>CM016622.1:41477294-41899794 GCA_005393395.2 Gossypium australe | reverse complement strand
TCTAACTAATACTAATCTAATACTAATAGAATAGAAAAAATAGAATAGAAAATACTAATATAATAGAAAGAAAAGAACTGTCTTTTCTGTATACTTTCCCCGGTTCCGTTGCTACCGCGGGCTTTACGCAATCGATCGGATCATATAGATATCCCTTCAACACAACATAGGTCGTCGAAAGGATCTCGGAGACTCACCAAAGCACGAAAGCCAGGATCTTTCAGAAAATGGATTCCTATTCGAAGAGTGCATAACCGCATGGATAAGCTCACACTAACCCGTCAATTTGGGATCCAATTCGGGATTTTCCTTGGGGGGTATCAGTAAGGAATTGGAATGTAATAATATTGAATATAATTTTAAAAAACACTATGGATATGATTTTTTATCATATAAATCTATTAATTATCAAGATAAGAGGGACCCGTATGCTTATGGATCACCATTCCAAGTAAATAAGAGGGAAGAGAGTTCTTATCATTACAACATGGATAAACAAAATTTTTTTGATACATTGAGAGATATCCCTATCCATAATTATCTAGGAGAAGGCGATATCCTAGATGCTATGGGGAATTTTTCGCACAGAAAGTTTTTTAATTGGAGAATTCTTAATTTTTGTCTTAGAAATAAGGTCGAGATCCATGAAGCCCATGTGGAATTTATTTTTTATTTCGAACCTACAGGGGTTTCCACACGGCCGGCCACATGCCCGTGTCAATGGCCCATGATGAGCTTGAAACTAACTAATATTTTGACAAAGGCAAGCGCACCTATCGAATAGGAGTATAGCTGTGATGGGTCCAGAATATCGTATCATCAAGGACTAAAATTACTAGTAATAACTATCTTTTTATTATCTAGCCTAATAATTAATGGGATTTATTTTTAATCTAAATTTAACTAACTAATTAACTATGAACGCGACAGAGAGTGAAGATAGTAATCGAATAAACCTATGAATAAAGACAATACCCAAGGAATAATCCACCTAGACTTCACTTATTATTTTGACTCTGAATTAGACGATTTATTCACTTGCCTTGATTAGTAAAAAACCCTAAATTATGTTAATATCACTTTCAAGACTAAAAATAACTGACTCTAGGTTGATTAACTGAAATCTCTTTCTAATTTAAACCCCTATCATCGCATTAATACGATCTATGGATTCCCTTATTAGATTTGACTCTAATCCGACAGATTTATGTCGTCCTCTTTCTAGGACTGCAATCAACTCCGCTTAGTTATGCGTGATCTTTTCTTAAACAGAGACTTTTTCTCCACTGAATAAGCACATCAAACTTGACTTAATTTACTGAAAATATTAAAGCAAGGGTTAAGAACACATAATTAAGAACAAGAACAAGTATTTATCGTGTAATTTAGATAATTAAATAATAAGATTCATCATAGGTTTCATCCTCCTTAGGTATTTAGGGAGTTTAGTTCATAATGTATGAGGAAAACATCTTAGAATTAGGAAAACAACAAGACATAAAGAACCCAAAAACTTCTAAAGAACTTGATGGAGATCTTCAATCATGGAGTGAATCCGCTTCCAAGATGCTTCCGACATCTTCCTTCGAGTAATTTCTTCGATCTTAGGTCTTCCTCTGGTATGTATTTATAGACTTTAGGAGGCTCAGAAACCCTAAAAACTGACTTTTTTTCTTGTGAAAACAAAGCAGGGTGCGACAGGGACACGGGCGTGTGCTCAGCCCGTGTGAGGGTTTCCAGGCTGTGTGAAAATTCGCATGGCTCACGATTGACAAAGCCGTGTCACATGCCCGTGTGGCTTGTTTTCAACCCGTGTTCATCGAGGGAAAAAAATAGCCCACTCTTCACACGGCCTCGGACACACCCGTGTATCCAGGCCGTGTGGTGCACACGGCCGAGTCGCACGACCATGTATATCATCTTTCGCTTCTCCCACGCCCGTGTGAAATTTAACACTCCCGTGTGATCACACACGTCCGTGTGTCTTGCCCGTGGAGCCCCTTGACTTGTTTTAAATTTTGAAAATTGAAAATTTAAGCTCCAGTTTTCACACGGCCTAGGACACGCCCATGTGTTCAGGCTGTGTGGTCCACATGGCCGTTTCGCACGCCCGTGTAGAATAAATTAAGGTCGCGTCTATGTCGATTTTTAGGATTTTAAAGCTCCAAGATCCACACGGCCAAGGACACGCCCGTGTGTCCAGGCTGTGTGGATGACACGTCCATGTTGACAAGCCGTGTAACCCTCTATCGATTTCTTTGAAATAAAAAAAACTAAGTCCTAAGGTCCACACGACCTAGGACACGCCCGTGTGTCCAGATCGTATGGGTCAAAAACCTGCATTAGAACATGAACGAAAGTAAAAATAAACTAATTAGTAGGGTTAGTACTCGGGTTGCCTCCCGAGAAGCATTTGTTTAAAGTCTTAAGCTAGACTTACCTCGGTTTTGCTTAGTTACGGTGGTTCATGGAGTCGAAACTCCTCTTTCTCGCTATCAATTCTATCAATATACGGTTTGAGTCGAGTAGTATTTACCTTAAAAGTGCCAAAATTAAAATGAGTTACCTCGACTGTTCCGTATGGAAAGACATTAAGTACCGTAAAAGGAATCGCTCTATTTGAATTAAGCTTTGCAGTGGTTATCCGAGGGTCGGTTGCATCTAACAGTACCTGGTCCCCAACCTTGAAATGTTTTATTCCACCTTTATGCTCGTCATGGAGTTTCTTCAGTTTTGCTTCGTGTATTCTCGGTTTCTCCTTGACTTGTGTCCTTCATTCGTCTAGTTCGTCGATCTGAAGCCTTGGCTTCTCATGAGTTGCTTTTTTGGCATGCGAACTAGGACGTGGCTCGTTTGTGCTTTTTCAAGGTGCTTCCTGAAAAAAGGGTTGGACCACATGGTTACTAATAGAATTTATACACCCACCTTCATTACTCGATGTCTTAACCGAATCACGAGCTTGAAGAGTGATCGTTTTGTCACCCGCACGAAGTGTGGTTTACTTGTACCAACATCAATAATAGTATTGGCAGTTATTAAAAAGGGTTGTCCTAAAATTAAAGGCGCGTCACTATCCTCATCCATGTTTAAAACAACAAAGTCAACTAGGAATATAAATTTATCAATTTTTACACATCCTCAACAATTGCCATAGGAAATCTAATCATTTTATCTGCTAGTTGAATACTCATCCTAGTTTGTTTAGGTTTCCCAAGACCTAGTTGCTTAAACATTTTATAGGGCATGACGTTAATACTCGCCCCTAAATCAGCCAAGGCATTGTTAACATCTAAACTACCAATTAAACAAGGAATAGTGAAACTCCCTGGATCCTTTAGTTTGTGAGGTAGTTTATTCTGTAAAATGGCTGAGCAGATTGCATTTAGCTCCACGTACGACGCATCGTCTAACTTTCGTTTGTTTGCTAAAAGCTCTTTTAAAAATTTAATTGAGTTTGGCATCTGCGAAAGAGCTTCAATAAATGGTAAGTATATGTAACCTTTTTTAAGAGTTCAAGAAATTTACCAAATTGCTCATTAGTATGGTCTTTCTTCGTCGCGTTAGGGTATGGTACACGAGGTATATTCTTTTTACATACCGATTTCTGTGTACTGTGGCTTACCTCAACCTTACCTTTACTCATCACAGGTTCCTACCTTGGTTTAGATCCAGATTCCACTAACCCTTCTTCATCGCGTACGATGATGGGATTGAGTTGCTTCCTCGGTTTAGTTTTGGTGTTACTCGGCAAGCTGCCTTGTGGTCGTTTTGAGATCAACTTAGCAAGCTGACCTATTTGGTTCTCGAGCCCTTGAATCAACGCTTGCTGATTTTTGAGTGCTGTTTCGGTATTTTAAAAACGGGTTTTTAACACCGAGGTAAATTTTGTTAGCATCTCCTCAAGGTTCAGCTTTTTTTCCTGTGGGAAGGGTTGTTGTTGAAAGCCTGGAGTGGGTTGATATCTCTGATTTCCTTGACCACCCCATGAGAAATTGGGATGGTTCCTCCAACCTGTAGTGTAAGTGTTACTATAGGGATTATTCTGTGGTCTAGAATTGTTTCCCATATAGTGAACTTGTTCATTCTCAGTGCTTGGGTTGTAGGCTGGATATTCTGTGATGTTCATCCCTCCTCTATTTGCGTCGCATTGCATCACCGGATGTACCTGCGTAGAAACACATAAACCATCAATCTTTTTGTTTATGAGCTTTACATGGTTTGATAACATGGTGACTGCGTCGAGGTTGAAAACATTGGCGGCTTTTGTTGGCTTTGTTCTCATGACTTGCCACTGATAGTTATTCAACGACATCTCCTCTATGAATTCATAAGCCTCCTCAGGTGTTTTATTATTTAGGGTACTACCGGCGGCTGCGTCAATCAGCTATCTAGTTGAGGGGTTCAAACCATTGTAAAAGGTTTGAACCTGTAACCATAGAGGTACCCCATGGTGTGGGCACCTTCTCAACAAGTCCTTATACCTCTCCCATGCATCGTAAAGAGTTTCTAAACCCATCTACACAAAAGAAGAGATATCATTCCTCAACTTTGCCATATTAGCCGGCGGAAAATTTTTTAGTAAAAACTTTTCGGTCATTTGTTCCCAAGTAGTGATAGAACCTCGTGGTAACGAGTTCAACCATTGTTTAGCTTTGTTTCTTAACGAAAAAGGGAATAACCAAAGGTGAATGGCTTCGTTAGAAATGCTATTGATTTAAAAAGTATCATAGAATTCTAGAAAATTGGCTAAATGGGTATTTGGATCCTTATCCTGTAAACCATCAAACTGAACACATTGTTGGATCATCTGTATAGTGTTTGGCTTTAGCTCGAAGTTATTTGCAGCAACAGAAGGCCTCACAATACTCGATTCAGCCCCAATCAAATTACGCTTAGCATAGTCGTACATAGTGCGATGAGCAAGATTTGCGGCAACCACCAGGGGTAGCGAATTATTATCAGCCATCTCCTCGATAGTATTGGTCTCATCCTCTTGCTCTTCTTGTATATACTGTAGACTTTGCCTTATTTCCCTACGATTTTTGCGAGCGGTACTTTTTATCTCACTGTCAAAAAGTAATGGTCTTGATGGGTTTCTTCTAGTCATAAACTAAAAATACTTGCCAGAAGCAAATAAAAGAAAAGTTAGTAAATAATAATAATAATAAACACAAATAAGTTGTGAATAATAAAAATGGCTAAAGTATTAAAAATTATGCGTTCCTAATATTCTATTTCCTAGCAACGGTGCCAAAAACTTGATGGGCTCGAAACTAACAAATATTTCGACAAAGGGAAGCGCACCTATCGAACATTAGTATAGCTGTGATGGGTCCAGAATATTGTATCCTCAAGGACTAAAATTACTAGTAATAACTGTCTTCTTATTATCTAGCCTAATAATTAATGGGATTTATTTTTAATCTAAAATTTAACTAACTAATTAACTATGAACGCGACAGAGAGTGAAGATAGTAATCGAATAAACTAATGAATAAAGACAATACCCAAGGAAGAATCCACCTAGACTTCACTTATTATTCTGACTCTGAATTAAACGATTTATTCACTTGCCTTGATCCGTAGAAATCCTTAAATTATGTTAATATCTCGTTCAAGACTAAAAACAATTGACTCTAGGTTAATTAACTAAAATCTCTTTCTAATTAAAACCCCTATCGTCACATTAATTTGATATATGGATTCCCTTATTAGATTTGACTATAATCCGACATATTTATGTCATCCTATTTCTCGGATTGCAATCAACTTCGCTTAGTTATGCGAGATCTTCTCTTAAACAGGGACTTTTGCTCCACTAAATAAGCACATCAAACTTGACTTAATATCCTGAAAATATTAAAGCAAGGGTTAAGAACACATAATTAAGAATAAGAACAAGTATTTATCGTGTAATTCAGATAATTAAATAATAAGATTCATCATAGGTTTCATCCTCCCTAGTTATTTAGGGAGTTTAGTTCATAGTGTATGAGGAAAACATCTTAGAATTAAAAAAACAACAAGACATAAAGAACCCTCTTTCTCGCTATCAATTCTATCAATATACGGTTTGAGTCGAGTAGTATTTTCCTTAAAAGTGCCAAAATTAAAATAAGTTACCTCGACTGTTCCGTATGGAAAGACATTAAGTACCGTAAAAGGAATCGCTCTATTTGAATTAAGCTTTACAGTGGTTATCCGAGGGTCGGTTGCATCTAAAAGTACCTGGTCCCCAACCTTGAAATGTTTTATTCCACCTTTATGCTCGTCATGGAGTTTCTTCAGTTTTGCTTCGTGTATTCTCGGTTTCTCCTTGACTTGTGTCCTCCATTCGTCTAGCTCGTCGATCTGAAGCCTTGGCTCCTCATGAGTTGTTTTTTTGGCATGAGAACTAGGACGTGACTCATTGTGCTTTTTCGAGGTGCTTCTTGAAAAAAGGGTTGGACCACATGGTTACTAATAGAATTTATACACCCACCTTTATTACTCGATGTCTTAACCGAATCACGAGCCTAAAGAGTGATCGTTTCGCCACCTACACGAAGTGTGAGTTTACTTGTACCAACATCATTAATAGTATTGGCAATTGCTAAAAAAAGGTCGTCCTAAAATTAAAGGTGCGTCACGATCCTCATCCATATCTAAAACAACAAAGTCAATTGGGAATATAAATTTATCAATTTTTACAAGCACATCCTCAACAATTGCCATAGGAAATCTAATCATTTTATCTGCTAGTTGAATACTCATCCTAGTTTGTTTAGGTTTCCCAAGACCTAGTTGCTTAAACATTTTATAGGGCATGACGTTAATACTCGCCCCTAAATCAGCCAAGGCATTGTTAACATCTAAACTACCAATTAAACAAGGAATAGTGAAACTCCCTGGATCTTTTAGTTTGTGAGGTAGTTTATTCTGTAAAATGGCTGAGCAGATTGCATTTAGCTCCACATACGACGCATCGTCTAACTTTCGTTTGTTTGCTAAAAGCTCTTTTAAAAATTTAATTGAGTTTGGCATCTGCGAAAGAGCTTCAATAAATGGTAAGTATATGTAACCTTTTTTAAGAGTTCAAGAAATTTACCAAATTGCTCATTAGTATGGTCTTTCTTCGTCGCGTTAGGGTATGGCACACGAGGTATATTCTTTTTACATACCGATTTCTGTGTACTGTGGCTTACCTCAACCTTACCTTTACTCATCACAGGTTCCTACCTTGGTTTAGATCCAGATTCCACTAACCCTTCTTCATCGCGCACGATGATGGGATTGAGTTGCTTCCTCGGTTTAGTTTCGGTGTTACTCGGCAAGCTGCCTTGTGGTCGTTTTGAGATCAACTTAGCAAGCTGACCTATTTGGTTCTCGAGCCCTTGAATCAATGCTTGCTGATTTTTGAGTGCTGTTTCGGTATTTTGAAAACTGGTTTCTGACACCGAGGTAAATTTTGTTAGCATCTCCTCAAGGTTCGGCTTTTTTTCCTATGGGAAGGGTTGTTGTTGAAAGCCTGGAGTGGGTTGATATCTCTGATTTCCTTGACCACCCCATGAGAAATTGGGATGGTTCCTCCAACCTGTAGTGTAAGTGTTACTATAGGGATTATTCTGTGGTCTAAAATTGTTTCCCATATAGTGAACTTGTTCATTCTCAGTACTCGGGTTGTAGGCTGGATATTCTGTGATGTTCATCCCTCCTCTATTTGCGTCGCATTGCATCACCAGATGTACCTGCGTAGAAACACATAAACCATCAATCTTTTTGTTTATGAGCTTTACATGGTTTGATAACATGGTGACTGCGTCGAGGTTGAAAACATTGGCGGCTTTTGTTGGCTTTGTTCTCATGACTTGCCACTGATAGTTATTCAACGACGTCTCCTCTATGAATTCATAAGCCTCCTCAGGTGTTTTATTATTTAGGGTACTACCGGCGGCTGCGTCAATCAGCTATCTAGTTGAGAGGTTCAAACCATTGTAAAAGGTTTGAACCTATAACCATAGAGGTACCCCATGGTGTGGGCACCTTCCCAACAAGTCCTTATACCTCTCCCATGCATCGTAAAGAGTTTCTAAATCTATCTACACAAAAGAAGAGATATCGTTCCTCAACTTTACGATATTAGCCGGTGAAAAATATTTTAGTAAAAAATTTTCGGTCATTTATTCCCATGTTGTGATAGAACCTCGTGGTAACGAGTTCAACCATTGTTTAGCTTTGTTTCTTAATGAAAAAGGGAATAACCGAAGGTGAATGACATCGTCAGAAATGCCATTGATTTAAAAATTATCACAGAATTCTAGAAAATTAGCTAAATGGGTATTTGGATCCTTATCCTATAAACCATCCAGCTGAACACATTATTGGATCATCTGTATAGTGTTTGGCTTCAGCTCGAAGTTATTTGCAGCAACAGCAAGCCTCACAATTCTCGATTCAGCCCCAGTCAAATTAGGCTTAGCATAGTCGTACATAGTGAGAGGAGCAGGATTTGCGGCAACCATCGGGGGTAGCGGATTATTATCAGCCATCTCCTCAGCAATATTGGTTTCGTCCTCTTGCTCTTCCTGTATATACTGTAGACTTCGCCTTATTTCCTTACGATTTCTGTGAGCGGTACTTTCTATCTCACTGTCAAAAAGTAATGGTCCTGATGGGTCCCTACTAGTCATAAACTAAAAATACCTACCAGAAGGAAATAAAAGAAATGTTAGTAAATAATAATAAAAACACAAATAAATTGCAAATAATAAAAATGGCTAAAGTATTAAAAATTAAGCGTTCCTAATATTCTAGTCCCCGGCAACGACGCCAAAAACTTGATGGGCTCAAAACTAACTAATATTTCGACAAAGGCAGGCACACTTATCGAACAGTAGTATAGCTGTGATGAGTCCAGAATATCGTATCCTCAAGGACTAAAATTACTAGTAATAACTATCTTTTTATTATCTAGCCTAATAGTTAATGAGATTTATTTTTAATCTAAAATTTAACTAACTAATTAACTATGAATGCGACAGAGAGTGAAGATAGTAATCGAATAAACCAAAGAATAAAAAAACTACCCAAGGAAGAATCCACCTAGACTTGCTTGATCCGTAGAAATCCCTAAATGATGTTAATATCTCTTTCAAGACTAAAAACAACTGACTCCAGGTTGATTAACTAAAATCTCTTTCTAATTAAAACCCCTATCGTCGCATTAATTCGATATATGGACTTATTTGATTTGACTCTAATCCGACAGATTTATGTCATCCTATTTCTAGGATTGCAATCAACTCCGCTTAAGTATGCGAGATCTTCTTTTAAATAGGGACTTTTGCTCCACTGAATAAGCACATCAAACTTGACTTAATATCCTAAAAATATTAAAGCAAGGGTTAAGAACACATAATTAAGAACAAGAACAAGTATTTATCGTGTAATTCAGATAATTAAATAATAAGATTCATCATAGGTTTCATCCTTCCTAGGTATTTACAGATTTTAGTTCATAATGTATTAGGAAAACATCTTAGAATTAAGAAAACAATAAGACATAAAGAACCCAAAAAATTCTAAAGAACTTGATGGAGATCTTCAATCTTGGAGTGAATCCGTCTTCCGAGATGCTTCCGATGGCTTCCTTCGAGTAATTTCTTTGATCTACTCTGTGTGCCCCCTTAGGTCTTCCTCTAGTATGTATTTATAGACTTTAGCAGGCTTGGAAACCCTAAAAATTGGCTTTTTCCGAGTGAAAACAAAGCAGGGTGCGACAGGGACATGGGCGTGTGCTCAGCCCGTGTGAGAGTGTCCAGGCCGTGTGAAAATTCGCATGGCTCGCGATTGACACGGGCTGGCACACGGGCGTGTGTCTAGCTCGTATGGTTCACAAGGGCATGTGCCCTGCCTGTGTGGTTCTGACTTTGGCCGTGTGGATCCTTAAGATGGCCCGTTTTGTCTAGTTTTGGCCTGTTTTCCACTCCTTTCTCTTCCTTATGCTCACCTAAGTATAGAAATACGAATTTAAAGGATTAGGAGCATCAAATTCACATAATTGTATAAATAAACATCTAAAAACACGTTAAGCATGAGATTAAAATGTGTTACTTTTATGGTTTATTAGCCCGTGTCCTTCACATGGCCTAGACACGCCCGTGTCCTCACCCGTGTGTGAAAACCTAGGTATTCTATTTATGACATCAGTAACCTCTTAAGGGCACACGGCCTAGGCATACGCCCGTGCACTGGCTCGTGTGACGAATCGAATTCTCGCAAATTTGATGCAGGGGACACACGGCCTATCAACACACCCATGAGGCTGACCGTGTGTCGCACACGGCCTAGACACAAGCCTGTGTATCTACCCATGTGGACAACTAGAAGGCTATTTTCCAAGCCAAGTGCCACCCTGAAATGTAAACACACATATACCCTGAAACGTAAACAACACATAACATGGCAATAATACACTATGAAGAACCACTAATCATCATTCATACACATTACAATTTACTCCATCATTTGCATGAACTTTCACTTTATAAAACTCATCTCCATTAAAATATGAAACTTGACAAATATCAGCCAATTCCTAATGGCCATTTACAAAATGAGTGTATGAAATTAGTAGCCAACACTTTGGCTTTCAAATATGACATAACACAAAATGACCAAGTTCCTATACATACCATACTCAAAATAAATCAACTTTACTATACCAAAAAAATGGTTGATAGTGTGATCCTAGCTCCGACGTTCTACAATCCTTTAGCTAGCTTGGCGATACTACAAGAAAGAAGGGAAAAGTGAGGGGTAAGCATATAGCTTAGTAAGTTTGCATTAATTAAAATAGCAACATAAGTACTCATGGAAAACTCCATTCGTCTCATAGAGCAATAACATCAGAAATTCTCAAAAACTTCCAACATACTTAATCATACTTATTCTTACCCATCACATATCACATTACGGTTTTCATAACTCGTAATTTTACTCATGGTACCTGTATCACTTCAATACATAATTTAGCACTTATGCTTTCTTGAACATAAACTTAAGTCGTTATAATCCTTAACTTAAAAGGAACTCTTTGTCATCATTGTATAACTTAGCTCCTTATCATCTTTATATACTGAACTCTTTTTCCCGATGAGCTACTCGGAATATAAGAGGATACTCAATCTCATCATACATGTATCACGATGCCAATTCCATATCCCAGATATGGTCTTACATGGGATCCCCGCTTGATGTCGATGCCATATCCCAGATATGGTCTTACACGGGATCTCTTAACTCAATGTTGATGCCATGTCCCAGACATGGTCTTACACGAGATCTTCCTTTGGTGCTGAAGCCATGTCCCAGACATGGTCTTATACGGGATCTATGTTCGGTGCTGATGCCATTTCCTAGACATGGTCTTATACAGGATCTACGTTCGGTGCCGATGCCATGTCCTAGACATGGTCTTATACGGGACCTTCCTTATCCCATGTTGTGACATAGGTATCCATGCTATTCCCAATGTTCAACCGGGACTTCAACTTATCATTATCTCATTATAATTTTATTGAGAAATCACTAATCAATTTCATGGAAAATAATATACATCTCTCATGTAAATAAGAAATTTAGAACATAGTAACATATGTACCTTTAATTTTACACAAGCTTACCTCGGTACTCAAAATATGTGTAGGTATTCGACTTAGTCTGAAATCTTGTGTAATGCCCTGAAATTGGGCCTAAGAGAATTGGGCCATTGGGCCTTGAGTGTAGGAGCATTTTAAAATTTTTGGGAATATGAGAACGGCATTATTTCAAGTTGGACCTGTTAGGAAGGTAACTTTGGAAGGTTACAGGGTTTCTATGAAGTCCCGGGTTCAAGTTAGGCCATAGGAAAAATTTTGATTTTTGGCTCTTTAGGGGAGAGGGCTATTGGAAGAAGGACTTAAGTAAAATTGGGTGTGTTTAGGAGCACAAGTGGAGTGTGTGGTGTGGTGGCTGTGGTGTCATTGGCAGAGTAGGAGGAGAAAGGTTCGAATCCTACAGATGGCAAATGGAAGGCTTTTATTTTGCTCAGGAGAAAATAAGAGGTTGTGTTGGGATCAAATACTAATGGAGAGGATTTTGAATTGGTCAAGGTTGTTGGGGAAATTTGAATGAGAGATGGGGAGTGAATTAAGGAGGGATTTCTGGAGAAAATCGTGGGGATGGATGAGTGAGGGGGAGTTGGCTGAATGTGGGGAAGTAAATGGGGATTTTCAGCCAAGGTTTTTGGCATTTTTGGAAGGTGCACATTTGGTTGTGTCAAAGGGTGTGTCGAATTCTTCTTTGTTGGGTCTTTGGAAAATACAAGGGCCATTTTAGCACTTTTGAGGCATTTCAAGTCATTTTCTCCTCACTGTGAACCTTAGCCGAACTCTCAGTTTGTAACATCTCGGTTTAGGGTCTTGTAACATCCTGAAATTGGGCCTAGTAGGATTGAGCCCAATGGGCTTTGAGCGTAGCAGCGTTTAAATTTTTGGAGAATAAGAGATCGGCTTAAATGCAAGTTGGACTTATTAGATAAGTGATTTTGGAAGATTAGAGGGCTTCTATGAAGTCCCGGGATCGAATATTGGCTTTGGGGAAATTTTGGTTTTAGGTGAAAAAAACCCTGGAAGTTGGCAGGTAGGCCTTAAGAATAAAATATGGAGAAAATGACACAAGTGGAGTGTGTGGTGTAGTGGCAAAGTGACGCCACATAAGAGACAAGGAGGTGACGCCACAAGGAAGGAAGGAGGTCCAAGGTTCAAGTCTTGGCTTTTGCATTTTGGTTTCTTTTTACTTGGATCTTAGAATTTGGGTCATAGTTTATATTTAGTTGCGCATGGTTTAAGACACAAGAGGAGCTTGTGGCCAAGTGGTTAGCGGCGTGGATTATGTTGCAAGGGAGCCTGGGTTCGAATCTCATGAGAAGCAAGGGAGTATTTATTTTGCGGATTGGACGGCAAGAGTTTCAGTTGAATTTAAACTCTACTGACGAAGGGATCCCACATCGGAAAGACACAAAGAAGGAAGGTGAAGAGCTAGCTATATAAAGAGCATTCCAGGAGGAGAGTTATGATACTTTGGTGGGCGTTTGGGCACAGGAGTGGTCGCAGCGCGGTTTAGCACCAGAGTCCTATCAGGTGTGTAACTCTCTCTACTCTAGTTGTAGAGCGGCAAATGCCGAAGTGCCGGTCACGGCAATAGTAGCCACACGAGCATGCGAGCGCACCTGTGGGGCTTCGACGCGATAGTTGAGGCCATCAGTAGTATTCTTGTGGGTTGGGGCTGTTGGGCCACGATGGGCCGAAGTGGGCCCAATGGGCCCGTGGGCCCAATTGAGCAAAATGTATGATGGTATAGTAAATAGTGAACTAGATTAGGTGGAACTTATATACGTGGCTAGATTTATGTTAGGTGGGCCACACGAGCGTGTGGGCCCAATGGGCCGAAATCGGGTTTTAGGCCCAATAGTCCGGTAAAGACAGAATTGGTAGTCGAGTCACTCGAGGCGACATTGGGCCTTCAGAAAGGCCATTCCAGGTACAAAATTACTGAAATACCCTTAGTGGGTAAATTACCAAAATACCCCTAGAAGGTAAATTACTGTTATACCCTTAGAGGTTGATTGGCTTGATTATGTCGTATTTGTTATTTTGATTATGATGGTAATTTGTTTCATACAGTATCGGTGATATATGATTTGCATACATGTCATACTGCATACGAATTATTATGTCATATTGCATGGGTATGATGAGAGGAGGGGGAAGATTGATATCCGTGACTTTGGGTCACCAGTGGTTTGGCACCACCAGTGGTTTGGTACCACAGTTAATTTCGTGACTTTGGGTCACCAGAGGTTTGGCACCTCATAGCGACTCGTCCCAGTGGTTTAACACCACAGTGGGTTGGCCCCACAGTTGATATATCGGGATTGTCGCCAGTGATTTGGTATCACAATGTGGGTTGGCCCTACACTTGGATTATTGATATTCGTGACTTTGGGTCACCAGAGGTTTGGCACCTCATAGCGACTCGTCCCAGTGGCTTAGCACCACAGTGGGTTGGCCCCACATTTGATATGACGGGATTGTCGCCAGTGATTTGGTATCACAACGTGGGTTGGCCCCACAGATGGATTATTCGTGACTTTGGGTCACCAGTGGTTTGGCACCACATTATTATTGGATATCGTGACTTTGGGTCACCAGTAGTTTGGCACCACCAGTGGTTTGGTACCACACGGGGTAGAAACGGAGTTAAGGATGGCTAGGTTTGGGTGCATGTTATATATATTGCTTGGTTATGATTTGTGTAAGTACGTTGCATTAACCGGGAGGGGGATCATACACTGAGTCTTGGTGACTCACCTTCTCCCTTATCTTTTCAGGTGACTCGTAGATCGCGGATGAGGAGCTGGATGGACTCGAGGTGGCCATGCACTAAATAAATACGGTCTTTCATGGATTTGAATTTGGTACTTTATTTCTTTTATTTCGATTTGGTTTTGTTGGGGATTGTAAAAAGGCCTTTTAAATTATGTTTTGATTATTTATGTGGTTGGATTTGATTTCAAATATGACTTAACAAACTATTGGTTAATATCTGATAAAATTTGAAAAAAATAAGGTTTACCAAAAACTATGAAGCGGCATGTTTTAAACTTTACCATCGGGTATCACTTTATAATTGAAGATAACTACAACTCAAATGGTTTTTCAAACTTAAAGTTTATACACTTAATTTAGATGTTTTTAAGCAACTAAAAAGAAACTAATCAAATTTTTAAATGATATAGCATTGTTTTACTTATGAATCCGACAAACTAAGTTTTAAAGATCTAATTTCGGGTTTTCAAAAACAACAAGAGCAGTTTTTAACTCATCATGCACATGCTTTCTACAAAAAAAATAATCAAAGCAACAAGAAGTATTTTTCAAAACTTGATTCGATAGCTTTCAATTTGGTTACTGTTTATTATTAAATGTTCAATATAGGATTTTCCTAAAATGATAATAAACCGTTTTTACTCAAAATTACTTAAGCTCGATTTTCACAACAAATACAATTTTATTCAAATTAATAACAACTTTGTAAAAATGGGCATTGAATGAATCGGCTTTTATAAACAAACCACAAAACGCGGAGTTTCAAAAAAAATACGAACTTTTTAACGAACGCATAGTTTTTTAGACATTCCTTTCATGTGACACGCCAGATCCGGTCGTAACCTCTAGGCCGAGTTTGGGGTGTTACAGGTCTAGTCAGAATAGTGGTACGAGACCACAAATCCAAGGTCTATGTATGAGTTTCTGAAGTTTATGCTATGTTTTCATGTTAGTGTGAAAGTTTCATGAAGCAATTTTGTGAAATTGCGGTTAAATTGTTCAAAAGGACTAAATTGCAAAAGTTGCAAAATTTGAGATTCTAGAAGCTATTTGTGTGAAATGGCTTTAGAATAAATATTTGAGGTCCTTAAATAGTAATTTTTCCAATTTTTAATTTTTGGAAAAATTGGGCATGAATGAATTAAAATAAAAAGTTTATCAACAAGGGCATTTTGGTCATTTGGCAATTAAATGATTAAAATGGGAGAAACGATGAAAAAATTCATTCATCTTCTTCTCCAACGCTGTCGAAATTTTCGAGAAGCCATTGTTAGGGCTATTCAATTTTTCAAGCTTGCTAGTAAGTGCATCCAAGCCCCATTTTTGATATTCTTTGTATTTTTTAAGTCCTAGTAGCATGAGTAAGCTATTTTTAGCTATTTGATGAGCTATGATGGATGTTCAAAAATGTGCCTATGTATGACATCATGTATTTTGGTGTTTTATGGAAGAATATGAAAGCTTGATGTAGTAGAAACATCTTTTGCTAAGTGATTTTCCATGAAAATGCATGTAGGGACAAGTTTGTAAAAGTCTTGAGTTCAGTCATACATGTGTGATTTAGTGAGAATTGATAATAGATTTAATTGAGTAAGTGATTCGGCTAAGCATGAAAGGCTAGAAAGTTGAATAAAAATCACTTTACGAGCCTTGGGGTAAAAGTGTAATTATGAGGAAGATTAGGGGCAAAAGGGTAATTTTGCCAAAGTATGATATAAGTGTCAATTTAGTCAATGTGTGTATTGAATAAGCTGGTTTATTCATTATAGATCAAGAAAGACGAAGCTCAGATCTAAACCGAGGCAAGAGCAAGGTGGTGGACTAAATTGCATATATCTATACTTTTGAGTATCGAGGTAAGTCTATGCTTAAACAATACATTCATACTTACAATTTCTTAATGCTAGCTAGTGTGTAGCATGATTGAGAATGATTGAGAACCTATGTGGGATGAATGTGGTAGAATTTGTGAATGGATGTATGGATAAGTAAGTAGATATGTGAATGTGTAGTGAGAATGCTAAATGGTGGGCTAAGTGCGATACCATCTTAATGCATATTGACGATAAGCTAGCTATGTGCGATGCTATCGCTAGGCATAAGCTAGCTGTGTGCGATGCTATCGCTAGGTATATCGTCTAGTGGGCTATGTGCGAAACCACTATGAATACCTTTGTGGTAGGCTAAGTGCGATACTACCTTATTAGTTGATTGTGGTGGGCTAAGTGCGAAACCACCGAGAAATTAGCTGTGTGGATGAATTATCGGGAAATGATGTTGTGTTGTATATTGTGTAAATGTGATATTGAATGCAGGGGTGCTTTTCAATGGTTATGAGTATGTGACTCATGATGTGTTGGAATTATGGTAAGGGATTGAAAGAGTAAGTATTGTTGTACATTATATGTTAGTATAGTGCTAATTGTTGTTTAGCTTATACTATGATGCTTAATTGTTTATGTGTAAACTTACTAAGCTCAAAGCTTACTCCCTTTCTTTTCCCTTGTCTTATAGAGTAAAAGTGTTGAATCGAGATACAAGGATCAATTGGAAGACCGTCCACATTATTAGCACACTCTGGTACATGAGGCTCAATATTTTGTATATGGCATGTATAGAGGCTAGACAAGTTAGTGAATTTTGTTGTAAATGGCTAGGATGTGTTAGCCCATAGTTGGATAATCTATTTGTATAATGCCATAGTTGTTGGCTGTTATATTATATGAAAAGATGTAGTTACCCATGTGAGATTGTGATTTCATTTGAGTTGATTATGGATTGTTTGAAAGAGTGCATGTTGTGTATTCTATAGGGGTGAGAAGGGCTTAGCAAATAGCTTTGTTCTTGTCCATGTGGATAGACACACGGGCGTGTGTCTAGGACATGTGTGACACACGGTCAGCCCATGGGCATGTGACTTGGCCGTGTGTCCCCTGCATGTTGAATTTTTAAGTTAGATTTGGCCATGAGCTAGCCACACGGGCGTGTGTCTAGGCTCTAGGCTGTGTAAATGAAGTCAGTGTTCACCACGGTTGGAGAGCACGGGCGTGCACCCTAGTCATGGGGCATTGGCAGAATGCTTGGGTTTTCATACATGGGTTGAAGGCATGGGCGTGTGTGTCTACAGAATAGTCTTGAGAGTCCTCGTGTGTATGAGTGAGGCCTCGTAAGTAGAGAATGAGGTTGTTGAGGTGACTTGAGAGAGTAGTCACGATGAGCCTAAGTGGCGATCAAGTGGTTTTAGTTATGGTAACGCCTCAGGCCCGGTTCTATGCCCGGGTAAGGGGTGTTACATAGTTGGCTTTCCTCCCATTTTCGGTTTTTGTTTTCCACCTAGAGCATTTCGGGTTTTTTTTATTTGGCATACTATTTTTCTTGTCTTGGTACACTTGTCTTCCCTCTTTCTTTCTCCCATTTGTGACTTGGCCGAATTTGCTTGTGAGATTGACCACTCGTGCGTTTTTCTTCTTCAACCTTTCTTCTCTTCCCTTTAAGTCAAATAACCACATCTCTTCTATGTGATTTTCTTTTAAGCTGCACATCAATCGGTTGGAGTTTGGGTTCTCTTTTGTTGGCCGAACATGGTAAGCCTTTGCATTCATTCTCTTTCTTTCTCCTCCACACTATTCTTCTTTCTCTAACCGAACACAACATTCTCTCGTTCTCTTAATATCTTATTTCTTTCTTTTCGAAGCTTAAGCTGAAACACTCTTCCTAGGGGGGCTAGGCCGAATTCTCTAGCAAGCAAAGGGTGGAGATCGTTAACGTTGGTTTCGGTAAGGGTGAAGTTGTTCATATACCCCTTTTAATTTGATGATTAGTGTTTTTCTTGTGACCCTATTTGGTGGAGATGACATCGTTTTCCTTCACTCCTGTGGAGGGGGCCGAATGATGAATTGAGGCTAACCTTTTTGGGTTCATCGATTAATTGTTTTAGGAACTTATTTCAGTAGCCAGGGTGCAAAGCCTAATTCCGGTTCACCGTAAAGGGGGTCACAAGCTTGTGGTAAGTAACTCTAGTGGTGTTGTAAGTCTTGAGTTTATGAATCCTGTTGAGAAGAGGGATTAACCCTTAATTATCATTATTTTAGGGACAACGAGAGGTAATTCTTTCGGCAATCCAATCAGGTGTGTAATCTCACACCCCTTTGGATGAATGCTTGCAATGTTCTGTGACTCGGCCAAAAGCCGAAAAGCCGGAAAATTGGCATCTGTGACCACTCGAGTGTGCGAGCGCTCGTAGTGGTAAATTGAAATACGAATAATGACAGTAAGTCATTGAGAGTGTCACGAGCACTCTCAAGAAACTGAGGCTGTAACAAGCCTGATCGAGCCGAAACGGGCCAAATGGGCCCAATGGGCTATCCGGCCCATACGGGCGAAATTGATGGAAAACTGTCAAATGATCGGTACGATGGTGAAATCTGAAAATCTGAGACCGGAACCATGCAAAATGGGCCACACGAGCATGTAGGCCCGATTGGGCCTAAAACAAATTCTAGGCCCAATAGTTCCGTAGAAACCCAAAAAGGGTCCTGTGTCGCTCGAGGCAACATTAGGTCTCCAGGAAGGCCAATAAAAGGGTAAATTATCAAAATACCCCTGGAGGGTAAATTACCGAAATACCTCTGGAGGGTAAATTATCGAAATACCCCTAGAGGGTAAATTACCGAAATACACTTGGAGGGTAAAATTATCGAAATACCCCTGGAGGATAAATGACCGTTGCATCCTTTATTATGGTTGGTTATCATGTATATGCTTTATTTACACTTTTTTTTTATGTATGATGCATGACATTTATAATATGTTGCATGGGCTGGGATTGATGATCGGTGGAAGTGTATTCTGGTGGCTCTGCGACATTCTGTGAAGTGGCTATGCCACGTATGTTCTGTTATTCTGGTGGCACCGCCACAAATTCTGTGATTTGCAGCTTGTCTGCCATATTGGTGTGTAGGGCTGGGTGGGTTGACTTGGTCCTCACAGGTGTGTAGGGTTGGTACGGGTGGTGTGTAGGGTTGGTACGGGTGGGCTGCATACTCTATTTGCATTATCATGTTTCTAGGGCTAAGGCCCAGATTGTTACCGAATAGGGCTTCGGCCCAATCTGCTTTCGTGTGGGCTCGGGCCCAGTTAATGACCGATTAGGGGATTACACACTGAGTTCTCGTAACTCACCCCTCTGCTTAAACCTTGCAGGTGATCCCCAGCATTAGAGGATTTGGAGCTGCGGAGGACTTTGTGGTGGCCATACATCGGAGTTTTATTCACGAGACTTAGGAAATCCGGTCTTTACTTTTTTTTTTAGTATTATTTTGATTTGGGTTTAATATTTTGTAATAAGGCCTTTACACTTAAATTTTCTTTTAAACTTTCATCTCTGCTATGATTTATTGCTAAAGGATTAATATGGAGTTTTCTTAAAAAGTTAATAAACTGTTTTCCAAAATATCACATTTTCGCAATTCACTGAATCTAATTTCTGTTATAAACAAAGTTTTCAAAAATAATAATAACAATGTTTTTACAAGAAAACCATTAAAGTAAATCTGAATTTCACAAACAACAAGGTTCGAAGTTCCAAAAAAAAATGCGAGGTTTTAACGAACGCACAGTTTTTAAACAACCCTCTTATGTGACATGCCAGATCCGGTCGTTACGTCTAGGCCGAGTTTGGGGTGTTACATCTTGTTCTTGCCTCGATTTCGGTCCAGGATTCGTGTTTCTTTATCTATAATAGCAAATTCACTTGTTTAATACTCACATTGACTAAATCGATCCATGAATCATACTTTACAAAATTACCATTTTGCCCTTAAATTTTTACATAATTACACTTTTGCCTCTAGGCTCGTAAAATGATTTTTATTCAACTTTCTTGTATTTCAAGCCTACCCGAATCATTTTCTTAACTACAACAGCCCTTAATTTCCACTATTTAGCTCATGTATGACCATTTTTATAACTTTTACAATTTGGTCATTTTATGCAATTTTTCATGAAAATCATTTAGAAAAAGATGTTTATCATACATCAAACTTTCATATTCTTCCAATAAACATCAAAATACAAGCATGTCATACGTGGGTAAATTTTTGAACATAAACCCTAGGTCAAAATATAGCTAGAAATAGCTAAATCGAGCTACGAGGATTTCAAAAATACGAAGAACATTAAAACGGGGCTAAGAGGTACTTACAATCAAGCTTGAAAGTTGAAGAAACCCTAGCTATGGAGGGCTTGTAAAATTCGGCTATGGTGAAGAAGATGGACACTCATTTTTTACTTCTTTTTCCCTTTTAATTCATTAATCAACCAAAAGACTAAAATGCCCTTAAGGCCCCTTCTTTAAGATTTTTCCTTCCCATGTCCATTTTTGTCCATCTTGACATTTAATGGTCTAATTACTAAATAAGGACCTCTAGTAATTTTTATAATTCTATTTTATACTTAAATCTTCTAGAATCTCATATTTTCTAACCTTTGCAATTTAGTCCTAATGGACAACTTGATCACTAATTAATAAAATTTCTTTATGAAATTTTCACACAATCATGCAAGCACATCATAAGCCTCATAAAAATAATAAAACACATATTTCTACTTCGGATTTGTGGTCTCACAACCACTATTCTGACTAGGCCCTAAATCGGGCTGTTATAAATAAGGTATGTTTAGTAAAGGTATAGTTAGTTGATTTATATATGTGATTTGGTATGTTTTGATGGAGTAAGGTTTGAGGTTATAAGCATGTTGAATGTTGGTATTGAAAATGGTATAAATTAGTCTTGATTGTGGCTGAATTGAATGTTCTTTGTGCTATGATTTGTGCCATTTTTGTTGTGTAGGTATATGCAAATTTGGGTGACAAAGTGGCTTGGTAAATAGCCTATTTTTTTCCACATGGGCAGAGACACGAGCGTGTGTCTCAATCGTGTTTGACACATGATCAAATTACACGGCTGTGTGTCCCCTGGTGTTGAAATTGAAATAAAGTCCGTATACTCCACACAGCCTCACATACAAGCGTGTGATCGGTCGTGTGGCACAAGTTTGTATACACCCCTAATTGGCACACGGACTAGCACACGAGCGTGTGACTTGGCCGTGTTGCATAAGTAAGTATACCTTACAGGTTTGACAAGGCCTAGCACACGACCTGGCACATGAGCGTGTGTGGCCACTTCGAAGGGCACACGGGCTAAACACACGGGCGTGTGGTTGGCCGTATGACCCAAGTCAGTAACCTCACTTGTTTGGAAACAGACTGGGACACGGCCATGTGCTCCCATTTCAAATGTCCACACGGTCTGTGACACTGGCGTGTCTGGTGGCTGTGTGTCTCACAAGGCCTGGTCACACGGGCGTGTATCCCCTGTTTTAGAGAAAAATTTTATAAGTGTTGAAAAATTTCCTGAGTTATCGGTTTAGTCTCGAACCACTCTCAATGCATGTGTATGGCCTCGTAGGATCATATTATGGATAAATTGATTGAGATTGATTGATAATTGTATGTATTGATTAAATGTATGAGAAATTTTTGTTTAAGTGTGTTGTAAGTTCGGTAATGCTCTGTAACCCTATTCCGACGTTGAATACGGGTGAGAGGTGTTATATTTATTGGTATCAGAGCTACGATTTAGTTGATTCTAGGACTAACATAGCGTGTGTGAGAATCTAGCTATACATGCTATATATATACCGTGATAGTGTGATGAGTCCTGACATTTTATGTGTTTTCTTATAGAAAATGGATCCCAATCGAGCTATAGCTGATGAGGTTGAAAGTAATGTGCCTGCTCCTACGCAAGGGACAACACCGTCTAATTCTAGACCCATAACGGGCAGTCAGGGAGGAGAGGCTAAAGAAGCCTTTTTCCAAATGATGAGTGAATGGTTCACTGAGTACGTCCAAGCTAATCCAGCTACGCAATAACCTCTACCCCCACCTATTCCCCAATTGATCCATGTAGTTCCTCAAGCTATGGATCCTTTGCGATTGAATAAACCACCTGTTGATAAGATACGAAAATACAGGGCTGAAGAATTTAGAGCCACTGTTAGCCATGACCCTGAGAGAGCCGAATTTTGGCTTGAGAACACGATTCGGGTATTTGATGAACTTTCTTTTTAACAGTCCAGTTTTAGCTAAATCGAAACAGTGGTTTTGGAACCACAAATCTGATGTCAAAAAATTATTTTAATATTTTTTTGGTATTTACAGCATGTTATTTGATATGTGTGAAAATTTCGTGAGCTAATTTTATCGATTGGGTGGTTAATTTAATAAAAAAGATTTATTCGCGTAAAATGCAAAAGTTGCATTCTACTTGTTAAAGGTGACTAATTGCTATGATTTAATAAATCAAAGGTCGTTATAATGTTATTAGTCCATGATTAGTGTAAGTGGACAATTATGGTCATCCATTATATGTTTTTATATGTTTATAACAGAGGTTATTATGGTAAATTAGTAATTAAGTTATAATTTAATAAAACAAAGCCAAAATTCATTTCATTCATCTTTTTAGCAACTGAAAATAGAAAAGAAAAAAAAGGGTTTGAAGCTTTCTAAGGTCCGACACACTCTTAACTTTATTAAGGTACGATTTTAGCTCGATTTTTGATGATATCTATGTTTTTTGTAATCGTTGCAGCTCAATCTAGCTAGCTTGTACCTTTAATTTCGAAATTGTGAAAGATTTTGAGAGTTTCAATTGTTGAATCTATGTGTTCTATGATGTTTAATGTTAAAATATGAAAGCTTGATGATAGTTTTACATGTTTTGTTAAGTGATTTTTGATGAAAATGCATAATAGGGATTAAATTTTGAAATGTGCAAATTGTGTGGTTGAAATGTGAAATAAATGAAAGTTTTGGACGGCTAGGGACCTATGTATAATTCGGCCAAGCATGGGACTAAATTGATTAAATGCGAAAGTTTAGGGGCTAATGTGTAAAAATTTCCAAATGTGTATTTTTGGATTAAGTGAATGAGTAGATGAATAAATAAGTTAATTTGAATTCATATAGATCAAGAAAGAAATAATTCGGATTTAGATAGGGGGAAAAGTAAGGTTATCGAGTAGTCAACCCGATCCATCAATTTCGAATACAAGGTTAGTTCGTATTGATGATTACATTATAAATGTATGTTAAAATGCTTTAATATTTCATAAATTGTTAAAATGAGATTATGGATAATGTATGAATTGTGAAAATGGCACTACGGATGTACTCGATGATAGAAACGAAAAGCATGAAAGCCCGGTTGAACTATTGACTTGTCAATAAGTGATACGTTGAGTTGACTTCGAGCCATGATATTAGCACTTCGGGTGCGATTTTACCCATTTGGCTTCGGGCCATGATAATAGTTCTTCGAATAAGTTACCTTGAATTGGCTACGGGCCATGGTATAGGTACTTATCGTACGAGACTCCTAAGTATCTAATTTCTACTCCAAATGGTTCAACAGGCAAACGAATGATGTGGTTGAGAAAGAGGTTAGTACGAGGCCATACAGGTACGTACAGAACCTATTCGAGTATTAAATAGTGAAAGTTCAATGAGTTTGTATTTGATCATGTTCTGAGACAGGAGAAAGGTTTGTAGTTAATGTGTATATGTTTTTGTCATGTGTAATTGGTTGATTTGCATTCATTCGATGAAATAAGTTATTCACATACGAGCTTACTAAGCTATGAAGCTTACTTTGTGTTATATTTCTATGTTTTATAGTGAATCAAGGCTAGCGCGGATCCGGGAGTCGTTTGGAACATCATCACACTATCAAACATCTAAGTTGGTACTTTTGAATTATACATTTATGGTATATGGCATGTATATGTTAGATGTGGTATTTTGGTTGTGATTATAGCCATGATATATGGCTTGTAAATGTATATGTTTTGGTTTGTATATATAGCCATGAGTGATGGCTTATTTTGGTATGTTTGGTATGAATGTGGTTATGGTTTTATAGTTTCTCAAATGGTTAATTGATTTTTGGAGTATAAATGCTTGAGAAATGCCTTGATGAGGTATGATTTTAGATGTTGTGTTGGTTATTTATAGGGTAAGTTATGTATGTGTGAATTATGGTTAATGAACCATATTGTTTGATATTGTTTTGGCATGTATTTGGCTATGTAAATGGTAGTGATTTGAGAAATGGAATAGATGAAATTATAATGGTATAAATTATGCATTTGATTGATGATTTTGGCTGCCTAATTGTATGATGAAATGGTACCATTTTGCCTTGTAGGTACATTGAAGTTGGGGTGGAAAATTGGCCTTGCAAATGGCCTATTTTTGTCCACATGGGCAGAGATAGGGGTGTGTGTCTCAGCCGTGTGTGACACACGGTCGTGTGTCCCTTGGTGTTGAAATTGAATTGAAGTCAGTAAGCTCCACACCGTCTCACACGCGGGCGTGTGACTGGCCATGTGGTACAAGTCAGTATACCCTCTTAATTGGCACACAGCCTAGCATACGGGTGTGGCCGTGTTACATAAGTCAGTACACCCTATAAGTGTGGCACGGCGTAGCACACGACTTGGCACATGGGCGTGTGTGGCTACTTTGAAGGACACACAGGCATGTGGTTGGCCATGTGACCCAAGTCAGTATGTATGCCCTATTTCCACACAGCCTAAGATACGAGCGTGTCTGGAGCCGTGTGAGGCACACAGTTTGTTCACACGGGCGTGTGACCCCTATATGGTTGAAATTTTTCTAAGTTTCCAAAAATTTTCGTATGTTATCAGTTTAGTCCCGGACCACTTCTAAAGCATGTTTAAGGCCTCGTAGGCCCGTATAAGGGACAATGTAATTGTGTTGAATGATTTATGAGAATGAATGCTTTATGTTTGATAAATGTATGCTATATGTTGTGAATTGATCGATAATACCTCGTAACCCTACTCTGGCGATGGATAGGGTTAGGGGTGTTACATTCTTGCACACCTAAAGAATGTTTAAAATGTGTTGTATCACTGTTGAGAGACACTCCATATCAGTGGTGGAATACCTTGATATCCTTAGTTCCGCGAGAAAGAGTTACTTGGGAACTCTTTCAAGTTGAATTCAGAAAAAAATACATTAGCCAACGGTTTATTGATCATAAACGAAAGGAATTTCTTCAACTGAAATAGGGTCGTATGTCAGTAACAGAATAAGAAAGAGAGTTTGTACGACTCAGGAAATATGCTCGTGAATGTGTTTCTTCCGAGGCTATAATGTGTAAAAGGTTCGAAGATGGATTAAATGAAGAAATTAGGTTGTTAGTTGGGATTCTTGAGATGAAAGAGTTTGTCGTTCTAATTGACAGAGCTTGCAAAGTCGAAGAGCTTAGCAAAGAGAAAAGAAAAGCCGATTCTGAGGCTAGAGACTTTAGAAAGAGATTTGTGGGCAAATCACATCAGTCAGCATCAAAGAAATCTAATGAATATCATCCTCCTTCTACTGCTTCTGCGGGAATTTTCCGATCAAAGATAGAGATGCAAGACATTTGAACTTTAAACCTCAGGTGATATTTGTTACCAGTATGGGTAGTGTTAGAAATGTTGGACCTGGATGTAAGCACTGTAATAAGCGACATTACGGTGAATGTAGAATAATGAGCGGAGCTTGTTTTAGATGTGGATCTCTTGATCATTATCTCCGGGGCTGTCCAAAAAATTCTATAGCTGAAAGAGATCAACCGGCGAAAGCAAGTAATACGACTACTAGAGGGAGACCACCCCGAAACATTGGAAATACGAGTGGTAACCAAGGTGCTACGAGAGATTCTGCTGTGAGATCTGAGGCACAAGCACCTGCCCGAGCTTATGCTATCCACGTACGGAAGGAGGCATCATTGCCAGACATTATTACTGGTACTTTTTCTCTTTTCGATACTGACATAGTTACGTTGTTAGATCCTGGATCAACCCATTCATATATCTGTATGAATTGTGTTTAAAAAGAATTTACATGTCAAGTCCACAAAGTTTGTAATTAAAGTATCGAACCCCTTAGTCAAGTCTTCTTTAGTTGATAAAATTTGTAAGAATTGTCCTTTGATGACTCAAGGTTACTATTTTCCAGCTGACTTGATGCTTCTATCGTTCGATGAGTTTGATGTGATTCAGGGTATGGATTGGCTGACTATGAATGATACAGTTTTGAATTGTAGACGAAAGATTATCGAATTGAAATGTCAGAATGGTGAAATTCTTTGGATTGAGTCTGATGTTTCGAGTGAATTACCTACTGTGATATTGTCTATGTTAGCTCAAAAATGTATAAAAAAGGGCTATGATGCATATCTTGCATACGTATTGGATACAAAGGTGTATGAATCAAAGATTGAATCTGTACTTGTTGTTTGTCAGTTTTCGGATGTATTTCCGAAAGAATTACTATGTTTGCCATCGATCAGAGAGGTTGAATTTGGTATTGACCTAGTACTGGGAACAAAACCTATATTGATAGCTCCGTACAGAATGGCTCTAACAGAATTAAAAGAGTTAAAAGCTCAGTTACAAGAATTGACAGACAAAGGTTTTGCACGACCGAGTTATTCGCCCTGAGGTGCACCAGTATTTTTTGTAAAGAAGAAAGACGGCACGATGAGAATGTGTATCGATTACAGACAATTGAATAAAGTAGCTATAAAGAAAAAATACCCTCTACCGCAGATTGATGATTTATTTGATCAGTTGAAAGGGGCCACAGTATTTTCAAAGATTGATTTGAGTTCGGGTTATTATTAGTTACGAGTTAAGAGTCGGATGTGCCGAAAACCACGTTCAGAATGAGGTACAGACATTATGAATTCCTTGTTATGCCTTTCGGATTAGCTAATGCTCCTGCAGTTTTTATGGACTTGATGAACCAGATATTCAGACCGTATTTAGACAGATTCGTTGTTGTATTCATTGATGATATTCTGATCTATTCGCGAGATGAATCTGAACATCCTAAGCACTTGAGAATTATATTACAAACTCTACGTGATAATCAATTATTTGAAAAGTTTAGAAAATGTGAGTTTTGGCTCTGAGAGGTTAGATTTTTGGGGCATATTGTTTCAGGTGAAGGTATTGGAGTTGACCTAAGTAAGATTTCTGCTATTGTTGACTGGAAACCTCCAAGAAATGTGTCTGAAGCTCGTAGTTTTCTGGGCTTAGCGAGTTATTACTGAAGATTGGTGAAAGGATTTTCGATGATTGCGACACCGATGACACGACTCCTTCAGAAAGATGTGAAATTCAAATGGTCAGAAAAATGTCAGCAGAGTTTCAAACAGTTGAAAGTACTGTTAACTGAAGCACCAGTTCTGGTTCAACCTGAATCGGGGAAAGAGTTTGTGATTTATAGTGACGTGTCATTAAACGGTCTAGGATGTGTTCTGATGCAAGAAGCAAAAGTTATAGCTTATACTTCCCGACAATTGAAACCTCATGAAAAGAACTATCCGATGACGACTTAGAGTTGGCTACTACTTATACGGTGAAAAATGTCACATTTATACGGATCACAAAAGCTTAAGATATCTGATGTCACATAAAGATTTGAATCTGCGATAACGAAAATGTCTCGAATTATTGAAAGATTATGAATTTGTGATTGATTATCACCCAGGAAAAGCTAATGTTGTTGTTGATGCCCTGAGCCAAAAATCTTTGTTTGCATTACAAGCAATGAATACCCAGTTGATGTTTTGTGATGATAGGTCTATTTTAGCTGAATTAAAAGCTAAACTGGTATTTCTTCAACAAATCTATGAATCTCAGAAAGATGACCGTGAATTACAAGTTAAATGAATTCAATGTGAGACTATCCCTAATTTGGAGTTTCAGATTGAAGCCGATGATTATTTAAGGTTCCGAAATATAATTTGCATACCGAGAAATTCAGAACTCATTTAGAAGATTTTGCATGAAGCGCACAATAGCTGCTTATTTGTTCATCCGGGGAGTACCAAAATGTACAACGATTTTAAATAGTTTTATTGGTGGCAAGGCATGAAATGAGATATTTCAGAGTTTGTTTCTAAATGTTTGATTTGTCAGCAAGTCAAAGATGAACATCAAGTACCATCGAGTTTACTACAGCCTGTGATGATTCCCGAGTGGAAATGGGATAGAGTTACAATGGATTTTGTGTCGGGTTGCCCCAAACTCCGAAAAAGAAAGATGCTATCTGGGTTGTCGTTGATTGACTAATGAAATCTGCTCATTTCATACCGGTACATACAGATTACTCACTTGAAGACTAGTTGAATTGTACATTTTTGAGATTGTTCGATTGCATGGGGTGCCACTATCTATTATTTCTGATAGTGACTTGAGATTTACGTCGCGAGTCTGGAAGAAACTGCAAGAAGCTCTAGGAACACAGTTGAATTTCAGTACTGTGATTGTGCATCAGAGTCTTAAACTACAATTACCTGCTAGAAGAAATAAAAGAAAAATTAGCAAAGTTAAAAGCAAAATAAAAAAATAAAAAAAATTGCAAAAATAAAAATGGCTAAAGTAATAAAAATTGAGTGTTCTTAATAATTTAGTTCCACGGCAACGGCGCCAAAAACTTTATCGTGTGTCAGTTTTAAAAATTTATATAAAGAATGATCGAACCTAGAAACTAACTGTGACAACGATTGAGGTAAGCGCACCTATCGAACAGTAGTATAGTTTAGTGGCAAGACCGGATTATCGAACCTAAAGGAACCAAAAGTACTAATACTAACTTTCTTTTTATTATTTAGCCTAAGAATTAAGGGAATTATTAATTAATCTAAAATTAACTAACAACTAAGCTAAAGATGCAAAGACAAAGAGAATGAATTAAGGAAATAGTTGTGGGAAAAAAGAATTGATTAAGACAATACCCGAGGAAGAATCTACCTAGACTTCACTTGTTATCTAACTCTGAACCAGACGATTTATTCACTTGACTTGATCCGTAAGATTCCTTAATTTATGTTAATACCTCTTTCGAGGCTACTAATGTCTAACCCTAGGTTGATTAATTGAAATCTCTTTTTTAATTAAAACCCCTAAAATTGCATTAACTCGATCTATGGACTCCTATATTAGGTTTGACCCTAATACGGTAGATTTTCGTCATCCTATTTCTAGGGTTGCGATCAACTCCGCTTAATTATGCTAGATCTACTCTTAAACAAAGACTTTTGCTCCACTGCCTAAGCACATCAGTATTTGAATTAATATCTTGAAATATCAAAGCAAGAATTAAGAACACATAATTAAGAACAAATCAAGTATTTATCATATAGTTTAGAAAACAATAACAAGATTCGTCTTAGGTTTCATCCCCCTTAGGTATTTGAGGGTTTAGTTCATAATAATAAAAGAATACATCTCAGAAGAAAATATCAAACAAAACATAAGAAAACCCTAAAACCCCTTGAAGGAATTGAAGAGAAGATTTTCTGTCTTAAGTATAACTCCAGGTTCTTGATATGAATCAACTGGCTTTCTTCGAGTAAATTCCACAATTATGGCCTCTCTGGCTCGGTTTTTCGGCCTAACTGGACGTCCCCTAAAGGTTGGCCTCTAGGGTGTTTATACAGGCTCTTGGAATGGCTTTCTTAGCCTCTAAATACCCTAATCCAAGTAAAATTCCTCTTTGTCACGGCAGGGACACGCCCATGGCACACGCTCGTGTGAATTGTGGCCAGGCCGTGTTCGGGTCTGTTAATGAGGCACGGTCGTGTGGTCTTGGGCCCAGGTCATGTCGATTTCATAATTTGGCCCATTTACTCCATTTTAGGCCCTTTTCTCGTTCTTTTCATCCTCCGACTCTTTCCTAAGTATAAAACATGAAATTAAAGGATTAGGAGCACCAAATTCCACAATTCAAGGCTTAAATCATCGAAAAGTATGCTAAATGTGGGACTAAAATATGTTTATATTATGGTTTATCAAATACCCCCACACTTAAGCATTTACTTGTCCTCAAGCAAAATTCTCAACTCACAATTAAAATGAACTTCCTAAATTCATAATATTCATCAATAATGTTCCATCATAATTCAAAGATAATTCATAAATTGATAATTTAAATAGAAGGGTCCTAAAGATTCGAACAATCAAAGTCATAGTCTTTATAGCATGAAAATATAGGTGTTTCCCCTTACCTAAATAATCACCTTTAATTCAAAATCAACAAGAGTTGACATCCTCACTAAAGATTCACTCAAATCACTCAAAGTGTTTAAGGTTCAAAATTAAGCACTCAAAAGTCGAACATGAAAAGTTAATCCCATAGGCTTGCCTGAAAATCAAATCTCCACCATTGTAAAATGAGATGATACACAAATCAAAAGGTATTTAAAAAGGGTTGTAATAGGGCTTGGGTTAAAGGTGTGGATAAAGGCTGAATTAGAGGGTTAGAATCGAGATTGAATTGACAATTTACCTAACTAGAAAAATGAACTATTCCTGAAAAATTACATCAATTGAAAACATGAAATACTAATAACATGAGCTTCTTCTCAAGATGTGGAATTGAAACGTATAAGCTCAATTACATAGAGCTAATATTGAATATACTTCATTGTTTTTTTTAAGAACAAATCAAGTATAAGAAAGAACTTTTACAACTGAAATATAGAACATAGTTAGGTAATTGCTCAAAATCAAATCTCGACAAAAAGGGAGTCAAGGAATAGTGATAACAAATACAAAATGGGTTTTAGGTTAATATTAGTGGGTGAGTCAATAAAAAGGGTTGTTAGGATCAAAGGGGTTCACTAGGGGTTAATTGTGAGGGTAAGCTTTTTAGTGGAGTGAGTGGGTTAAATCCTAAGTGCCTTTATCATCTCTGTATATCAAATCAATAATGTGGTCTTGACATGTATAGTCGAAACAAGTTCTAGAATAACAAATCAATGTTGACATACTCATAATCAAAAAGTGAGCATGAAAGAATGTATGCTCTAAAAGGAAGTCTCACAAAAATTATGGGTTTTTGATATCAACCTTGTAAATTTCAAATTTCAAGGTAATAATTAGATTCAGGTAGACAACCTAACAAAATTTTAATTTTTGAAAATAGACTCATCATGCTTGATTCTCTAGTCTCCTAAAGTTTAAATCATCACTGCACAATTATCAATGACTTAATCCAAAACATATCAATAAAAATCATGATTCACAGGAAATTTCATTCTAATTAGTAATATGAGAAAATTACTTAGAGACAAGATATCATTCAGGGATTTAAGAATAATGCAGAAAGTTAGGAACTTTCTCGAAATAAATATTCACCCCCACACTTAAAATGTACATTGCCCTCAATGTACAAAGATATATATATATCTAGAGATTAGTAGCATGATATCATAAGAGAGTGGGAGAAGTGAAACTTCCTGAATTTTGGATGAAACCCTTGGAGGATGATCAATGATGAACATGATGACTAGGCATAGGTGAAGGTGGTGGAGAATACTCCAGTGGTGTGTTCGTTGCTTGAGTGGCACCTTAAACCTTTTTAGACTGCGAAGTCATCATTAAAGTTTTTAGGGAGTTCTTATTTAATGAACGTTTTTTATAGTTACTCGAGAGTTAAACAGCCAGAGATAAAAGAAATCAAATTATACTTAAACATTTAAAGAGTTTAATAATAAAAGAAAATGAACTAAAATAAAAATAAAAAATAAAAATAAAAATAAAAATAAGAATAAAATAAAAAAAAGAAAGAAAAGAAAAAGCCTCAAAGGTCCTCATCATAGGAGTGATCTCGAGGTGGTGGTGGCGGCGATATGTGAAAAAGCTGATAATGTCTACCACGCCCGCCTCGCACGGCCGTTTGGATTTATCTCAGCTCGTGTTCTTTAGGCAGTTTCGACCACGGCCGCATCGCACGGCCGTGGCGTTTAGTAAGAGCCTGTGTCTTGGGAAAAATTTTCATCCTGTTTTTGCACGATCTCCGCCACACCCATGTACCTATTCGTGGTGTCCACACGGCCACGACCACGCCCGTGTGTAAGGCCATGTAGTAGGGAAACCTACGCCTAAAAATTTTGGTTAGTTTTTAGTTAGATGCTAAAATTCGAAAATATGGACGTTAGTGGGGTTAGTGCTCGGGTTGTCTCTCGAGAAGCACTCATTTAAAGTCTTGAGCTAGACTTACTTGTTATTTGTATGGCCATGGTGGTTCACGGAGTCGAAACTCCTTTTTCTTACTATCAATTCTATCAACATATGGTTTGAGTCGGGTAATATTTACCTCAAAAGTGTCGAAATTAGAATGTGTTACCTCGACCGTTCCGTATGGAAAGACCTTACGTGCTGAAAAAGGAATCGCACCGTTTGTATTAAGCTCTGAAGTGGCTATTCGAGGGTCGGTTGCATCTGACAGTACACGAAATGTGAGCTCACGTGGTAGTTTATTTCGTAGAATTGCTGGGAACACTGTGTTTAACTCCACTTGCGACGTATTGTCTAACTTCTGTTTATTTTTCAAAAAATCTTTTAAAAATTTCCTTGAATCTGGCATCTGCAAAAGAGCTTCAAGAAATGGCAAGTTAATATGTAATTTCTTTAGAAGTTTAAGAAATTTACCAAATTGTTCCTTTGTGTGGTCTTTCTTTATCACATTTGGGTACGACAAACGTGGTTGGTACTCTGTAATTACCGGGGTTGGCTTATCATGGCTTTACCTAAACATTACCTTCCTCTACCACATTCTCTTGCTTCAATTTTGGTTCATTTATCCCTTCACTATCGTGAGCAGTTATTGCTTGAGGTTGCTTTCTTGGGTTAGTTTCGGTGTTGCTAGGCAAGATATCTTGTGGTCTTTCTGAGATCAGCTTAGCAAGCTGACCTAATTGATTCTCGAGCTCTTGAATCGATGCTTGCTAATTTTTAAACGCTATTTCGGTGTTTTAGAGGTATGTTTCTGACACTGAGATAAATTTCGTTAGCATTTCCTCAAGGTTCGGCTTCTTTTCCTACTGGTGAGGTGGTTGTTGAAAGCCTGGAGGAAGTTGCGGTCTTTGATTACCTTGACCACCCTACGAGAAATTGAGACGGTACCTCCAACCTACATTGTAAGTGTTACTGTAAAGATTATTTTGAGGTCTAGAATAGTTACCCATATAGTTGACTTGTTCGTTCTCTGTGTTAGGGTTGTAGGATAGATATTCTGTGTTGTTCACCCCTATTCCATCTGTATCTTACTATATTACCTGATGTACTTGCGTAGAACCATACAAACCATCAATTTTTTTTATTTAAAAGCTCTACCTGGTTAGATAACATGGTGACTGCGTCAAGGTTGAAAACATCGGCTGCTTTAGTAGGTTTTGTCCTCATGACTTGCCACAAATAATTATTCAATGACATCTATTCGGTTTCTGCGAGCGATATGTTCTATTTCTGTAACACCCCTAATCTGTATCCATCGCCGGATCTTAGTTAAGAGGTATTACTAAACTAAACCCAATCCATAAACATTATTCAATAAAGATCATTTGCTATTCATGTGGTCATTTACATTACCTTAACTAAATATGTACAAGCTTTACTTTTTTTTTTATAACAAGTTATCAATCACTCAAAAACAATTTCAATTAGCAAGGTCACATTATCAAAATCAAAAACTATTTCGTAGATAGCCCCACATATAAACCAGCTCATTACACATAGACGATTAACATGAAATATTAGTTACTACAATACACAATCACCACATCCGGCTTTGCACAATTAAAAACTTCAACCGAAAGGTCATTCAAGCTATATTGTTATATCTCAAGCATAAACACATAAATAATTATACTTTCATAAAAGGATTAACCCCATGACCGAACATACACAAAATCAAGTACCACAATTTAGCCATTTTCGCATGGCATACATCCATTAAAAATTCATCTTATACAAATCCTAAGAAAACAAAATAGCTTATACATGCCATAATCATCAAGGATTAATCCATCAATAAGGGGTACCAAAATAGATGATGGTATGATGAGCTTCCTAATTGATCCACGAGCTTAAGTTGAACCTTCCAAAAGTGATCTACAAATCCTAGAAACAACTGAGAGAAAGTAAGCTTCACAGCTTAGTAAGATTTCAGCTTGCTAAACTAAGTACATTTATTCTACTAAAATTTTCAGTAAGCAATTCACATACCAAACAACAAGGCTGAACAATCAAGATTTCAAGAACCAATTCATGGATGTTGTATGATTAAACGCACTTCTATATATAAACTTACCATTCGAAACTTAGTCTTTCATACATAATTCCAAGGTACTATTTCCCAACGATACTATATACCCATTTGCATTTATAACATAGTCCTTTAAAGCAAACCACATACCTGTACATTGATAATTAAGTTTAACAGTGTTTCGCACGATTAGTACCCTCGATAAAATCACTATGTAACGTATCGCTCACACAGAGCCGTTACTCAAAAATCCCGTAACGTATCGCTCACACAGAGCCGTTACTCAAAAATCCAGTAACGTATCGCTCACACAGAGCCGTTACTCAAAAATCCCGTAACGTATCACTCACACAAAGCTGTTACTTATTCACCTGCAAACTTAGTGCTCAATCATAGTTTCGTACTCATAGTACATTTTGTAAACTCGTAATTCATATAAAAATACCAAATCATTCATGTAATCGAGCCAACAATCATCTAAGCATAGAATCGCCCATGCATTAACTCATGAAAATAATTATATTCCCATGTTCAATGCAACTAAAATATCTAGCACATTACCCTCATACTATGTCTTTATTTCGAATACATTTCTTGCCTTCACTTAGAGTATACACATGTTTATACACATTTGTATTCAGATTCAAGGTGGTACGAAATTCATACTACTCATTCACCATCTTAACTTACCTTGCATAATACAAACAGTTAAATAATCTCCACAACTCATTCGGCAATATTAATTCAATCATCCAATAACCATTAAACATTATCCATGTACAAAGAATTGGTTTAATTAACTCGTTTGCTTGAAATCTTACCTCGAGAATGACGTTTCAGGGTTTTCCGACTACTCGTCTAGTTTAGCTTTTCCCCGGTCCTTTTCCAGTCTTTTCTTCCTTGATCTAATTCAAATTTAAAAGAATCTATTTAAATAAATTTCATTCAACCTCATTCGAACACATAATTACACAACTCTTTCATTCCTCAATCAAGAATTTGAAATCTTTACAATTTAGCACTACTTTTTATTCATTCAAATCTAATATGAAATTTTAACAATTTTATACCCTATTACTAGTGCGAATCCTTCCCAATTAATTACAATTCTTTTAACATTAAAAAATTATTATTAACACGAAATCTATCTATCATCAGTATCAAAAACCAAATTCATCAAGGCCGCATATCCTATTTAATGTACCCGAATCTTCATATACCTATACATAGACATATTCAATAATTGGAGTTAAAATAATAATATATATATACATACATTCCATACAACAATTCGGCCGAATGTGGAGAGCTTCCCTATCCTCAAATTGAACTAACCTCCATAGCATTCATACCATTTCAATTTACCATTCTCTAGTTCTTCTAAATCTCTATCTCAAATTCATCTTATTTTCCTCAAATAACAATTCACACTTTCTCTCCATTGCCGGTATCATGCTCAACTTAAAGAAAATTCACATGATCTTGATAGAACTCAAGGCAGCCAGCAAATTTTGTAGCAATTCACTAAACAAAGACTCAATTTTCTTACCTTACAACCGCATGCAATGGCCGGATGAGGGAGGAGGAATTTCCTTCTTTTATTTGAAGAATTTCGGTGAGGAAGATGAAGGAAGGAAAGAGAAATTCAATTTCTTTTCATCTTTATTTAGTTAAACAATATAATACATATATTATTATTCATAAAATATTATTTACATTATAATATACAAAATAATCCTCCCCCATCATCATTGCCATCCACTAGCCTAAAAGATGGAAATTTGACATGCAAATCCTTGAATTATATAAACAATCTAATTTACTCTTCTAATTCATGCTTACAATTTTTGCCACTTTAGCAATTTAATCCTTTTATTAAATTAAACATCCAAACTTTTAAATTTTCCTACGACCTTTTTACTCATGCATAAACACTTAACATAGACATCAAATAAATAAATAAAATATTTTTTTTCTAATTCGGATTCGTGGTTCCGAAACTACCGTTCCGGTTAGGGTCGTATTTGGGCTGTTACAACGCTCCCCCTTAAAGAAATTTTCGTCCTCGAAAATATTACCGGCAAATAGGTGAGGATAACGTTCTTTCATTGATTCTTCGGTTTCCCAAGTTGCCTCCTCTATCCCGTGTTTATGCCACATCACTTTGACCAACAATATCTTCTTGTTTCGTAATTCTTTTACTTCACGATCTAAAATACGAATCGGTTCTTCCTCATAAGTCAGATCAGGCTGAATTTCAATCTTGGTTGGACTAATTACATGAGAAGGGTCAGATCTATAGCATCAAAGCATCGACACATGAAAAACATTATGAATCTTGTCTAACTCAGACGGTAACCTCAATCTGTACGCAACCGGCCCGATACGTTCGATAACTTCATAGGGCCCAATAAACCTCGGACTCAGTTTTCCCTTGCGACCAAATCTGAGTATCTTCTTCCACGGCGATACTTTCAAGAATACTCGATCTCCAATCTGAAATTCAATGTCCTTACGCTTCAAATCTGCATAAGAATTTTGACGATCCGATGCCGCTTTCAAGCTATCACGAATTACTGCCACTTTCTGTTCGGTTTCCTTAATCAAATCAACCCCGTGCATCTTGTTTTCTCCAAGTTCAGTCCAGTACAAGGGTGTACGACATTTACGACCGTACAACGCTTCGTAGGGTGCCATTTTGATTCTAGATTGAAAGCTATTATTATACGCAAATTCAATCAAAGGTAAGTATCGTTCCCACGTACCTTCAAACTCAAGAATGCAACATCTCAACATATCCTCAAGTACTTGGATAACTCGTTCAGACTGACCATCCGACTGAGGGTGGAAAGCTGTACTAAAATGTAACTTGGTACCTAAAGCATCTTGCAGTTTCTTCTAAAGTCGCGATGTGAACCTCGGATCTCTATCCGAAACAATAGAGATAGGTACCCCGTGTAACCGTACAATTTGTGATACGTATAATTCAGCCAACTTATCAAGTGAGAAATCCGTACATACTGGAATAAAATGAGTTGATTTCGTCAACCTATCAACAATAGCCCATATTGAATCTTTCTTACTCGGCGTCAACGGCAATCCTGACACAAAGTCCATAGTGATTCGTTCCCACTTCCATTCAGGTATCATAATCGGTTGAAGAAGTCCTGATGGAACTTGATGCTCAGCTTTCACTTGTTGACAAACTAAGCATTTCGATACAAATTCAGATATGTCCCGTTTCATACTAGGCCACCAATAGAATTGTTTCAAGTCATTATACATTTTCATGCTACCCGGATGTATCGCCATTTGACTATTATGAGCCTCATTCAATAACATCTGAATCAAGTCCATGTTCTTCGGTACACACATTCGGCCTTTGTATTTCAAACAATCATTTTCATCAACTCGAAACTCTGACTCTGCATTACTTTCACCCTGAACTCGTTTAACATTCATATCTTTGTCAGCTTTCTGTGCATCACAAATTTGCTGAATAAACATCGGTCTTGCTTTTAACTCGGCTATGATCGAACTATCACCTGACATAACCATCTGTGTGTTCAATGTACGAAGAGCAAACAATGATTTTCGACTTAATGCATCTGCGACAACGTTAGCTTTCCCCGGATGATAGTCAATCACCAACTCATACTCCTTCAACAGCTCTAACCATCTACGTTGTCTCAAGTTCAGATCTTTTTGAGTCGTCAAATACTTCAGACTTTTGTGATCCGAGTAAATATGACATTTCTCACCGTATAAATACTGACGCCAAATTTTTAATGCGAACACAATAGTTGCGAGTTCTAAGTCATGTGTCGGGTAATTTCTTTCATGCGGCTTCAATTGTCTCGAAGCATAGGCTACGACTTTGCCTTCCTGCATCAAAACGCAGCCCAAACCATTCAAATAAGCATCAGAATAAACAATAAATTCTTTACCCGATTCAGGCTATACTAACACTGGAGCTTCGGTCAAGAGGGCTTTTAACTGATTGAGGCTTTTCTGGCACCTTTCCGACCACTCGAACCTGACATCTTTCTGCAATAGCTTGGTCAACGGGGTAGCTATTATAGAAAAACCTTTCACAAATCGTCGGTAATAACCCGCAAGTTCCAGAAAGCTTCGGATTTCAGAAACATTCTTTGGTGGTTTCCAATCAATAATGGCCGATATTTTGCTCGGGTCAACACGAATACCCGATGCTGACAGGACATGACCCAAAAAACTAACTTCCTTCATCCAGAATTCACACTTACTAAACTTTGCATACAATTGTTTATCTCGCAAAGTTTGTAGCACCAATCTCAAATGCTCGGCATGCTCGGTTTCATCTTTGGAGTTGATCAGTATATCATCAATAAACACTACTACAAACCGATCTAAAAACTGTCTGAAGACTCAATTCATCAGATCCATAAAAACAGCAGGTGCATTAGTAAGTCCAAAAGGCATAACCAGAAACTCAAAGTGTCCGTACCTCGTTCGGAACGCAGTCTTTGGCACATCCGTATCTCTGACTCGCAACTGATAATAGCCCGATCTCAAATCTATCTTTGAAAATACTGAAGCCCCTTTCAACTGGTCAAACAAATCATCAATTCGAGGTAAAGGGTATTTATTCTTTATCGTCACTTTATTCAGCTGCCGATAATCAATACACATTCGCATAGTCCCGTCTTTCTTTTTCACAAACAGAACTGGTGCACCCCACGATGAGAAACTCGGTCGTGCAAAACCCCTATCTGTCAACTCTTGCAACTGTGCTTTCAATTCTTTTAATTCAGTTGGTGCCATTCGATACGGAGCTATCGAAATCGGAGTTGTCCCGGAAACTAGTTCAATGCCAAACTCAATTTCTCGTACTGGTGGTAGACCCGGTAATTCTTCAGGGAACATATCTGAGTATTCACACACAACTGGTACTGATTCAATCTGTTTTTCGGATACTTTATTATCCAGCACATAAGCCAAATAAGCTTCGCATCCTCTTTTCACATACTTCTGGGCTAACATCGAGGATATTACAGTAGGTAGCGCACTCAAATCATTAGATTCAACCCAGATGATCTCACCGTTTTGGCATCTCAAATCAATAATCTTTCTTTTACAATTCACCACTGCATTATACGAAGTTAGCCAATCCATTCCCAGAATTATATCAAACTCGTCAAAAGGCAACAACATTAAATCAGCTGGGAAGCAGGAATCCCGAATCATCAACGGGCAACCTTTACATACTTTATTGACCATTACACAATGACCCAAAGGACTGGACACACGGATCGCAAACTTAGTAGACTCAACAGGTAGAGTTTTACTGGATACTAATGTTTTACTCACATACGAATGAGTTGAACCGGGATCAATCAAAGCAGTTACAATAACATCAAAGAGAGTGAAATTACCAGTAATAACGTCCGGAGATGAAGCCTCATCTCTAGTACGAATAGCATAAGCTCGAGCCGGTACACGGGTATCTGCTCGAATAACTGCATCTGAAGCTACCCTTTGAGCACCGCTCCTACCTCCCCCACTACGAGCTGGTCTACCTCTAGCTGTAGTATCACTCGGTCTCGCACTCTGAGTAATACCCTTCTCAACAGTCTCCGGACAATCCCGTACAAAATGAATTTGCGAACCACACTGATAACAAGCGCGACTAAAAGATTTACCCCAACACTCTCTAAAATGTCGTCGACCGCACCGCTGAGACTCAGGTTTGCTCGATCGAGCATTGCCAACACTAGCCACAGATGTAGCTCGCGAACTCACTGGTGGTCGTTCTCGAATTGAAATCCCAGTATTAGACTTGGATCGACTACTATCATTCTTGAACTTCTTCGTTGTCATCTGTGAAAATCTTCCCACGGATCTCTTTCAAAATTCTTTAGATTCAACTTCAACTTTCCGTTTTTCTTTCCCTAGTTCTTCCGCTTTACAAGCTCTTTCAACTGGCACAACAAACTCGTTAATCTCAAGAATGCCAACCAAAAGTTTGATATCTTCATTCAAACCATCCTCGAACCTCTGACACATAGCAGCCTTAGAGGATACACATTAGCGAGCGTAGCGACTAAGTCGCACAAACTTGCGCTCGTATTCAGACACCGTCATACGACCCTGCTTGAGCTCAAGAAATTCTTTACGCTTGGAATCTATAAAGCGCTGACTTATGTACTTTTTACGGAATTCAGTCTGAAAGAAATCCCAGGTTACTCTCTCCTTTGGAACAACTGACACGAGAGTATTCCACTAGTAGTAGGCAGAATCTCGCAATAATGATATGGCACACTTCAAACACTCATCGGGTGTGCAAGACAACTCATCAAAAACACGGATAGTATTATCGAGCCAAAATTCAGCTCGCTCCACATCATCATTATCTTCAGCTCTAAATTCTTGAGCTCCATGCTTTCGAATACGATCAACAGGAGGTTTAGTTGCTCGCTCAGGATTGGCAATCGAAGGTACCATTGGTGTTACAGGTGGAACATTCGGATTCAGGGGTGGTCGAACAGCCGGAGTGGTTCGTAAATAATGACTGAACCAATCGCTCATCATATTATGAAAGGCCTGCTTTACCCCTCATTTGGGCCACTAGCAGCAGGTCGAGACTCTTCCGACGCAGTCCCTTGCGCGGGAGCAGGAGCCACACTCTCGACATCATCAGCTAATGCTGGCTCGGGATCCGGATCCATTACTATATAAGAGAAATAAATACATTTCACTGTCAGAAGTCATCACACTATCACATTGTAAATTATGGCATGTATAGCTAGACTTTCACGCGCTACGCTAGTCCGAGAATCGACTAAACCGTAGCTCTGATACCAATCAAATGTAACACCCCTAATCTGTATCAATCGCCGGATCTTAGTTAAGAGGTATTACTAAACTAAACCCAATCCATAAACATTATTCAATAAAGATCATTTGCTATTCATGTGGTCATTTACATTACCTTAACTAAATATGTACAAGCTTTACTTTTTTTTTTTATAACAAGTTATCAATCACTCAAAAACAATTTCAATTAGCAAGGTCACATTATCAAAATCAAAAACTATTTCGTAGATAGCCCCACATATAAACCAGCTCATTACACATAGACGACTAACATGAAATATTAGTTACTACAATACACAATCACCACATCCGGCTTTGCACAATTAAAAACTTCAACCGAAAGGTCATTCAAGCTATATTGTTATTTCTCAAGCATAAACACATAAATAATTATACTTTCATAAAAGGATTAACCCCATGACCGAACATACACAAAATCAAGTACCACAGTTTAGCCATTTTCGCATGGCATACATCCATTAAAAATTCGTCTTATACAAATCCTAAGAAAACAAAATAGCTTATACATGTCATAATCATCAAGGATTAATCCATCAATAAGGGGTACCAAAATAGATGATGGTATGATGAGCTTCCTAATTGATCCACGAGCTTAAGTTGAACCTTCCAAAAGTGATCTACAAATCCTAGAAACAACTGAGAGAAAGTAAGCTTCACAGCTTAGTAAGATTTCAGCTTGCTAAACTAAGTACATTTATTCTACTAAAATTTTCAGTAAGCAATTCACATACCAAACAACAAGGCTGAACAATCAAGATTTCAAGAACCAATTCATGGATATTGTATGATTAAACGCACTTCTATATATAAACTTACCATTCGAAACTTAGTCTTTCATACATAATTCCAAGGTACTATTTCCCAACGATACTATATACCCATTTGCATTTATAACATAGTCCTTTAAAGCAAACCACATACCTGTACATTGATAATTAAGTTTAACAGTGTTTCGCACGATTAGTACCCTCGATAAAATCACTATGTAACGTATCGCTCACACAGAGCCGTTACTCAAAAATCCCGTAACGTATCGCTCACACAGAGCCGTTACTCAAAAATCCAGTAACGTATCGCTCACACAGAGCTGTTACTCAAAAATCCCGTAACGTATCGCTCACACAGAGCCGTTACTTATTCACCTGCAAACTTAGTGCTCAATCATAGTTTCGTACTCATAGTACATTTTGTAAACTCGTAATTCATATAAAAATACCAAATCATTCATGTAATCGAGCCAACAATCATCTAAGCATAGAATCGCCCATGCATTAACTCATGAAAATAATTATATTCCCATGTTCAATGCAACTAAAATATCTAGCACATTACCCTCATACTATGTCTTTATTTCGAATACATTTCTTGCCTTCACTTAGAGTATACACATGTTTATACACATTTGTATTCAGATTCAAGGTGGTACGAAATTCATACTACTCATTCACCATCTTAACTTACCTTGCATAATACAAACAGTTAAATAATCTCCACAACTCATTCGGCAATATTAATTCAATCATCCAATAACCATTAAACATTATCCATGTACAAAGAATTGGTTTAATTAACTCGTTTGCTTGAAATCTTACCTCGAAGAATGACGTTTCAGGGTTTTCCGACTACTCGTCTAGTTTAGCTTTTCCCCGGTCCTTTTCCAAGTCTTTTCTTCCTTGATCTAATTCAAATTTAAAAGAATCTATTTAAATAAATTTCATTCAACCTCATTCGAACACATAATTACACAACTCTTTCATTCCTCAATCAAGAATTTGAAATCTTTACAATTTAGCACTACTTTTTATTCATTCAATCCTAATATGAAATTTTAACAATTTTATACCCTATTACTCTAGTGCCGAATCCTTCCCAACTCTAATTACAATTCTTTTAACATTAAAAAAATTATTATTAACACGAAAACTATCTATCATCAGTATCAAAAACCAACATTCATCAAGGCCGCATATCCTATTTAATGTACCCGAATCTTCATATACCTATACATAGACATATTCAATAATTGAGTTAAAATAATAATAATATATATACATACATTCCATACAACAATTCGGCCGAATGTGGAGAGCTTCCCTATCCTCAAATTGAACTAACCTCCATAGCATTCATACCATTTCAATTTACCATTCTCTAGTTCTTCTAAATCTCTATCTCAATTCATCTTATTTTCCTCAAAATAACAATTCACACTTTCTCTCCATTGCCGAATGTATCATGCTCAACTTAAAGAAAATTCACATGATCTTGATAGAACTCAAGGCAGCCAACAAATTTTGTAGCAATTCACTAAACAAAGACTCAATTTTCTTACCTTACAACCGCATGCAATGGCCGGATGAGGGAGGAGGAATTTCCTTCTTTTTCTTTGAAGAATTTCGGTGAGGAAGATGAAGGAAGGAAAGAGAAATTCAATTTCTTTTCATCTTTATTTAGTTAAACAATATAATACATATATTATTATTCATAAGATATATTATTTACATTATAATATACAAAAATAATCCTCCCCCATCATCATTGCCGTCCACTAGCCTAAAAGATGGAAATTTGACATGCAAATCCTTGAATTATATAAACAATCTAATTTACTCTTCTAATTCATGCTTACAATTTTTGCCACTTTAGCAATTTAATCCTTTTATTAAAATAAACATCCAAACTTTTAAATTTTCCTACGACCTTTTTACTCATGCATAAACACTTAACATGGACATCAAATAAATAAATAAAATATTTTTTTCTAATTCGGATTCGTGGTTCCGAAACCACCGTTCCGGTTAGGGTCGTATTTGGGCTGTTACAATTTCACTGTAAAAAATCAAGGGTCCTGACGGGTTCCTTCTAGTCATAAACTAGAATTACCTACCAGAAGCAAATAAAAGAAGAATTAGCAAATTTAAAAGCAAAATAAAAAATAAAAATAAAAAATTGCAAAAATAAAAATGGCTAAAGTAGTAAAAATTGAGCGTTCTTAATAATTTAGTTCCACGGCAACGGCGCCAAAAACTTGATCGTGTCAGAGTCTTAAAAATTTATATAAAGAATGATCGAGCCTAGAAATTAACTGTGACAACGATTGAGGCAAGCGCACCTATCGAACAGTAGTATAGTTTAGTGGCAAGACCGGATTATCGAACCCAAAGGAACCAAAAGTACTAATACTAACTTTCTTTTTATTATTTAGCCTAAGAATTAAGGGAATTATTAATTAATCTAAAATTAACTAACAACTAAGCTAAAGATGCAAAGACAAAGAGAATGAATTGGGGAAATACTTGTGGGAAAAAAGAATTCATTAAGACAATACCCGAGGAAGAATCCACCTAGACTTCACTTGTTATCTAACTCTGAACTAGACGATTTATTCACTTGACTTGATCCGTAGGATTCCCTAATTTATGTTAATACCTCTTTCGAGGCTACTAACGTCTAACCCTAGGTTGATTAATTAAAATCTCTTTCTAATTAAAACCCCTAGAATTGCATTAACTCGATCTGTGGACTCCCATATTAGGTTTGACCCTAATCCGGCAGATTTTTGTCATCCTATTTCTAGGGTTGCGATCAACTCTGCTTAATTATGCTAGATCTACTCTTAAACAGGGACTTTTGCTCCACTACCTAAGCACATCAATACTTGAATCAATATCCTGAAATATCAAAGCAAGAATTAAGAACACATAACTAAGAAAAAATCAAGTATTTATCATATAGTTCAGAAAACAATAACAAGATCCGTCTTAGGTTTCATCCCCCTCAAGTATTTGAGGGTTTAGTTCATAATAATAAAAGAATACATCTCAGAAGAAAATATAAAACAAAACATAAGAAAACCCTAAAACCCCCTGAAGGAATTGAAGAGAAGATCTTCTGTCTTGAGTATAACTCTGGCTTCTTGAGATGAATCAACTGGCTTTCTTCGAGTAAATTCCACAATTATGGCCTCTCTGGCTCGGCTCTTCGGCCTAATTGGACGCCCCCTAAAGGTTGGCCTCTAGGTTGTTTATATAGACTTTTGGAATGGCTTTCTTAGCCTCTAAGTACCCTAATCCGAGTAAAATTCCTCTTTGTCACGGCGGGGACACGCCCATGGCACACACTAGTGTGAATCGTGGCCAGGCCGTGTTCGGGTCTGTTAATGAGGCACGGTCGTGTGGTCTTGGGCCCAAGCCGTGTCGATTTCGTAATTTGGCCCATTTACTCCATTTTAGACCCGTTTCTCGTTCTTTTCATCCTCCGGCACTTTTCTAAGTATAAAACATGAAATTAAAGGATTAGAAGCACCAAATTCCACAATTCAAGGCTTAAATAATCTAAAAGTATGCTAAATGTGAGACTAAAATATGTAAATATTACGGTTTATCGTACTGCTTTTCATCCTCAAACTAACGGTCAGACCGAGAGAGTTATTCAGATTCTCGAAGACATGTTAAAATGTTGTATTTTAGAGTTCGAGGGCAATTGGGAAAAACACTTACCGTTGATTGAGTTCGCGTATAACAATAGTTTCAGATGAGTATAAAGATGGCACCGTATGAAGCTTTATATGGTCACAAATGTTGAACTCCGTTAAACTGGACTAAACTAAGTGACAAAAAAGATTCACGGGGTTGAATTGATCAGTTTAAAAGTAGCTTTAGATCGACATATATCATACGCGGATTTAAAATGTAAAGAAATTGAGTTTCATGTTGGGGACTGAGAGTTTCTAAAGTGTCAGCGTGGAAAAAGGTTCTTCGATTTGGCCGTAAAGGAAAGCTGAGTCCGTAATTTATCGGGCCGTATGAGATCGTCGAACGAATAGGGCCTGTAGCGTATCGACTACCTTTACTGTCAGAACGTGAAAAGATTCATAATGTCTTTTCACATTTCTATGCTACGTCAATACAGATCCGATCCGTCACATGTGATTTTTCCGGTATATGTTGAGATACAGACTGATTTGACGTATAGTGAAGAACCGATCAGGATTTTAGCTTGTGAAATCAAAGAATTGATAAATAAACGCATAGCCCTAGTGAAGTTTTTTGGCATAAACACGAGATCGAGGAATCTATGTGGGAACCTAAGGAAGCTATACGAAAACAATACCCTAACCTATTTACCGGTAAGATTTTCGGGGACAAAAATCCCTAAGGGGGAGAGTTCTAACAGCTCATTTTTAATCAAATCGGAACAGTGATTTTGGGACCACAAATCTGAAGTCAAAATATTTATTTTATTATTTTATTAAGGTATAAAACATGATAGAATTATTGGGTGAAAGTTTCGTAAAGAAATTTTACCGTTTGAGTGTTTAATTCGGTAAAAAGAACTAAATCGCGTAAAGCCTAAAATATGAGTTCTAGAAGTTAAATGAACCAAATGACTGTAGAAATGAAATGAATGAGTACTAGCATGGTAATTATCCCATTAGTAGCATTAGTGGATTATAATAGGCATGGATAATGTAATTTTTATATTTAATTACAAAGGTTAAAATGGTTAAATGGTTATTATAGTTAATTAAATAAATATAAAACATGAAAATGCATGAAAATGTTCATCTTCTCCACCGAAACTAAAGCTTGAGAAAGCCATTAAACAAGTGTGAACGTTCGACCACTTTGAAGGCTAGATTAAGGTATGGTTTTAGCTCGATTTTTAATGATTTTTACGTTTTTGATATCGTTGCTTTGTATTCTAGCTAGCCCGTACCCTAGATTTCAAAACTGTTAAAGATTTATCATGTTTCCATTGTTGAATGCTTGAGTAATTTCATGATTTATGATAGATTTGGAAGGTTTATTACTAGATTAATAGCTTTTGTAAAGTGATTTTTGACAAAAATGTCAAAAAAGGGATTAAATTGAGAAAATGTGAAATGTGGTGGTTAAAAGTGTAAATAAATTTAAAATATGGGCTACTAGTAACATGTATTAAATTCGGCTAAGCATGGGTTTGTACTAAATTGCATGAATTTGCAATTTTATGTGATAATGACTAAATTGTGAAAATGTGGAACATTAGGGGCAAATTTGTAAATTTTCCAAACTATAAATTATAGGCTAAATTTAATAGACCGAATGCTTAATGTGCTAAATTTGATAATATATAGATCAAGATAAGCCGAGATCGGGATTAGATCGGGGAAAAGGAAAAGTTGACGAATAGTCGATAATTTACATCCGAGCAACTCGAGGTAAGTTCCTTTAATTAGAATCAAATATTGAAATACTTATAAATTATTTGAAATGAAAATATAATTGAGTAAACAGTATTACTGAGTTCAAATGCCTAATTGATGAGAATTATTGAATACTGAGTCTCGTTTGAACTGTAGAAAGTTGTAGGATACGAGTGACATGTCACTAGGCTTACCGTTTTGTTCGAGATCCTGCATGTGTTGCGAACTCACCATAGCTTGTATGAGCTTATTGATATTTCAGCTCATAAGAGCTTACTATTTTCAGCTTGTCAGAGCTTACTATTTCAGCTCAATAGAGCTTACTGTCCATCAACTCAAGAAAAGCTTACTGATCATAGGTCGAAAGAGCGAAAATGATAATAAATAGATAGATTACTGATTTATACATGTAATGTATATCACCTGAGTATCCTTCAATATTCTAATAGGTTCAACAGGCATAAATTTTGTTATTGGTTATGTGAAAAAGCTATGTGTTTATACGGATGAATTACTGTTCATATGGATGAAGTATTGTTTATACAGATGAGTTACTGTTATCGAATGAATTATTGTTTATATGAATTTGATATGATACAATGTTTTGAGTATTAAATTGAGATAATGGATGATTATATGCACTTATGTGACTAACTTGTTGATGAATGCTTGTGTTTAGGCATTTGGTAATTGAATTGAGTATACCTTATTTATTGTCTTGATTATGTATAAATGGTAAGTTTAATTTTGAATTATACGGGCTTACTAAGCTAGCTCAGATTCGGGGTTCGTTGGAGACTTCACCACACTATCCACTGACTCTTTGGTACTTTTGAAACTATGTTTTGAGCATATGGCATGTATAGGTATTTTGATGTCACTTTGATTATGGGTTGACAGTGATTTTGGTTATTTGTAGTAGCTTGTAAATGTATATGTTTTGAGTTGTAAATATAGCCATGAGAGTTGGCTTAATTTGGTGAATTTTGTTTATGTGCATATATGGTTGATATTAGATGTGAGTTATGTTTGTGAATTGGTTCAAAATAAGGTATGTTTAGCAAAGGTATAGTTAGTTGATTTATATATGTGATTTGGTATGTTTTGATGGAGTAAGGTTTGAGGTTATAAGCATGTTGAATGTTGGTATTGAAAATGGTATAAATTAGTCTTGATTGTGGTTGAATTGAATGTTATTTATGCTATGATTTGTATCATTTTGGTTGTCTAGGTATATGTAAATTTGGGTGACAAAGTGGCTTGATAAATAGCCTATTTTTGTCCACACGGACAGAGGCATAGGTGTGTGTCTCAGTCATGTGTGACACACTGTCAAATTACACAGTCGTGTGTCCCCTAGTGTTGAAATTGAAATGAAGTCAGTATACTCCACATGGTCTCACACACAAACGTGTGATCGACCATGTGGCACAAGTCGGTATATGCCCCTAATTGGCACACGGCCTAGCACACGGGCGTGTGACTTGGCCGTGTTGCATAAGTCAGTATACTTTATAGGTTTGACATGGCCTAGCACACGACCTGGCGCACGGGCGTGCGTGGCCACTTTGAAGGGCACACAAGTTAGACAAACGGGCGTGTGGTTGGTCGTGTGACCCAAGTCAGTATCCTCACTTGTGTGGACACGGGCCAGGACACGGCCCAGGACACGGCCTTGTGCTCCCATTTCGAATGTCTACACGGCCTGTGACACTAGCGTGTATGGTGGATGTGTGAGACACATGGCCTGGTCACACGGGCGTGTGTCCCCTGTTTTAGAGAAAAATTTTATAAGTATTGAAAGTTTAGTCCTGAACCACTCCTAGTGCATGTGTAAGGCCTCGTAGGCTTGTATTAGGGACAAATTGATTGAGATTGATTGATAATTGTATGTATTGATTAAATGTATGAGAAAAGTTTGTTTAAGTGTGTTGTAACTCTGGTAATACTTTGTAACCCTATTCCAACGTTGAATATGGGTGATGGGTGTTACATTGCCTTCGATTTGGGAGGTCGAGTTCGGTATTGAGCTTCTACCGGGTATTACTCCGGTGTCCATTGCTCCCATCGTATGGCACCAAAGGAGCTTATATGTAACACCCCTCACCCGTATTCAACGCTGAAATAGGGCACGGAGCATTACTAAACAAATTATACAATTACACATACATTCCAATTACATTTTCAAATTTCGTCCAATTATCAATCAATAACATTCATATCGTCCCTAATACGAGCCTACGAGGCTCAAAACATGCATTCAAGGAGGTTCGGGACTAAATCAATAACTCTAGAAACTTTTGAAATACTTAGAAAATTTTCTCAAAAACAAGGGTCACACGCCCATGTGGCCCGGTCGTGTGTCTCACATGGCCAAAGACATGCCCGTGTCATAGGCCGTGTGAATTTTCGAAATGGAAGCACATGGCCGTGTCCCAGCCCGTGTCCGACCCAGTGTAACTCTCTGACTTGGGTCACATGGCCAACACACGCCCGTGTGGCTAGCCTGTATGCCCTAAAAATGGCCATACACGCCCGTGTCTCTACCCGTGTGGAAAAAAATAGGCTATTTATCAAGCCAATTTGCCACCCAAACTTGTGCACACCTACACCACCACATTTGGCACCAAAAACAAGGCATAAAATAGGCATTCTAATAATTTCTACCAAACATAATTCAACCTATTTCAATATTAACCAATTCAAAACACACTAATACAACAATATACCATTCAATTTCATAACCAAAATTCCAAATCACAAATTATCATTATGAACACTTCCAACTTTTCATCATTTAGCCTAATTTCATAAACATGCCAAATTCATTTATCAACCATTTAATACCCCTAATTATCAAATACCAACTAACATCACATATCCATATTCAAACTCACAATAAAAACCATATGCACAAATATATTCACAATCAACCAACCAAGTTAAGCCAACTTCTATGGCAATATACAAACATCACACTTAAAACAATTACAAGCCAATTCAAATGGCTACATTTACAACCAAACTATAATCCCAAAATGACCATAATCCTATACATGCCATGGTACCAAAACTTAGTTTCAAAAGTACCAAAATGATAGTTGGATAGTGTAACAAGGTCTCCGACGATCTCTGAATCTGAGCTAGCTTTGAAATCACTATAAAACACGGTAAAATAAACAAAGTAAGCTATAAAGCTTAGTATGCTCGTATGAAAATAAGTATAATTGCCAAATCAATCACAATTTAAAGAACATAAGTTGTAACACCCCTTACCCGTGTTCAATGCCGGAACAGGGTACGAGGCGTTATTGGACAATAACACTTGCAACCGAACAAATTTAAGGCATAAATTTTCGTTTGAAGTTTAAAACTTTTATCTTATATCATCAAGTCCCTAAAATGGTCCTACGAGGCCCAAAACATGCTTTGGGAGCAATTCGGGACTAAACCAAGAACATTTAAAACTATTGGAACATTTAGAAAATTTCCTTGTTTTGGAGAGTCATACGCCCGTGTGGGCAGGCCGTGTCCACCACACGCTTGAGACACACGGCCGTGTCTCTACCTATGTGGCTAAGAAGTTGGCTATTTTCCAAGCCAATTTCTACCCTATCATGCCCATACTTGAGTATAACTTGAATGACACATTTCATGACATATTAAAGCTACCAAAACATCCACCACACACACGTAACAAGTCATAGCATACAATTTACTCAACCATGGAATGCATCATCATGAGTTTATAGCATAACCTATTTATTGGCCACATTAAATGGCCTTATACAACAATGAACTCCGAATATCATTGGTCATTATTCTAAGGCTTCTACCATTAGATGAGTTTGATGTGATTTTGGGTATGGACTGGCTAACTATGCATGATGTAGTTGTGAATTGTAGAGGAAAGATTAATGAATTGAAATGTTAGAATGGTGAAATTCTTCAGATTGAGTCTGATGATTCGAGTGAATTACCTACTATGATATTGTCTATGTTAGCTCAGAAATGTAGAAAAAAGGGATGTGATGCATATCTTGCATACGTACTGGATACAAAGGTGTCTGAATAAAATATTGAAGCGGGACATGTTGTTTTTGAGTTTTTAGATGTATTTCCAGATGAATTATCAGGTTTGCTACCAATTAGAGAGGTTGAATTTGGTATTGGATTAGTACCAGGAACAACACCGATATCGATAGCTCCGTACAGAAAGGCTCCAATAGAATTAAAAGAGCTGAAAGCTCAGTTGCAAGAGTTAATGATAGAGGTTTTGCATGACCGAGTTTTTCACCCTGGAGTGCACCTGTTTTGTTTGTAAAGAAGAAAGAAGACGACGAGAATGTGTATCGATTATAGACAACTAAATAAAGTGACTATAAAGAACAAATACCCTCTACCGCGGATTGATGATTTATTTGATCTATTGAAAGGTGTAACAATTTTTTCAAAGATTGACTTGAGATCGGGTTATTATCAGTTATGAGCAAAAGAATCAAATGTGCTGAAAATTGCGTTTAGAATGAGGTACGAACATTATGAATTCCTTGTTATGCCTTTCGGATTAACTAATGCTCCTGCATTTTTTATGGACTTGATGAACTGGATATTCAGATCTATTTAGACAGATTTCATGTTATTGTATTTATTAACGACATTCTGATCTATTCGTGAGATGAATTTAAACATACTGAGCACTTGAGAATTGTGTTACAAACTCTACGTGATAAGAAATTGTTTGCTAAATTCAGCAAATGTGAGTTTTGGCTTCGAAAGGTTAGATTTCTGGGGCATATTGTTTCATCTGAAGGTATTAGAGTTGACCCAAGTAAGTTTTCTGCTATTGTTGACTAGAAACCTCCGAGAAATGTGTCTGAAGTCCTTAGTTTTCTGGGTTTAACGGGCTATTATCGAAGATTAGTGAAAGGATTTTTGATGATTGCGACACCGATGACATGGCTACTTCAGAAAGATGTGAAATTTGAATGGTCAGGAAAATGTCAGCAGAGTTTCTAACAATTGAAATCATTGTTAACTGAGCACCAGTTCTAGTTCAACCTGAATCGGGAAAAGAGTTTGTGATTTATAGTCACGCGTCATTGAATGGGTTGGGTTGTATATTTATGCAATAGGGAAAAGTGTTAGCTTATGCCTCAAGACAGTTGAAACAGTATGAAAAGAAGTATCCGACGCATGATTTAGAGTTGATGCTATAGTTTTTGCATTGAAAATCTGGCATCATCATTTGTACGGTGAAAAATGCCACATCTTTACAGATCATAAGAGTTTAAAGTATATTATGACTCAGAAAGATTTGAATTTGAGAAAACGGAGATGGCTCAAACTACTAAAAGATTATGAATTGGTGATTGATTATCATCCGGGGAAAGCAAATGTGGTTGTGGATGCTTTGAGTAGAAAGTCTTTGTTTGCATTACGAGCAACGAATACCCAGTTGATGATTTGTGATGATAGGTCTATGTTAGCTGAATTAAAAGCTAAACTGGTATTTCTTCAACAAATCTGTGAAGCTCAGAAAGATGACCGTGAATTGTAAGTTAAACGGACTCAATGGAGACTATTCCTAATTCAGAGTTTCAGATTGGAGCCAACGATTGTTTAAGGTTCTGAAATTGAATTTGCATACCGAGAAATTCAAAACTCATTCAGAAGATCTTGCATGAGGCATACAATAGCTGTTTATCTGTTCATCCAAGGAGTACCAAAATGTATAACAATTTGAAATAGTTATACTAGTGGTGGCATGAAACGAGATATCTCAGGATTTGTTTCTAAATGTTTGATTTGTCAGCAAGTCAAAGCTGAACCTCAAGTACCATTGGGTTTACTGCAGCCTGTGATGATTCCCGAGTGGAAATGGGATAGAGTTACAATGGATTTTTTTCGGGATTGCCCCTAACTCCGAAAAAGAAAAATGCTATCTGGGTTATCTTTGACCGACTAATGAAATCTGCTTATTTCATATCGGTACGTACAGACTTCTCGCTTGATCGGCTATCTGAGTTGTATATCTTTGAGATTGTGAGATTGCACGAGGTGCCTATTTCTATTATTTCAGATAGAGATCCGAGGTTTATGTCACAGTTTTGGAAGAAATTACAATAAGCTTTGGGTACAAAGTTAAATTTTATTATAACTTTTCATCCGCAAATTGATGAACAGTCTGAACGAGTAATTCAGATTCTCAAAGATATGCTCTGATATAATGTTTTGGAATTCGAAGGCAATTGGGAGAAATATTTGCTGCTAATTGAATTTGCGTATAATAACAGCTTCTAATTGAGTATAAAAATGGCACTGTACGAAGCTTTGTATGGTCACAAATGCCGAACTCCATTGTACTAGACTAAGCTTAGCGAGAAACAGATTCATGGAGTTGATTTGGTTAGAGAAACCAAAGAAAAAGTGAAAATAATTCGTGACTATTTGAAAACAGCTTCAGATCATCAGAAATCATATACAAATTTAAAACGGAAAGATATTGAATTTTAGATAGGTGATAAAGTGTTTCTGAAAATGTCCCCGTGAAAGAAAATACTTCGATTTGGTCGTAAAGGCAAATTGAGTCCGAGATTCATCGGACCGTATGAGATCGTCGAAAAAATAGGGCCTGTAGCATATCGACTAGCTTTACCATCAAAAATTGAAAAGATTCATAATGTCTTTCTTGTTTCTATGCTACGTTGATACAGATTCGATCCGTCGCATGTGATTTCTCCGATAGATGTTGAGATACAGACTGATTTGACGTGTAGCGAAGAATCAATCAAGATTTTAGCTCGTGAAATCAAAGAATTGAGAAATAAACGCATAGCCCTAGTGAAGGTTCTTTGGCGTAAACATGGGATCGAGGAAGTTATATAGGAACCCGAGGAAGCTATGAGAAAACAGTACCCTAACCTTTTCACTGGTAAGATTTTCGGGGACAAAAATTCCTACGGGGGAGAGTTGTAACAACTTGTTTTTGGACAAATCAGAACAGTGGTTTCGGGACCACAAATTTGAGGTCAAAATAATTATTTTATTATTATTTTAACACTTACAGTATGATTGAGTGATTGTGTGAAAATTTCGTTAAGAAATTTTATAGTTTGAATGGTCAATTTGATAAAAATTACTAAATCGCGTAAAGCATAAAACTTGAATTCTATTAGCTAAAGGTGTTTAATAGCTATAGAACCATAAATTTAAGGTCCTTAAGTGGTAATTAACCCATTTGAGAGTTAGTGGATGATAGTGGCATGGCATTTGGTGTAATTAATAAATGTTATTAAGGTTAAATTTGTAATTAGTTAATAAAAGGTTAATTATAATAAAACAAACAAATATTTAAATGCTTTCATCTTCATCTTTTAACCAAAATTTAAGGAGAGAAAGGAGACATTAGGGTTCTTCATTCGGCTATGATAAATTAATGCAATTAGGTATGGTTTTTGTCCCGTTTTTAATGATTTCTATGTTTTTGATATCGTTGCATCTAGTACTAGCTAGCCTAGGGACTAATTTGCAAAACTGTTAAAGATTTTGAATGTTTTCATTGATGAATATGTATGATTTTTGATGATTGATGATAGATTTTGAATGTTGTTGTTAGTTAAACAAGTTTTGTTAAGTGATTTTTAGTGAAAATGCAAATTAGGAGCTAAATTGAGAAATGTTGAAACTTTTTGGTTAAAATGTGAAATAAATGAAAAATATAAGCTGCTATGGGTATAATGGTAATTCGGCTAGCATGGGTTAATCTTAAATTTCATGAATTTGTGATTTTTGTGAAATAAGGACCAAATTGCAAAAATGTGAAAGTTTAGGGGCAAATGTGTAAAATAGCCCTAATGTATATTTTGGATTGAATTGAATGAATAATTGATTAAATAAGTTAAATTTGAATATATTAGATCAAGAAAAACAGAATTCGAACCTAGATCAAGGAAAGAACAAGGTGTCAGATTAGTTGATTCGCGTTATCGTTTTTGCATCCGAGGTAAGTTCGTATGAAATAAGCATTATAAAAATTATGCATTAAATGCTTTGATATTGAATAAATTGTGTATATGATATTGTATTTATGTTTGACGATGATTCGGATATATATGACACTTGGTGTGCGATTTGAGATAGCTTCGGCTATATATGGCATTTAGTGTGCGATTCTAAATAGCTTTGGCTATATATGGCACTTAGTGTGCAAGACTAAGATAGCTTCGGCTATGTAAGGCACTTAGTGTGTGAGATTATAATAGCTTCGATTATGCATTGGCACTTAGTGTGTGAGATATCGAGTATTCGACAGTATTACGAAAATGTATGAGTTTGTTATGAATTTGTGCAGGTACGTACATGTAAACTAATAAATCCAAATAGAAGAAGTTATGAATTTGTATATAAGCACATGAGTAAGTATGAGGAAGGTTTTTTGGTTATAATGATTTAGATGTTAATTAGTTCAAATTGATGATTTGTGTATTCTAAATTGTTGAGTATATTTAGTATAAACTTACTAAGCTTTATAGCTTACCCTGTTTGTTTCTCCCGTGTTTTATAGTGAATTCATAGCTAGCTCAGATTCAGGGATCGTCAGAGACAACATCACACTATCCAACCATCTACTTGGTACTTTTGAGTTGTGTATATATGGTATATGGAATGTATAGGCTTGAGTCATTTTGGTGTGTTTGATGAACGTGTATTTTGGGCCATTTGAGTTGTCTTATGATAATGAAATTGATGATGTTTATAAATGTGAAAATGGTTCTATTTTTGAGTTTGGTAATTGATCTATATTGTGTGGTTGAAGTTGAATTTATAATGCTTAACAATAGTAGGTAATTCGGGAAGCTATGTGTTTGAGAATTGATGCCTGAGAATGTATATATGTAATGGTTTGGTTGATTTAATTGAATATGTGAATTAGGTATGAAATTAGATGGTGAATTGTAGCATATTTGTAAATTGTATTGATGGTAAATAAAGGGTATGATTTGAACATTGGTTAATGGTACTTGGATGTATATTTGTGCCTTGAATTGGTACCATCTGTGCATGTGTGGGTATGTGCAAAATGGGTGGCAAAATGGCTTGGTAAATAGCCTATTTTTGTCTACACGGGCGTGTGTCTTAGCCGAGTGTGACACACAGTCATGTTACACGGCCGTGTGTCCCCTGGTGTTGAAATTAAAATGAAGTTAGTATGCTCCACACGGTCTCACACACGGGCGTGTGCTTGGCCGTGTAGTACAAGTCAGTATACCCTCTAATTGGCACACGGGTGTGTGACTTGGTCGTGTTACATAAGTCAATATAACCTACAGGTTTGGCACGACCTAACACACGGCCTGACACACGGGCGTGTGTGGCCACTTCGAAGGGCACACAGGTTAGACACACGGGCGTATGGTTGGCCGTGTGACCCAAGTTAGTATGCATCCCCTGTTTTCACACAACCTGTGACAAGGGCATGTCTCACATGGCCTGGCCACACGGGCGTGTGTCCTCTGAATTGAAGAAAAATTTGCTAAGTGTTAAAATTTTTTTGAGTTATCGGTTTAGTCCCGAACCATTTATAAAGCATGTTTAAGGCCTCGTAGGCTCTTAATAGGGACAAATTGATTGAGAATGAATGATGAATGATTAGATTGAATAATTGTATGATAAATAATTATTTAATTGTTCTGTAAGTTCGGTAATGCTCCGTAACCCTATTCCGGCATTGAATACGGGTGAAGGGTGTTACATTACGACTGCACTATTGAGTATATCTTGGTAAGGCCAATGTAGTGGCCGATGCTCTTAGTTGTAGAGCGATGTCTGATTTGAGGGTGATGTTTGTTCACCTAAGTTTGTTTGAGGATGGGAATCTGTTGGCCGAGTTGTAGGTTAAGCCGACTTGGATTGAGCAGATCCAAGTTAAGTAGTTGGGGATGATTCTTTGGTACTGCGATTTCATCATATTTAAGATGATAGTACTTCTGATTTTGGGCTAAACAGTGATGGGGTTCTATGTTTTTGAGAATAGGTTTGTATGCTTAATGATTTTGATTTGAAACAGTGTATTTTGCGAGAAACACATAGTAGCCCTATACTATGCATCCCGGCATGAATAAGATGTATTGTGATCTTTGTGAGTTGTACTGGTGGCCTGGTTTGAAAAAGGGAGGTAACGAATTTTATTTCTTGATGTTTGACGTGCCAACAAGTTAAAGCTGAGCACCAGTTGGTTTTGGGTTTACTTCAACCCGTTAAGATTCCCTTATGGAAATGAGAATGTGTGACTATGGACTTTGTTAGTGGGTTGCCCTTAACACCCACTAAGAACCTGCTAAGAAGGATTCTGTATGGGTCATCATGGATCGGTTGACCAAGTCTGCCCATTTCATTCCTGTTAGGATAGTCTACTCTCTTCAGAAACTGACCAAGTTATATGTTTTTGAGATTGTGAGACTTCATGGGGTTTCAGTCTCAATTATTTCTGATAGAGATCCTCGTTTCACTTCCCAATTTTGGAGGAAGCTTCATGAGGCTTTGGGTTCAAGATTAGACTTCAATACTACGTTCCATCCTCAGACAGATGGTCAATCTAAGAGGGTGATTCAGATACTAGAGGATATGCTTTGGAGTTGTGTGATCGATTTTTGAGGTAGTTGAAAGGAGTTTCTACTGTTAGCTGAGTTCGCCTACAGTAATAGTTTCTAGTCCAGTATCTAGATGGCACCTTACGAGGCTCTGTATGGTCGTAAGTTTCATACTCCGTTGTGTTAGACTAAGTTCGATGAGAGACGGGTTTTGGGTCCTGAGTTGGTTTCTGAGACTGAGGATAAAGTTATACTAATTCGGGATCGTCTTAAGGTGGCTTCTGATAGACAGAAGTCTTATGCGAACTGAAAAGGAGGGACATTGAGTATTCTGTTGGTGATTATGTTTTCCTTAAAGGGTCCCCATGGAAGAAGGTTTTACGATTTGGACGTAAAGGCAAGTTGAGCCATAGGTTTATTGGGCTGTATCGGATTCTGAAACGTGTGGGTCTGATTGCTTACCAGTTAGAGATGCCTCTAGAGTTGGACCGTGTTCATGGTGTGTTTCACGTCTCTATGTTGAGGCGATATCGGTCTGACCCATATCATATTGTTTCCGTTGAGTATATTGAGGTTAGACCGGATTTGATGTTTGAGGAGGAGCCTTCTGGATCGAGACGTTAAAGTTTTGAGGAGGAAATCTATTCCTTTGGTAAAGGTTCTGTGGCAGAATCATTGGACAAAAGAAGCCATGTGGGAACCTGAAGACGTGATTTGTTAGTAATATCCCCATATGTTTGAATCAGGTAAATTTTGGGGTTGAAATTTCTTTTATGGGGGAGTTGTAACACCCAAAAATTAGTATTTGTGGTTTGTTAGATTTTATCATTAGCAAGTATCTGTTTAAATGATTAAGGGCTTTAATTATGTGTTTAGGGTATTGGGTTCAAATATCAAAATTCAATCGTTTTTTTCCTAGGCCTATCTGATTTAAAATAAAATATGTTTTGTTGTCAAAAATTTTGGAGTTGATTTTAAATGAGTTTGTTTTAAAAAAAATAAAATCAAGTAATTAATATATAATGTTTTATCTTTTGGGTTTTGTTTTAAAAATAAATAAAACAAAGTATTTAATATATGTTGTTTTTATCCTTTCCTTTTTAAATAAATTTCATTTTTATTTTTGTTTTATTTATTTTTATTAAAAACCGAAACCCACGTTTATCACTTCTGTTATTTCCCTAACCCACACCGCAAATTTCAATTCCAAATTTTGCATTTTGCATTTATCTTTTCTTCTGTTCTTTTGTTTCTGATTTGGGGAATTTTCTTTAATGGTTTGGGTTGCTGTTAATTCTTGAAGCAACAATTTGTGATCCTTTGACTGCAAATCCAAAGGTAAGGTGTTTAAGTTAAGTATGTTACGCGCTATTTGTAGTTGGGTTGCGTCAAATCGGTTTAGTGATATTGTATTAATTCTAATGCGTTGTTTAGGAGTATTACAAGAGGTAATGGGCGACCCTCCAGCAATTTAGAATTTTCGTAGTAGCTGTTCTTTCATTGGTAAGTGTGCGGATGTGTTTAAAGGGTTGTTTTAGTTTGATTGGGGTCGATTATTAGTTACGGTTTCGCAAATCATTATTGAGATTGGTTGTGTTAATTGTCAATTTAGGTTCTGGGACTACTCGTGTTTGAATCAACATCAGAAAATACCCAGGTGTGTATCGAAAACACGAAAAAATAACAATCGACGAAAGCCAAAAAGGTTCACTGTCAACGCCACACGGCCCTGTGTCATGTGACAGACTGTGTGATGGACTGTGTGTGACACATGGTATGGGCTATTTGGGTCGTGTGGGCCAAAATTCTAAAATTTTTCTAGGGCCGAACGCGAGGTCCCGATTGACTGTGGGCCTTCCGTAGGGTCGATTTGTGAGTATAGTTTCTGCTATCTGTAAGAGTAATTAAGTTGCCGACTGTTAAATAAACACGGAAATTGGTGTTAAGTATATGATGTGTATTTGATATGTCGTGCATGTAAAACTATAGCATGTATAATTCCTACTTTTAGTATGTATAACATTTATTATTTTCTATATCTGCATCTGGGTTGGGTGGTAAATAACATGTGGAGGAAGTGATTCTGTAAAAAGGCAATAAGTCGCCTATTGATCCGGCAGCTCAGTTGCAACTATCCTGTAAAGTGTCCTACTGACACTAAGTGGTGTGTAGGGATAGATGGGTGTTTTATACCCATATGGTGTGTTGGGATGGTCAAAGATGGTGTGTAGCGGTTAGGGGTAGGATTATATGTCGTATCTATTCTATTCTGTTATAAATCTGTTTATAAAAATATGTCTAATATGCATTTAACTGCTTTAAGTTATTCGATATACACTGAGTTTCAAAAACTCACTCTTTGTTTGATTGATATTTTTAGGTAATCTTCAGACTAGGCAGGTGAGGCAAATGGGAGCTTGGTTAATGTCATAAAATATTTAAATTGATTTATTTAAATTTTGGTATTTTGGTTCTGTAAATTTTTGGACTCTCTGGACTTTTTGACTGTTTGGATTTTTAAACTTATTCTCGTATTTTGCTTAATACTGCAAAACTGTTTTAGTCGACAAATTTCGCATTTCTACAAATTAAAGGTTTTTCAAACAATGAATTGCGTTTCTCAAATATTTCTGCTTAAGAAGTCTTCCGCTGCGAAAATTATAAGTTCTAGAAAATATAAACAAAACAACATTTTTGGTAATAGAACAATAAGAAATGATTTTGAATAAAACCAGGATTTTGAAAATTTATGACGATTTTCCATTTACTCAAAAACCAAAGTTTCAATCATGTTAAGTAACAACTCTAGAGTTGGCCATAATTTCTAGGCCGAGTTTGGGGTGTTACATGGTGTACGTTTATAAATAGCATATAATAAATAATGAAATGTAATGCTTGAAAGTAATGATAATACATATGCAATAGGTAATAAATTAAAATAAAAAAGTAGTTTAAATTGTGAGTAAAAGGAAATTTAAATAGGTAAATACATCATATTAAGAATATTATATGTACTCAAATTGTTTATCGTGATATTGCCATTTTTCTTGAGTTGGTATCGAATTGACTTATACACAAACTCAGCCAACAACATTATTAAAATTATGGCAAACCTATGATATGGGAGAAAAACAATTATGTAATATATTTATTAAGAATAGACATGAAAAAAAAAATATTTCTTTTGTTGAAATGGTAAAATTGGGAGAGTATATGTTTGGTGTTTTACGTTTAAATCACATCATAAGCATGATTTTTTTTCTAGATTATATATAGGGATAAATATCAAATTTATATATAAACTTTGGTCCAATGTACAGTTTGATATATGAACTTTGGTTTGGTGCAATTATATACATGAAACTTGAATTTTGGTTCATATGTGTACAAGAAACTTTAATTTTGATTCAATTGTACACATTTAAATAAATGAATACATATATTTATTTTCATATTGGATTAATATAAATATTTTTGTACGTAATACGCCAATGTAAAATGATGTTCATTCGATAATATTGTTAAATTGAATCAAATTCAAATTTCATCTATAAAATCTCACTAAATTAAAATTCATATATAGTTTGATATATACCCTTTTTATATAAAATGATATAATACACTTGTAACAGGCCAATTTAGCCCAGCCCGTACAAAAGCTAAAACCAAAAATAAAACCAAAAATAATAAATAATAAACCAAATTATTCAAGGGTCTAAAGTCCATTTACAGTTTAAGCCCAAATACAAACTAAAATCCAAAATAAATATAGAAACCAAATAATGAAAGTCCAATTACATTTTACATAGGCCCAAATTCGGATTGTAGCTCAAAATTCTTACAAATAAGACCAAGACCCGATTTACTTAAAATACTAGCCCAAATACAAATTCCTAAACCCAAGACTCGACCCAAAACAAATACAATTTTAGGGGCCCAAAGACAGAACAGGCCCGAGTGGCCCGAATGGTTTAAAAATTTTGGAAACCCTAGAAGGTTCTAGGTTCACCTTCGCGCCGCAGCCTCATGCCAGCCGTTGTTCAGGTTTTCACCTTTCCCCGAGCCACAGCTCCTACGAGCAGTTTCCCCACAGCTGTACCTGCAACAAACTGGCAAACAATGACAGCAAAGAAGAAATAATAATAGAAAAAAAAATAAAAAATGATTTTGTATTTTATTTTCATTTCGGCTATATAAGGCCTGATGTAAACATTGTAAAGGGGACTTTTACCTACACAGGAATACAATATGAATACACAATAGCAAAATTGAAAAGAAACAGAAATAAAAGTTCAAAAAGGTTTCGATTCTTTGGTTTCTTTGATTTTTTTCCTTTTTTTTCGTTCTCTGTTCATCTTATTTTTACAAACTTTTTTTTAGATAAAACAAAGGCATAAGGTATAAAATAAAAAGAGGGAGGAGCTTACCTTTCATTTTCCTAAAAAATGGAGGTTTTCAGCCTTTCGCCCGCCGTATACGGCAACGCAGGCCGCGGCGCGCGCGGTGGCGGACTATACCGGAGCTAGGCCGGAAATCGCCTATGTAACATCCTAGATTAGGGGTTATGCGTTCGTGTGTAATTCATGAGATAGTGGGCTCAGTGGGTGTGTTGGATGTGTTCTGAGGAGTTTTAGGAACCCTAAGATGTATGGAAATGTAAGGAAATGTAAGGAAATGTCTTGTCTTGGAAATGTAGGGAATTGTATTGGAAACGTAAGGAAATGCTTTAGAAATGTTAAGTTTAAAGGAGGCAAACGAAGATTTTTGGAAACTTGGAAATGTAAAGAAATGTCACGTTTTAAGGTTTAAAAAGAGGAAATTAAGGCAAGGTGGCCTTAAGAAAATTAGTAGGAGGAATTTGACACACAATCAGGCTTGGAAAAGTGGCCTGAAGATGTCACTTAAGCCCCAGGTGGGTGACGCCACAAGCAGGTATTTGGGCCAGGGTTCGGGTCACTTGGGAAGCAAATAAAAGAAGTTTTATTTTTTCTTCCAGAAGCAGAGAGGTGCACGGCATTAAGGCTCTTAAAAGAGGAGTTTTATTCTCTTTAAATTTCGGCTAAATAGGGGATAAAAAAGGGATTTATTTATCATTATTTTCAAGAGTTAATAGTTGGATTAAATTCTTTTTATAAAGTGATAATTCAAGGGATAATGCTATCAAAATAGAAGAGTGGTGGCCAAGTAGGGGACTCTAGCCTAGTAATTTCGGCTATAAAAGGGAGAGTAAGGCTATTCTTCATTCATACTTTTCTCTTCAAGAAAACCTCTGCCGAAATTCTCTAAAGTTTCTCCTCTTCTCTCTGCCGAATTCTCTCTGCCATTATTCTCTTTTTCTCTTTTCTTTTCTTCTTCTATTACAAACACAATCAAAAGCCGAAGATGCCAATAGCCCTAGTCGATTTCTCACTAAGCCTCAAGAATCGAAATTGTTATCCACATCAAAGCCATAGCCGAATACTGCTAAGGGTTCAAGCAAGAGTTCCATCAAATTCTTCAGTAAGGGTAAGATTAGGTTAGATTCTCATTCTATTTCTTTTAAGGCTGTCGAAATTAAGATTCTAATACCCTTAATATCTTGTTACCGAAACTTTGAAGAGATCTTTCGGGATTTACTAAGTGTCGACTACAAGGAAGGAGATGTTCTTTTCCCGAAGGTACACCATAAGCCGCGTGTTCCCTAGTTATTCGGTGAGTTTCGGGATTTAAAATCCACAAGGTAGGTGTCTATAACATTCGGCCAAGGCCTATTTTGGATATCTAGATCTATTTCTTACTTTGTTTAAAAGCCGAAACTAACCTATGATGTGACTTAATGTTTGGCCGAATGCAAGAAGGTGTACAGCAAAGTTTTCGGGATCAGACTATAGTCAATTCGACACCAAGGTAAGTTTTAGTGTACTAATCCTACTAGGATTTGGATTTATGGCCGAATAGTTCTTTACTAAGTATTAAATGATTGATTAAATGTAGAGATCTAAGATCTAAGGCATTAGATCAAGCTTTTCGGGATTTGGATTGGAAACCCTAAGCGAATCAGGTGTGTACCCCACACTAATTCTTAATAAGTTTATGGCAATATTTAAATATGCATGTATGTTATAAGAATGTGAATATGGCTAAGTACCATGCTATGGTACAAAAGTACTCAGGTACGTTTCCTGCTCCTACTAGGATTATGAAATATGTTATGTGTAACATGAGAATAATGATAAGAATGTGAAGGTGCCGATGTGAATGTGACTATGCCTGTGGAAATGTGATTGATTGCCTTAATAACATGTGCATGCATTTATTATTATGCCACTATTACTTGTTGCATATGCATGGGTTGGGATATGAAAGAAGGTACGGGTGTACTTCGAGTACGTGGTTTGATGTTAGCCTTGAGCTACATCGTGGATTGACGTTGACTGAGGTCACGTCGTGGATTTATTTGCGATTAAGTTCGCGTGGTTTTATGAGTAGCTCTGTGCCTCATCGTGGTTGATATAGGCTATGTGCCATATCGTGGTTGATGAGTGACTATGTGTCCCATCGTGGTTTTGGTGTTAGCTACGGCTACATCGTGGATTGGCGCTGACTGAGGTCGCGTTGTGGATTATTGTGCTTAATTGCACATGGACGGCATTGATTGCCTTTGGAGTGAAAAGGAGAGGGTGATTTGTTAATCCCCTGGTGTGTGGTAGGCTGGATACGGGGGTGTGTAGAGGATGGACCCTAGGTTGGGTTGGGTGCACTTTGCATATTATAACTGATATGAATATTTAATGTGGAAATGGGCCAAGCCCAGTTGATATGTGGATTATTAAGAAAAGGGCCAAGCCCAGTATATAAATGTGGATCAGTGTGGAAATGGGCTAAGCCCAGTATGTGGAAATTATGTGGTTAACTACCCTATTATAAGAATGTGATATGGTTATGGGCCAAGCCCAATAAGTGAGCACATGTGAATAAGTTGCATTACTATTTGCTATATGGGTTATTATATGGTTTGATATGTATGGTATGCCTAAATCTATTTGGACTTAGTGTTGTGTACACATTGAGTCTGTTGACTCACCCCGTTGTGGGACTATTTTCAGGTGACGAGCAGTAATGCACCGGGTTCGGCAGAAGCTTAGGGATGGTCATGTACAGCAAGAAATCTATGATTTGGACTTTTATTTTCTTTAAGTACTTTGGTTTTAAATTTGGGTTATATTTGATGTAATAAGGCCTTAGTGAACTATTTTATTTCTGTCTTATTGTTTAGTTATGTTTACAAATTTTTATTAAGTTAAAGATTAAGTAATTTATTTTTGAAAATACTTTATATGTTTTATCACTTAAAATTAAAAAGGGTTTTCAATATAAAATCGAATTCGTTTTCAACTCAAGCCCAACCCAAAACAATATTTTTTTTTAAAAAAAAATCGCACAAGTTTTTACTAAGAAGCAAAAGAATTTGAACCGGTTTTCTTAAGGAACATACCAGATCTGGTCAAGGCTCGTGGGCCGAGTTTGGGGTGTTTCAATTTGGTATCAGAGCCCAGTTTCAAACCTTCGGCCTGGGGTTTAAGGCCCAAAACGTTTTAAAATCGAGCCCAAATGAGTTTTATGAAAATATTTTTGGAAATAAGCAGGTTTTTCTGGGATGGCACCTAAGTCTCCGACCCGCAGTCCACCAGGTAAGTAACCCTAACCATCTATGTGCTTTATGTGATTATATTATGAAGGGTAGAAATGGAATGGAACGTAGAATTAGTATGATAGGTACTTGAACTCTAAGGCTAGCTTACCCCAATAGTTACATAAGACTTAAATGCTTAATAAAACAAACCTGTGTCTAAGTCGCCGAGTTAGGGTGTGGCAACCATTGTGCGCATGTCTAGGATTGGTATTCGGTGGGAGCTTGGTATTTAAGCAGTCCGCGTGACTCACCTCCTCTCCACTCGAATCCTACCTGGTGCGTAGCTTCGGTTCACTCTAACCAAGAGGACTTATTCATGGGCTAAACTCCTAACTAAAACCCGAAAGGGACTAGCCGTATTTTCATGAAAAACCTAGTTTTAAAACCTCTTAAATTACCCTTTGATTTATAAAAGCTATTCCATAAAATTTTTCTGAAATATTTTTTATTTACGAAAATTACAAAAATACCCCTAGTGGTAAAATTACAAAAATGCCCTTGGTTTATAAAATGCCCAACTACTCAACAGTTTTACCAAAATTTCATTATTTTATAAATGTTCAAAAACCCTAATTTGCAAAATATCAAAATACCTTGATTTTGGAAAATTACAAAACTGCCCCTAACTTACAAAATTACCAAAATGACCCTGATTTCCAAATTTTTGCAACATCATCGTTTTGGAAAGTACAATTCTCAAAAAGAACTCTCAAAGTTTTGCAAAATTTGGAAATACCCCGGAATTATTAAACTTTACAAATTTACTCTGGTTTATTACCAAAATAACCCTGTAATTTAAAAATTTCTGAAATACCCCCGGGATTTCAAAAAAAATTTACGAAAATACCCCTGTAGGGAAAATTACAAAAATACCCCTGGGAAGTGAGAAAACAACAACAATGAAAACTACAACGTTTCTCTGAATGAACGAAAGTTCATAATTGATTGATGGATGTATGAATGAAAAAACTGTATGCTTGTATGAATACGAAAGAACCACTCCTAAAATTCCTTCCATAAAACTTCTTCGCGGGTAATTTCCTTGTTTTGGAATATTATTTATTGCTTTAGAGATAGTTCATTCTTGTGTTGCTAGTGAAGTTCTTGAAACCTTGAGATAGTATCTAAGGAATGTGGTAGTTTTGTTAAGATCAGAGTGCGCAGCCGAAGAGTGGTGTGATGAGTTAAGGATGCACGATTGTTCAATAGTAAGTAATTTCGAGGACGAAATTATTTTTAAGGAGGGTAGAACTGTAACATCCTAGATTAGGGGTTATGCGTTCGTGCGTAATTCATGAGATAGTGGGCTCAGTGGGTGTGTTGGATGTGTTCTGAGGAGTTTTAGGAACCCTAAGATGTATGGAAATGTAAGGAAATGTAAGGAAATGTCTTGTCTTGGAAATGTAGGGAAATGTCTTGGAAACGTAAGGAAATGCTTTAGAAATGTTAAGTTTAAAGGAGGCAAACAAAAATTTTTGGAAACTTGGAAATGTAAAGAAATGTCACGTTTTAAGGTTTAAAAAGAGGAAATTAAGGCAAGGTGGCCTTAAGAAAATTAGTAGGAGGAATTTGACACACAATCAGGCTTGGAAAAGTGGCCTGAAGATGTCACTTAAAGCCCAGGTGGGTGACGCCACAAGCAGGTATTTGGGCCAGGGTTCGAGTCACTTGGGAAGCAAATAAAAGATGTTTTATTTTTGCTTCCAGTAGCAGAGAGGTGGACAGCATTAAGGCTCTTAAAAGAGGAGTTTTATTCTCTTTAAATTTCGGCTAAATAGGGGATAAATAAGGGATTTATTTATCATTATTTTCAGGAGTTAATAGTTGGATTAAATTCTTTTTATAAAGTGATAATTCAAGGGATAATGCTATCAAAATAGAAGAGTGGTGGCCAAGTAGGGGACTCTAGCCTAGTAATTTCGGCTATAAAAGGGAGAGTAAGGCTATTCTTCATTCATACTTTTCTCTTCAAGAAAACCTCTGCCGAAATTCTCTAAAGTTTCTCCTCTTCTCTCTGCCGAATTCTCTCTGCCATTATTCTCTTTTTCTCTTTTCTTTTCTTCTTCTATTACAAACACAATCAAAAGCCGAAGATGCCAATAGCCCTAGTCGATTTCTCACTAAGCCTCAAGAGTCGAAATTGTTATCCACATCAAAGCCATAGCCGAATACTGCTAAGGGTTCAAGCAAGAGTTCCATCAAATTCTTCAGTAAGGGTAAGATTAGGTTAGATTCTCATTCTATTTCTTTTAAGGCTGTCGAAATTAAGATTCTAATACCCTTAATATCTTGTTACCGAAACTTTGAAGAGATCTTTCGGGATTTACTAAGTGTCGACTACAAGGAAGGAGAAGTTCTTTTCCCGAAGGTACACCATAAGCCGCGTGTTCCCTAGTTATTCGATGTGTTTCGGGATTTAAAATCCACAAGGTAGGTGTCTATAACATTTGGCCAAGGCCTATTTTGGATATCTAGATCTATTTTTTACTTTGTTTAAAAGCCGAAACTAACCTATGATGTGACTTAATGTTTGGCCGAATGCAAGAAGGTGTATAGCAAAGTTTTCGAGATTTGACTATAGTCAATTCGACACCAAGGTAAGTGTACTAATCCTACTAGGATTTGGATTTATGGCCGAATAGTTCTTTACTAAGTATTAAATGATATATTAAATGTAGAGATCTAAGATCTAAGGCATTAGATCAAGCTTTTCGGGATTTGGATTGGAAACCCTAAGCGAATCAGGTGTGTACCCCACACTAATTCTTAATAAGTTTATGGCAATATTTAAATATGCATGTATGTTATAAGAATGTGAATATGGCTAAGTACCATGCTATGGTACAAAAGTACTCAGGTACGTTTCCTACTCCTACTAGGATTATGAAATATGTTATGTGTAACATGAGAATAATGATAAGAATGTGAAGGTGCCGATGTGAATGTGACTATGCCTGTGGAAATGTGATTGATTGCCTTAATAACATATGCATGCATTTATTATTATGCCACTATTACTTGTTGCATATGCATGGGTTGGGATATGAAAGAAGGTACGGGTGTACTTCGAGTACGTGGTTTGATGCTAGCCTTGAGCTACATTGTGGATTGACGTTGACTGAGGTCACGTCGTGGATTTATTTGCGATTAAGTTCGCATGGTTTGATGAGTAGCTCTGTGCCTCATCGTGGTTGATATAGGCTATGTGCCATATCGTGGTTGATGAGTGACTATGTGTCCCATCGTGGTTTTGGTGTTAGCTACGGCTACATCGTGGATTGGCGCTGACTGAGGTCGCGTTGTGGATTATTGTGCTTAATTGCACGTGGACGGCATTGATTGCCTTTGGAGTGAAAAGGAGAAGGTGGTTTGTTAATCCCCTGGTGTGTGGTAGGCTGGATACGGGGGTGTGTAAAGGATGGACCCTAGGTTGGGTTGGGTGCACTTTGCATATTATAACTTATATGAATATTTAATGTGGAAATGGGCCAAGCCCAGTTGATATGTGGATTATTAAGAAAAGGGCAAAGCCCAGTATATGAATGTGGATCAGTGTGGAAATGGGCTAAGCCCAGTATGTGGAAATTATGTGGTTAACTACCCTATTATAAGAATGTGATATGGTTATGGGCCAAGCCCATTAAGTGAGCACATGTGAATAAGTTGCATTACTATTTGCTATATGGGTTATTATATGGTTTGATATGTATGGTATGCCTAAATCTAGTTGGACTTAGTGTTGTGTACACATTGAGTCTGTTGACTCACCCCGTTGTGGGACTATTTTCAGGTGACGAGCAGTAATGGACCGGGTTCGGCAGAAGCTTAGGGATGGTCATGTACAGCAAGAAATCTATGATTTGGACTTTTATTTTCTTTAAGTACTTTGGTTTTAAATTTGGGTTATATTTGATGTAATAAGGCCTTAGTGAACTATTTTATTTCTGTCTTATTGTTTAATTATGTTTACAAATTTTTATTAAGTTAAAGATTAAGTAATTTATTTTTGAAAATACTCTATATGTTTTATCACTTAAAATTAAAAAGGATTTTCAATATAAAATCGAATTCGTTTTCAACTCAAGCCCAACCCAAAACAATATTTTTTAAAAAAAAAAAATCGCACAAGTTTTTACTAAGAAGCAAAAGAATTTGAACCGGTTTTCTTGAGGAACATACCAGATCTGGTCAAGGCTTGTGGGCCGGGTTTGGGGTGTTTCAGCCTAGGTTGAGAGGAGGGGAAAGAGTTTTTGGATTTTTTTACTTTGAAGAATGAAATGATTTTTTTGTAAAGAAATTTGACTTATATAGGAGCATAAAATGGCGCCATTTTGGGTCAGTGTGCAAAGACACCAAAATGACGTCGCATTGGTATGAAACGGATCGATCCGACCTGCTCTAGTCAGGATCCGCGTGGTTCTAAGCAATGGTTTTATGGCGTGATTAGTCCCTCTTTTTCGTGCCACTATTTGATTAGATCCTGTGTACATTTTCTTTGTTTTTTTAATTAATCTCTGTAATTTGTGCGCCATTCCAAATTGATCAGTGTTTAAACAATGTGCGCAGGGATTTGGCTCAATTGCATTTTTATTCCTCGTTCACTTATGCGCATTTTATTTAAGTCATTGATTCTGTTTTCATAATTTTATTTGTTTAAAAATTATTCTTTTGATTTTGTTTTTATTTCAATTGGGTCTATTTTTAATTTTCGGTTTATGTTTTTTATTCCTTATAATTTATTCATTTTTATATAAAAAACCGTTTTAACATAGTACTTTGAAATATTTTATTAATTTTACATTGTTTTAATATGTTATTTTTATATTTCCATTTGTATATATTTTTATTTGTTTTATTATAATTTATTTTTAAATTCTCTTTTATATTACTTCGTTTTAAAGATTTGTGTAATATTTAATTTAAATACTCTTATTAAATTATATTAGAATATTAAATTATATATTCTTTTTATATACACATATAATTTATATTAAATTATTCTTATGTATATATTATTGATTTCATATTATTTTATGTATGTATTTTCTTTTAAATCTATTTATGTGTATATGTATATTTTTAAATTTATTTATTTATATAATTTATTTCTTTTTAATTTTATTATATATTGTTGTTTATTTCAAAAACCTTTATATATTATTATCTTCATATATAATTTATTTATATTAGGTTTTTTATTTCATATATATTATTTATGTAGATTAACATATATTATTTTGTATATTATTTACTTTGATTTTCTTCTTATATAATATTTATTTTAAAATTTATTAATATTATTATTTCATGTACTAGTTATTTTTATCTTTGTTTTTTAATCTATTTTAAACTTTTGGGTACACTTTTAAAACTTTTGTACATATAACTATCGTCCGCATATTGATGATTTAAAATTGCCTTTCCCTCATGTTATTCATTTCCTTTATTGTTTAAAATTTGTTACATTTGATTTGTGTTAATTTGCTTGGTATTTCTTTTAAAATTGTCCTTTAATTCATTGGTTTTGAATGTTAATGTTGGTATTTGTATAGTGTATAATGTATTGGCATTGTATGTACCCAAATTTGATTTCTTCGTATTTTCATATGACTATTATTCATTCGTATAATATTATTGTTATGTATTACAATTCATGCTTGTAACTACGTGTTTATTTCTTGTTATTGCATCGTGATTCCAATTCTGACTTTCGCCGAATATCGATTGTCCTTTATCCTTAAGTTTTTGAGTCGGTTTTATAATTGCTTATTTGAAAGCTTCTCAAAATAAAACAATATTTCATGTTTGGAAATTCGAGAAATCGTACCCTAGCGTGTTGAGTTTCGATTTTTCGTTTGGCCAAATAACCAAATATCCTTTCAAAATTTCATCCGTGTGTTCTTAAATTAAAAAACAATGCAACATTTCTTGTTTAGAAATTCGAGAAATCATGCCCTAACGTGTTGGGTTTCAATTTGCCGTTTGACCAAATAACTGAAAATCCTTTTAAAAATTTCAATGCATGAGTTTTGGAAATCATGAGATGATTTTGATATCGGGGACTTGAAATATTGTATCCTAATGTGTTGGATATGATAATTTATTTCTTCGGAACAAGAGAATCTCAATATCCAATTCGAGTCTTCCAAACATTTTTAAGGGATTGTATTTTAAAACTTTTCAAATTTTCGACATTAGGGCATTAATTAATCAATTAGGTACCAATTTTGGGCGTTGCGAGGGTGCTAATCCTTCCTCGTACGTAATCGACTTTCGAACCCATTTTCTTGAATTTCATAGGCCAAAATCAATATTTTAATAAAATAAAACGTTTTATAGGTGATCCAATCGCACCTAAACAAAAAGGATTGGTGGCGACTCCATATTTCATTTTAAAGTCGATTCCCGTTTTCCAAAATATAAAAAAATGGTTTCGACAACTTGACGACTCCGTTGGGGACCAATAAGAGAGTCAGGCTGTAAAATTGATTATTTTTTGTCTTTTTGTCGAAAGTTGAAAATTTGGTTTGAAAAATCATGATTCTTTTGCTACATTTGTTTGTGATCCTTATGATTGTTGTGATTTGAGTCTCGTAGAATACTCTTGCATTGCATTGCATGACCGTTGTGGTTACACCTTTTAAGTGGGAGTGAGAAACTATGCCTTCGTGAGGTTTTTACCTTCGCATGGGCTAGTGGATTACTTCCGGGATACATCCGTACTTATGTCTTTGTGAGATTTTCATCTCCGTATGGTCATAGGGAAATATATTCCCCTGAATCGAACTCGATCCATATGAGCCTATAATGGGTGAGGGTTGAGGAATCTACTGGTTCAGGTACCCTCTCTTTAGAACCAAACCACATATAGTGAACCCTAGGAGCCCACTTTTGGTAGAACTGTAACACCCTGGTTTAGGGGCTAGGCAATTCGGGTATAATTCCAGTGTTGGAAGGTTTTTGGGTGTTTTTGGATGTGTTTTAGAGGTTTAAGAATGCTTGGATGAAAGGGAAAGGCTTTGGAAAATTTTTGGTTTTTAGGGTATAAAGGGGAAATGGGGCAAGAAGGCCTTAAAATAATTTTTGGAAGGTTATGGCACAAGAAAGGCATTGGCAAAGTGGCTCAATGCGTTGCTTAAGGGGCTGGAAGTTGCGCCATTGAGGGCCTGGGTTCGAGTCCAAGCGGCAACAAAACTGATTTTAATTTTTGGATGTTGGCGTTGCAAGGTAGGAAGCCTTAAAAGGAGCTGGGGCGTGTTTTTGACACAAGCAGCAACTTGGCCAAGTGGTTCTCGTGCGGCACATAGGAGCTAGAGGTGAGCGGGGGCGCTGGTTCGAGGGCCTGCAGCAGCATTTTGGGCTTGTTTTATTTTTATATGCGGTTATGGGCTGGAGTAGGAAGGGTTTAAAAATTAAATGGTGTGGCTTTATGGCATAAAAATCAAAGTGGCCGAGTGGCCTGGGCGTTGGAGGAAAGGTGTGCAGCAGTTTGGTCCCAGGTTCGAACCTAGAGAGTGGCATTTGGAGTTTTAATTTTTTTTATTCTTTTTGGGCAGCAAATTGAAGGTGGGACGGCACATGGAGCTTCATTGGATAAGGATTAAGCTAAGGTTGTTTAATCACTTTTGAATTCGGCTGGTAGGAGGTGATAAACATGTGATTAGTTTATTATTTTAAATAATTATAGGATTATTATTTTATTGGGGATAATTGTTAAAACCATTCAAAATTATTTTGAATGGAGCAAAATAGGGAATTTGGGCTAATTCAAATTACTTTGAATTAGCAGGTGGTGGCCGAATGCTATAAATAGGGGAAATCAAGTGCCGAAATTCTCTTTTAAATGGGCAGCCTTCTTTATGCTTTCTTTTAGACTCTTTGCCGAATTTTCTTAGGAGCCTAGAGTATATTTTCGGTCACCTTAAGTCAAAGCCGAATCCTTGGTGCTTTAATAGCTAGCCGAATCTTCAGGTGACATTCCCTCTTTGTCTTTCTTGAAACCGAAAACCCCCAAGCAGCATATACCTTTGCCAATTTCTTCTTTGACCATTTAATCAATGGTTGCTTTTTATTAATTCTCTTTTAATCCCTTGGTAGCCGAAACTTCTCCTCTTTTATTAGTTTGCACCTTGGCCGAATTCTAGGTGTGGTGTGGATCTCTTCGGATTCTTCTCCTCAATCGTTGGTAGTCAGATTCGGCAAGTGGTGTTAAGGATCCATGTTGTAATTATTCTTTTATTATTCGAAAGCCGAAGGCTACTAAGGCTAATCATTTATGCGTTTTAGGGTGTGGTCGATTACAAAAAAAGGACCATTCTGTAGTCTTGAGATTTGTTTGGAAATCAAATCAGCCTTGAGGAGCAAGGATATTTAGGGACATAGATCAATTCTCCGGGATTCAAGATATTTTGGTAAGCAATATTTGGTAAAGGTTCAATATTTAGTTTATGACGATTTGGTTAACCGGTTGATTCTGATTAAGTGACTTTCGATGGAGGCCAATACCAGTCTTGAAGGAAAAGGGAAAGTCCCCATCCCGAAGTTTAAGAAGAGGTCGGTTTCAGCTATTCGGGATTGGCCACCGGGGTGTGGGCCAGCAGCAGGAGAGAGCTATAGGCAGATAGCGGTAGTCTCGCTAAACGATAGCGTCGGGATCGAGGGTTTAGAGCTTCAAATTATAAGGTGTGTAGTTAGCCATTGTTTCCGGGTTTTGTGTGATATCTGCTTATGTTATATGCTTACTAATAAGTGCAGTGGTAAGAGTGTAATAGATACCCTAAACAGGGTATGACGCTGATCAGGTAAATAGCAAATTGTTACTATTGTTGTCATTTATTTAAATATGAGTGTATGCCTATGTTTGTGAATGACATGCACATGCATCATATTGTCATTATATCATGTTACATGTGCATGGGTGGGTTATGAAAGAAGGACAGGGTGTACTTCGAGTACGTGGTTGATGTCAGCTTTGTGCTACATCGTGGATTGGCGCTGATTGAGGTCGCGTTGTGGATCTTTGCGATTTGGTTCGCGTGGTTACCTTGATTGATATCGGCTCTATGCCATATCGTGGCTTGATGGATTGCTGTGTGCTCCATCGTGGTTTGATGTTAGCTATACGCTACATCGTGGATGGCATTGGTTGCCTTTATGGAGGGAAAAGGAGAGGGTGACTCGATAGTCCCCTGGTGTGTGGTAGGCTGGATAAGGGGGTGTGTAGCGGATGGACCTTAGGATTGGGTTGGGTTTCATGTTGCATTGTTCTGATATGAAATGATATGGAAATGGGCCAAGCCCAATATGACATGTGGAAAGGTATGTTTTGAGAACATATGTGGAAATAGGCCAGGCCCAGAGATCAGTGGATTAATGAGAAAAGGGCCTAGCCCAGTGCTTGAATATGATTTGATTGTGGGCCAAGCCCAGATTGTGGTAATGTCTAAATGATTACATTTACATGTTGCATTTGATTGGGTTGACTTGTGGTTAACATGTGGGTGGATATTAGTGGTTTAATTACACACTGAGTCATTATGACTCACCCAATTATTTATCCAACATCGCAGGTGACTTGTTGACCGGACCAGGTCGGAGAGGATGCAAGGTGGCCCATGCAGAAGGAGATTAATTTAATTATTTTTAAGAAATTTTTAATACTGAATGTTTTGTTTAATATTGGTTGTAATAAGGGCCACTTTTGTTTAAGTACTCCTTTTATGGATGACAGAATTTATATCGTACTTAGAAATATCTTTTCCAAATAATTTATATTATAATAAAATATAATAAAGTTTTAATTCAAACCAAGCTTATATTATTTAATAGTTTTAATGGAATTACTTCTCGAAAATAAACACGAACTTTCAAGTTTTATTCTAAAGACAAAGATTTTCAACCGTCATTCCGCAGTGACATAACCAGATCCGGTCAAGGCTCGTGGGCCGGGTTTGGGGGTGTAACAAGAACTATGTTGAACCCTAGCAGTCACCTGGATAGGTGTTTGACTATTTTCTGTTTGATTTGATTTTTACCATCTGTATATGATACTAACGTGTTTTCTTTTGTTTATGACTACATTGCATTTCATCATCGTAGAAAGGAGGTGTTGATTCCTATTCGATTTCTAAATAGAATAGTTTGTCATAGGAAAACGGATTTCTTGATAAAGTGGGTTATAATATGTTCGTCCAAATATAGTCCAAGTAAACACAACGAGAAAAGATTGATAGTATATGACTTTGCCTCATTGCCTGAGGATTCAAGCCAACAAGGATTATTCGAGAGTCATCATGTCTCAATTTTCTTAAAGAAGCTTATGAGCATCGCGGAGGATAAGTGAGTGAAAAGTCACGGCCTGGATCAAGCAACAAGGAGTTAAAAGAGGCATCTATTGAGAACGTTCACGAGACACGACCATAACATTCGGATATGAAGAAAAGGATTGGTGTCTTCACCTGGACTATGAGGACAAAGCCCCATATGTAATCCGTTTTATGTAAAGGAATTTATTTTCTAGAAAAGTTCTTCTAATAGAATTGAATTTAGAATCAATGCCTCTCTTTCTTTTTGCATTCATTCTATGCATTTGCATTGCATTTCATGCATTTGTATTGCATCACATCATATGAATTAAAGGCCATTGAAAGATTCTAATTAATTAAAAATTATTTCAGTAACTTGGAAACTGACAAAACCTTACCAAATACGCATCCCTACGGCACAAGAAAAAAGACCAAGTCAATGGACAAAAGACTAGAAAAATTGGAGCAAATGCAAAAGGATATGCAAGAACAAATGCAGGCATAGATGTAAGAGCAGCTAGCTAAGATCCAGCAAGAGATGACTGATCAAATGATGGAGCCCCAAAGAAGCATGATGGCTCAATTGTCCCAATTGCTGGTAGGAAGGATGGACAAAGAGAAAGGCACCATGGATACTATCGAGGAAAATAATGAAGATCACTCTAACACATGTATAGGCACAACCTGAAATAAACCCACAGAGACCATCTGTTACGATCAGGCCACAACAATTTTAGGCCGAGGCCTCGATATCAATAAATTTTCAAGCTGGTTCAGGCTCTAACCCTGGTAATAATTAAAATAATCCAGTTGTTCCTGATTTGGATGAAGTGGCAGAAGAGGAAAGGGCAAGGACAAAATTACAAAACCAATTAGAAGAATGGTGTAAGTGGCTGGGAGAAAAGTTCAGGGCAATGGAAAGTGCTGATAGCCATCATGGAATCGATGCTAAGGATTTAAGCTTGGTTCCAGACCTAATACTTCCCCACAAGTTCAAAATGCCTGAGTTTGAGAAGTACAACGAAAATAGTTGTCCCAAAGCTCATATCACTATGTTCTGTAGACGTATGACTGGGTATGTCAGCAATGATCAATTACTGATCCACTGCTTCCAAGACAGTCTAACTGGGGCAGCATCCAAATGGTATAACCAATTGAGTCATACCAGGATTAGTTCATGGAGAGATTTAGCCCAAGCTTTCATGAAGCAGTATAGTCATGTAACGGATATGACCCCTGATAGAATCACTTTGTAGAACACGGAGAATAGAACAAATGAGAGTTTCCGACAGTATGCCCAAAGATGGAGGGAAGTTGCTATACAAGTCCAGGCACCTCTACTGGAAAAAGAAACCACAATGCTCTTCATCAATACTCTGAAGGCCCCGTTCATTAACTATATGTTGGGAAGTGCCACAATGAGCTTTTCAGATATGGTAATGTCCGACGAGATGATTGAGGATGCTATAAGAAGCAGAAAGATAGACGCGAGAGAAAGCACCAAGAGATCAACTTCGAGAAACAAGCAAAATGAAATAAATATCTTGAGCACGCGTTTCAAATCGGTCACCGTGGGCCAGTTGAAGGCCAAAATCAATAGTTATCAAGGCTCTTCAAGGCAAAAATCCAACTCGAGGCCAAATACAGAAAGGCTCCAGTTCACACCCATCCCGATAACATATAAAGAGCTGTATCAGAATCTTTTTTATGTGCATGTAGTGTCTCCGTTCTACTTGAAACCTATGTAACCTCTGTACCCAAAATGGCATAATGAGAATGCCCAATGTGAGTACCACGCGGGAATAACAGGGCATTCAATTGAAAAATTCACTACATTTAAAAAGTTGATCGAAAAGCTCATTGAAATGGGAAATGTGAAATTCGACGATTCCTCTGAACCTAATCACTTGGATGAAGCAATGAATATGATAGTTGAAAGTGAAGGCAGAAGAGTTGCAATTCCTTGAAGAAGTCAGACGATGGGAAGAAATATTTGGGGATCTGAACATTAATGGAAAATCTGAAGAGGGAATTGGGGAATAAAAGTTTCCAAGCCCTTACATACTTGGGAAGATTTTAAACAATGGGGCTGTGGAAGGGATCCTTGTATTTTTAGAGCTAATCTAGAGTAATATTCAAAACATGCTTGTTGCTTTAATCCTAGAGGCAATAAAAGTCTTTTTGTGAAATAGGCTTGTGTCCAGAATTTTTATTTCAATAAAATGCATCTTTTTAAGCAAATATTTTTTCATTCTTTCCATTTCATACTATACATTCTTTTGTTTTTTAAATATTCTTTCATTCTTTATTCATGACCATACCATACAAATAATCATCCTTAGAATCATTTATTCTTTGGATTTTTTGCCTTCATACCTAGGTACCCAAATATCAACGACATAAGCGACGTTGTTACTGACTCCCCTTTTTAAATAAGATACGGGTCTAAGGGATCTAAGGACTTTGAAGATGACAGAGATTATAGCCTATCTTTTGATTTGTTAAGGATGGTAGAACAAGATGAAAGTAGACTCTACCTTGCAAAGGGTCAGTGGACGTTGCGAGGTTAGGAAAGGGGTAAAGATCGAAGCCTAACTCACCACAGAAATAAGGCGAGACATCATTGAACTATTTTCAAGAATTCAAAGATGTTTTCGCACGATCATATCAAGGCACGCCAGGTTACTGAAACGTGGGTATGCTGTTAAGGTTGGGAAAATCTTAGAAAAGATCCATAAAGGTGTTTAAAGAACCCATGTTAATGGTTCTACAATGGCCAGGCTAATCAAGAGGCTCGGGCTACTGGTTTACCAAGAAAGAAAAATTGCATCAATTACGCCGTAAATGCCAAATTAAGGAAGACAAGACTTATATGCCTCCTCCATTTTTTATATATGTGGGGCATAGATGTTATGGGGCTAATCTTGTCAAAAGCATTTAGTCGACACCAATTCATCTTCGTGGTTGTCAATTACTTTACTAATAGGGTGAAGGTCGCTTCATATGCTAAAGTTACAAAGTCAACAGTCATCAAATCCAAATTCAAATCCAAATCCAAATCCAAATCCAAATCCAAATTCAAATTCAAATTCAAATTCAAATTTAAGTTCAAATGTAAATTCAAATTAAAAAAAATGGCAATAAAGAATGCCAGAAAGGAACATGTCTAACATAATTGCACAATGTCAAAGATTTACAGTCTGTTCAAAGATCAGACACCATATCAGTGCAGCAAAGGTAACCAAAAACCATACAAAATTTTTGAAAAATGTCTGAGATTTGTAAAGGTTGGCATAGAAAAGTTACCATTGACCCTCTATGCTTCTTGAACGTTGGCTAGGACCTTCACCGAGGCAATATCTTTCTCATTGGTTTATGAAAGGGAAACAATTGTTGGAAGTTAAGATTCCTTTTCTCGAAGCTTTAATTGAATTAAGAATTGGATGAAGCAGAATGTCTCCAGTAAGCTTGATTGAAAGTATTTATTATGGTCGAATGTACCAAAAATGGATGATATGGGCTTATGACAAAAAGGTTCGCCCAAGAGAATTTCATGATAGTGACCTGGCATTAAGAAGGATTCTTCTCATACAAAAGGACTTCAGAGGAAAGTAAATGCCAAATTTGAAAAAACCTTATGTGGTGAAGAAGGCATGTTCTGGAAGATCATTAACTTTGACCAAGATGGATGGTAAGGACATGCTCGAGCCGATGAATTCAGATTTCATCTAAAAGGAGAGGCCAAGGTGAAAACCTGCAAAGGGCGCCTTGAGACCTTAAAAAACAAAATAAAAAAAACCAAAAAAAGAAGAGAAATAAAAATATAAAAATCAGATATAAAAAAATTCAATCAAAAAAAGAAGAAAGAAAAAAGAGAGGCCAAGGCGAAAACCCGTAAAGGGCGCTTTGAGACCAAAGGGGATTTGAGTTGAAAACCCGAAAAGGGCAGCTCAAATTTTGATTGAAAGTGAGGCATACAATAGTCTTGCTATACTTGAATTAACAATGAGGAAGTATGCTACGTCTTGGGGCATCAACAAAATACTCCGGATCCCCTAAACACATATTGAGCTTAAAATGGTCCTCAAGATGTTTGAACAGAGAAGCTCAGGCTGCGATATATGGGGCACCTAGTTTCCATTTTACCCATTTTAAATTTGTAATTTGTGATTATCTTATTCTTTTCAAAATATGCTCCCAATAAATTTCTTTGCATTTGCTATCTTGGATTAACTTGTTTGTTTTGAGCTATGCTCCCGACCAATTTCTTTCTTGTCTATTGGTATGATCATTTTCAAAGCATTTCGTATTGAAATAACGATTAGTGGACTAATAATACTTTCATAAAAGGGGTTTCACATATTACTCTGAAAAATTCTAAATAATACGAGAACTTGAAATAGGACTTTTATTTAAAACTCACCAGGCCTAAGGGTTGGAAATATTTGAGAAGGAAACTCTAAATAGTGACCATTTCTTTAGACGTTTTGTCAAAAATGGTGATGGATTGAAAAAGAAACAAATCCTACACTTTGGAGCCGCAGTAGGATAGATTGGAAAAGATTCAGATCGTATACCCCTAAGTCACAATGAGATGAACCCTGAAATTACAGTGGGGCAAATCTGTTGAGCAAGATATAATTGTTTTCTCAGGTTTTCTATCGAGAATACCAGCCGAACAAGATGGCAGCATAATACGTCAGTGATAAAGCCCTACTAAACAATAAGCGATGGCACCTTAAAAATTTTAAAATGAATCATTTTCATGACATTTTTTGCATTCATATCATTCATAACACATGTGGCTAGGAGCATTTGATTCATTCTGATCATAGCATTCTGATCATTTTGCATAAACATATGCATGTGGAACCAAGTCTGCAGGACATGTCCCTCAGAGGACGGTGTAGCAACATCAGTGAATTTACAAATCTTATCTCCCTAAGTAGTAGTAGAGCAGATCAAATTTGGCGAATCTTATCTCCATGTATTGGCAATGGAGTAGATTCAAGGCACCAACCTTATCTCCCTGAAGTTGCAGTGGAGCAGGTTAAAGATACAAGTCTTATCTCCTTGAAGTAGCAGCGGAGTAGACTAAAGATTGTAGATCTTATCTCCTTAAGAAGTAGTGGAGCAGATTGAATTTGGCGAATCTTATCTCCATGTATCGGCAATGGAGTAGATTTAAGCCACCAACCTTATCTCCCTGAAGTAGCAGCGGAGCAGACTGAAGTTTGTAGATCTTATCTCCCTAAGCAGTAGTGGAGTAGATCGAATTTGGCGAATCTTATCTCCATGTATCGCAATGGAGAAGATTCAAGCCACCAACCTTATCTCCCTGAAGTTGTAGTGGAGCAGGTCGAAGATACAAGTCTTATCTCCTTGAAGTACCAAGGAAGCAGACTCAAGATTGTAGATCTTGTCTCCCTGAGATAGTTGTGGAGCAGATCGAATTTGGCGAATCTTATCTCCATGTATCGAAAATGGAGCATATTCAAGCCACCAACCTTATCTCCCTGAGGTAGCAAGGGAGCGGGTTGAGGATTGTAGTCTTATCTTCCTGAGGTAGCAAGGAAGCAGACTGAAGATTATAGATCTTATTTCCCTGAGGTAGCAGTGGAGCAGATCGAAGACAACGAATCTTATCTTCCCGAGGTAGTAGGGGAGTAGATTTTAGTCACTAACCTTATCTCCCTGAGGTAGCAAGGGAGTGGGTTAAAAATTGTAGTCTTATCTTCCTGAGGTAGCAAGGAAGCAGGCTGAAGATTGTAGATCTTATCTCCCTAAGCGTTAGTGGAGCAAATAAAAAATGGCGAATCTTATCTTCCCGAGGTAGTAGGGGAGCAAATTTTAGCCACCAACCTTATCTCTCTGAGGTAGCAAGAGAGCATGCTGAATATTGTAGTCTTATCTTCTTGAGATAGCAAGGAAATAGATTGAAGATTGTAGATTTTGTCTCCTCGAGATACCAGTGGGGTAGGTCAAAAATGGTGAATCTTATCTTCCCGAAGTAGCAGAGGAACAAATTTTAGCCATTGGCCTTATCTTCCTGATGCAGCAAAGGAGCAGGTTAAAAATTGTAGTATTATCTTCTTGAGGTAGCAAGGAAGTAGGCTGAAGATTGTAGATTTTGTCTCCTCGAGATAGTAGTGGGGCAGATCAAAAAGGGCGAATTTTATCTTCTTGAGGTAGCAGGAGAGCAGATTTTAGCCACTGGCCTTATCTCCCTGATGTAGTAAGGGAACAGGCTGAAGATTGTAGTCTTATCTCCCTGAAGTTGCAGTGGAGTAGACTAAAAATTGCAGATCTTATCTCCATGAGGTAGTAATGGAGCAGATCAAAGACGGTAAATCTTATCTCTATAAGGTAGCAATGGAGAAAATTTAAGTCACAAGTCTTATCTCCCATGAATCCGAATTAGAAAATAAAATTTTATATTTTATTTAATATTGGTGAAATATGTTAAGCATGTGCAAGATTATTGTGATGATAGTTTGATTGTTCATATGTGTTGCTTAAGAAGGAGGATTAAATTTGGTTAAGAGTTAAAAATAGCCTTTATTTAGTTTGAAAGGGCTTAATTGAAATGTTTCTTGCATACATGGGCTTGCATGTCAAGTTGACCTAAAAGAATTATAGTGGATGGTAATCATGGTAATAAGGGGTCAATTTTAATAGTTTTCTTTTCATATAGGGATTTGAGTGGCAAATTTACCTATGAAGACATAGTGGACGGTAATGGCTTGTGAAATTAGTGGGGAATGTGTTAATTTATTAATAAAATTATATAGTAAGTGGGTTGAAATAATATATTTTAATTGTAAAACATTAAAATAAGAAAAACATGAGCATAGGAATTATCATCATCTTCTTTTTCTCTTTGACCGAAACAAAACAAGGAAAAGGGGAGGGGAATGAACTCTTAACCTTCGGCTACTTGCATGTTAAATTAAGGTGAGAAATTGAATTTGATTTCTTGAATTTTAAGCATGTTTGAGATTTTTGCCGTGAAATGTATATAGCCTATGTTAAAAAAAAAATTGAGTTGGTTGTTTAAAATGAATGTTTCCATGAACGAAAAGCTTAATGTTTTTATAATTGTGGATAGAAAATGATAGATGAATGTTAGATTAACAAGCTTCTCTTTAGCATATATTGATGATATTTAGCCTAAGGGATTAATTATAGATGATGAAATTTTGAAGTGGCTAATTGGCCAATGAATGGAAGAAATAAGTCGAGATAGGGACTAGAAGTGTTCGGCCCTCAATAAGCATGATTAAATTCTTGATATTTTTCAATTGGAGTTTTAAGGATTAAATTGTTAACTTTGTAAATGTTGGGGGTAAATTCGGTAAAATGAGTAATAGTATAATTTTTGAATTGAATTGGATGGATATGTTTTTGAATGAGTTCAATTTGAATTATTTAGATCAAGTACAAAAGGAGAAGGATTTAGATCGGGGAAAAACAAAATTTAACGAATAGTCGGGGAGCTAAATTCATCGACTCTGAAGGTAAGTTTAAGCAATTGGGTTGGATTAAAATTTTAATTATGTTATGCTGGAAATATATTGATGATTTTGTTTTATTTATATTAAGTGGCCGAATGTATTGAAGGAATTTGCATAAGATGGCCGAATGTATGATTGATAAATGTTCAAGAAAGCTTGCTTTGCTTATCGGGTGACTTATGTATTCATGTGTAGCATAAGATGAGCGTATATATATGAATGAGAAGAAAAATGATTATGAAAGGGAATGAGGGTTATAAATTATATGTTTAACATGGGAACCGAATATAGTGGTGAGTATTTGAGCAAATACGGAAATTGCTAATTGACAGGGCACTGTGTGTGCGAGATTGTAACCGAGCACTGTGTGTGCGAGATTGTAACCGAGCACTGTGTGTGCGAGATCAGTTGATTGGGCACTGTGTGTGCGAGATTGTAACCGAGCACTGTGTGTGCGAGATCGGTTGATAAGGCACTATGTGTACGAGATTGAAACCGAGCACTGTGTGTGCGAGATCTGTTGTATGGCAATAAGCTATTTGAGTTGCACTGTGTGTGCGGATTTATGAAGATTACAATAGCAAAAACAAGTAAAAGGGAGACATCCGAGAAATGGTAAATATGTAATTAAAGTATGACAATTGAATAGTTTAATGCTAAAGGTAAGTTGATGTGTACATAATAGCATATCATTGAGATGTTACAATTAATTGTTGAGTTTGTTCGAATGGAAGACGATATGTACATATTTGATTTTTTTTGGGATTTGTTGAATTAGTGAATGACGATTGGAACATGTTGTATGTGTTAAATTGAAGTATTCATTGATATTTAAGTCAAATTGATTTAATTCGAATAATAGTTGTACTTAAATTTTTATTTATTAATGCTTAAACTTACTAAGCTATGATAGCTTACGATATGTGTGTTTGTGATTACTTTATAGCTCTTTTAAAGTCGAAGTTCAAGCTCGGGATCCTTGTCGAAGTCAAGCACATTATCAACTTTTGGTACTCTTTTCTTTAAAATGAACCCAATACTATGGCATGTATAGGCTAACTTTCCGAGATTAGACACAAATGTTATTTTGGTGAATGTATATACAAATGCCATGCGAGTATGGCTAAGTTTTTATGCATGGGTTTGATTCTATTTTGTTTGATCATGTCATTATAAAATTTTATATGGAAATTTATTTCATGGTATGGATATATATATATATATATATATATTTATGAATAGATTCAAATGGTTTCGGTTAAGTTGATATATGAACTTTAGTTGATAATTATAAATTGTTGATATATGTATATGAATGAAATTCTGTGAATAGACATTGTTGGATTCAGTTGCGTCTTGTGCATGTGTGAACTTGTTTATGGGTATTCGGTTAGGTGCAATTTAATTTGGAATTTGAATTTTCCTTTTTGATCATATAGGTTTTGATATGAGTAGCTACTTCATTGGTGTAATATCTTAATAAGATATACTTGTAACAAGATATGTATATATATATATATACACATGTGTGCATAGAGAATAATGCCGAATATGGAAAGAAACTAGGTGATCATCAAGTTGTACTTTGAAACTTGTTCATGGTTTAAATTGCACATGGTATGAAATAATGAAGGTACATAGTCGTATGTGATGCATATGGCCTTAAATGTTATTTGATTGATTGTTTATGATAATGGAAATGAAATAAATGATTAAATAATATATGTATGGTCGATATATGTTTTTGGATAGGCTATAAAATGGTATTTTGCTATATGGTCATAATTAGTCCATATTTGATAACAAAAATACTATTTATGTTTATTAAGTAAATGATTTGATATTAGATGTAATACGTATGTTAATGGTGATAGCATGTTAAAAAACAATTTGGGTATGCTTTGGTCTTAGTAATTGATCTTATAAAGCTCGATGATTGGCGTGAGGTTTAGTAATGCCCGTAACCCTAATCCAGCGATGGAAACGGGTTAGGGGTGTTACAAATCTAAAGTCCATTTACAGTTTTAGCCCAAATACAAACTAAAATCCAAAATAAATATAAAAACCAAATAATGAAAGTCCAATTACATTTTACATAGTCCCAAATTCGGATTGTAGCTCAAAATTCAGAATTTATTTGCAAATAAGACCAAGACCCGATTTACTTAAAATACTAGCCCAAATACAAATTCCTAAACCCAAGACTCGACCCAAAATAGATCCAATTTCAAGGGCCCAAAGACAGAACAGGCCCGAGTGGCCCGAATGGTTTAAAAATTTTGGAAACCTTAGAAGGTTCTAGGTTCACCTTTGCACCGCAGCCTCATGCCAGTCGTTGTTCGGGTTTTCACCTTTCCCCAAGCCACAGCTCCTACGAGCAGTTTCCCCACAGTTGTACCTGCAACAAACTGGCAAACAATGACAGCAAAGAAGAAATAATAGAAAAAATAAAAAATATTTTGTATTTTATTTTTGATTCGGCTATATAAGGCCTGATGTAAACATTGTAAAGGGGACTTTTACCTACACAGGAATACAATACGAATACACAATAGAAAAATTGAGAAGAAACAGAAATAAAAGTTCAAAAGGTTTCGGTTCTTTGGTTTCTTTGATTTTTTTTCCTTTTTTTTTCGTTCTCTGATCATCTTATTTTTACAAACCTTTTTTAGATAAAACAAAGGCATAAGGTATAAAATAAAAAGAGGGAGGAGATTACCTTTGATTTGCCTAAAAAATGGAGGTTTTCGACCTTTCGGCCGCCGTATACGGTAGCGCCGATCGAAATGCGTGCGGTGGCGGACCATACTGAAGCTAGGCCGGAAATCGCCTAGGTTGAGAGGAGGGGAAAGAGTTTTTGGATTTTTTTTTATTTTGAAGGATAGATTGATTTTTTGTAAAGAAATTTGACTTATATAGGAGCATAAAACGACGCTGTTTTGGGTCAGTGTGCAAAGACACCAAAACGACATCGTATTGGTATGAAATGGATAATCTGACCCGCTCCAATTAGGATCCGCGTGTTTCTAACCAATGGTTTTATTGTGCGATTAGTCCCTCTTTTTCGTGCTGCTATTTGATTAGATCCTGTGTACATTTTCTTTTTTTTTTTTAATTAATCTCTGAAATTTTTGCGCCATTCCAAATTGATTCGTGTTTAAATGATGTATGCAGGGATTTGGCTCAATTGCATTTTTAATCCTCGTTCATTTATGCGTATTTTATTTAAGTCCTTGAATCTATTTTCATAATTTTATTTGTTTAAAAATTATTCTTTTGATTTTGTTTTTATTTCAATTGGGTCTGTTTTTAATTATCGGTTTATGTTTTTTATTCCTTATAATTTATTCATTTTTATATAAAAACTGTTTTAACATAGTACTTTGAAATATTTTATTAATCTTACATTGTTTTAATATGTTATTTTATATTTCCATTTGTATATATTTTTATTTGTTTTATTATAATTTATTTTTAAATTCTCTTTTATATTACTTCATTTTAAAGATTTGTATAATATTTAATTTAAATACTCTTATTAAATTATATTAAATTATTAAATTATATATTCCTTTTATATACACATATAATTTATATAAAATTATTCTTATGTATATATTATTGATTTCATATTATTTTATGTATGTATTTTCTTTTAAATCTATTTATGTGTATATGTATATTTTTAAATTTATTTATTTATATAATTTATTTCCTTTTAAGTCCCTATTTTATTATATATTTTTGTTTATTTCAAAAACCTTTATATATTATTATTTTCATATATAAATTATTTATATTAGGCTTTTTATTTCATATATATTATTTATGTAGATTAACATATATTATTTTGTATATTATTTACTTTGATTTTCTTCTTATATAATATTTATTTTAAAATTCATTTATATTATTATTTCATGTACTAGCTATTTTTATCTTTGTTTTTTAATCTATTTTAAACTTTTGGGTACACTTTTAAAACTTCTGTACATAAAATCTATCGTCCGCATATTGATGATTTAAAATTGCCTTTCCCTCACACTACACCAAAACAGACTTTTAGCGGCGTTTTTAGTGGCGTTTTAATAAAAAACGCCGCAAATATTATCCATTAGCGGCGTTTGAAAGAAAACGCCGCAAAAAGTTTAGCAATAGTGGCGTTTTTGGCCCAAATGCCACTAAAAAAGAGCAATAGTGGTATTTTTTCCCCAAACGCCGCTATAGATCTAAGCATTAGCGGCGCTTTCGTAAAAACGCCGCTATAGATCTAAACATTAGCGGCGCCGCTATAGATCTGAGCATTAGCGGCACTTTCATAAAAACGCCACTATAGATCTGAGCATTAGCGGCGCTTTCGTAAAAACGCCACTATAGATTTGAGCATTAGCGGCGCTTTCGTAAAAACGCCGCTATAGATCTGAGCATTAACGACGCTTTCGTAAAAACGCCACTATAGATCTGAGCATTAGCGGCGCTTCCTTAAAAATGCCGCTATAGATCTGAGCATTAGCGGCGCTTCCTTAAAAGCGCCGCAAAAGGTAAGCTTTAGTGGCGTTTTTAAAAAACGCCACAAAAAAAATATTTTATTTTAGGGTTTAAAATTTAAGGGTTAAAGTGTATGGTTTAGAGTTTTAGGGTTTATGATATAATGTTTATTATTTTGGGTTAAGGGTTTATGTTTTATAGTTTAAGGTTTAGGGTTTAGTGTTTTATAGTTTGGGTTTGGGGTTTAAGATTTAAGGATACTGTTTGAAAACTGAAAAACATTTGGAATTTACTGAGGTTCATGCCATTTTGTACTACACCCATATTATCAGAATATAAAATATATGTTTTGTCCTACACTGACATTGGCCACATGAATTCCCAAAAATTTGGTCTCGGATTATGGTTTAAGGTTTGCGGTTTAGAGTTTAGGGTTTAGGTTTTATGGTTTAGGATTTATGGTTTTGGGTTTTGAGTTTGGGTTTTGGTGTTTGTGGTTTAGGGTATAATATTTAGGGTCTAGGGTTTATGATCTAGGGATTAATTTTGAATTTTTTAGTATATAAATCAAAATAAGATAAATATAAATTATTATTTTAAAAAATATATATATCAAAATGGGTTAAATCCCAAAAGCATTCATGAATAATGGTTTAGTGTGCAATTGTATACATGAACTTTAATTTGATCAAGATTTTGTAAAATATTAATAACACAATTATTGATATAATTAACATCATTTTTTATTTATATATTGCATACATAAAAATTTATATTTATTCAATAAAAAAATATATTGATGTATTTATATTTTAAAATAATTTGTATGATTAAATCAAAATTAAAGTTTGAACTATACATTTAAACCACAATTAGAATTTCACATCTAGAATTACACATTAAACCAAAATTCATATATAATTATGAGATGTATCTATATCAAAATTTAGATGTATACATATAATTAAATGCCATTTATATAAAAATCTAAACAACTAATGCAGACCATACTTAAAAGAATAATGTTGATGTAAAAAGAAAGAACAAAGAAATTTGTAAAAGAGTTGATAATGGTAATTAAATTTTTAAATTTTAATAAAAAATTAAAAACTTAAAAACTTAAAATTTTAATATTTAATATTTTAGTTAAAAAGTTCAATCCTCAAAATATAATAAAAATAAAAATTCAAAAAAATGATAATCTCAGCACAAAAATTTTGGAAGAAAAAACATAGAAAAATATAGGTTAAAAATGGGAAAAAATTAAAAATGTGTAATAGTGGCGTTTTTGGTAAAAACACCGCAAAAAATAGAGCTATAGTGGCGTTTTTAGTAAAAACGCCGCAAAAAATAAGCTATACAATTTCATAAACGGTGTCATTTTTTCTCTGCTAAAAAACTAAGTTCACTATCCCTATTATCGTTTCCCCAAAACCTAAATTTCCTAAGTCCCCAAAATTTCCCTATTACCGGTTTCCCAAAATCCCCCACCGATCTTCCTCATTCTATCTTGATTTCTCCCTCTTTCTCCCTAAATGACGAAGTTCAGGAAGCTTAATCGACCCACTGGTCATCGCATGTCCATGCTCAGGTTCTTCATTATCCTTTATAAAATTGGTTGTTTGGTTTTTTCTCTTTTTATATTGTTTCTTTTATTCTTCAATTGTAGAACAAGGGTTTCCCAGTTGGTAAAGCACAAGTGCATTGAAACTATTGTTTCAAAAAATCGAACAAAAAATGGCGATGGCGAGCGTGCGATTTGGGCTCCTCCGAACCGCCTTTCGCGGCGGATCTCGTCCTTCTGCTCCTCTCAAGCGAGACTTTTCTTCCTCTTCTAATCACGACTATGCTTGTACGTGAGCTTTTCTCTCTCTTGTTTATCTTTTTTTACAAAAATCCAACTATTTTTTTAATCTTTTTTTCCTTTATTCATCTATTAATTGCTTATATTTTGATATTATTCAGTTTTTAGAGTCTTATTCTTTAGTTTAACATTGAGATTTTGATCGTATCTGTATTAGAAATAGAAGTAAAATGGTGACCTCAGAAAGTAAGTTTATGGTTAAATTCCAAACAGCTTTTAAAAAATATATAATTATTCTTTTCTACATCATCTTAGAAATTATACTTTTATCTTTTTCAGATGAAACGGCGAAATGGGAGAAGATAACATATTTAGGCATTTTAACCTGCATTGGTTTAGCGTTTTATAACCTATCGAAGGGTCATCCCCACTATGAAGAGCCTCCTGTGAGCTTATTTTCATTATGTTTAATTTTTTTCATTTTTTTCCTGCAAATATCCATTCACATTTCAAAGATAAATTACTTTGTCCACTACACCAAAACAGACTTTTAGCGGCGTTTTTAAGCGCCACTAATACTATTTGCGGCACTTTCAAAAGCGCTGCAAAAAAGCGCCGCTGAAAAAAGCGCCGCAAAAGTTAGCGGCGTTTTTACAAAAACGCCACTAATTTGCACAGATCTGCAATGCTCTTTTTTTTCCAATATCCTACCCTCCCTGCATTAAATACCAACCAAAAACAGCAACAATTGCATATAATTCCAACCCAAGGCAGCAAATAAAACATTTAAATCTCACCAAAAGCATTAAATCTAAACGATACTTCAAATTTAATAAAAGATATATGATATTTATTAATAAATGAAGCATAAACAATTCTTACAATAATGTTTAACTGTAACAATGTTAAAAAAAACCTTACAACAAGAAAACAAATGTCTAAGAGGGCGGCCTCTGCGACTGCTGCTGGAACAACTGCATCATAGTCTGCAGCTGTAGCTGGAGTTCTTCATACTTTCTGTTCTGCTTTGCCTCCCACGCTGCTGCCTCCGCTCTAAGCTGAGAAATTTGTTCCGCCTCCATCACTGCTGCCTCCGCTCTAAGCTGAGAAATTTGCTCAGCTGTGCTCGCTTCCATCAGAGATATCTGGTCTTTCAGTCTTTGAACTTCAGCACGAGATTGACTCCCGGAAGGCATGTATTGCCGAGAGCCGGATCCAAAATATTGGGTCGGGGTAACACTTGATCCTTGACATCGAACCCGACCATACCTTGTAAGACCCAAAACATTAGTGATAATTCTGTTATAAATATACTCAAGATTAACAAAACTATCAATCGAAGCAGTCGTACCTTTCAGGAACCAAAACATCAGTAATAATTCTGTTATCAATCTCCTCGAGATTAACAGAACTGTCAGACGAAGCAACTGCTTCATACTCCGCCTTCTTCTCCTTTACTTTATCCTAATAAATCAATAAAAGAGTTAGAAATGAAATATATAATAAAAAGGAATGGAACATAACTTAAAAATAGAAATTTAAAACTACAAACGATGAATTAAACTATTATAATTAAACATTATAAATATTTATAAAAAATCAAATTTTATTAAATAAATATACCAAAATTTCTGCAGCCTCGGATGTCATCGGAGATCCATCCTTCTTCCTATGCGTAATGTCAAAAAGCTGAAGGCGTCCAACTTTTTGACCTGACGAAACTTCCTACATTATAGCAGAAAAAATATAATTTAATAGTATAAAGTCATTAATATTTGAAAGAAGTAATAAATTATAATACCTCGGCCTCAGCTACACGAGCAAAACTTCTGGAACCTGCCGTGTGCGTGAATTGTTGTTTCTGTCTGCTGCTTGTTCCAACTCGCTCACGGTCCTACATAATGGAATTTGAATTATGTATATAGTAAATACGATAATCCGAAAAATTTATAAGACTTTGAAAGTACGTAATACCTCTCCTTTCTTTGAATTCCAGAATCTAACTTGATCTTCCCATTTGTACCTCAACATTCCCGGCGGGACATTTCGCAATTTTTCGTCGAGGCTTATGTCTTTCTTAAAATATTAATTTTTTAGGGTGCTTTTATTGTCTCTCCATTTTTTTCCCAACGTCTTCTTAACATAGTCATCGAAGATCTCTAAAGCAAATCTACCCTGAATTTTTTTTTTTTAAAAAAGTTAATATAAATGAAGGTTAAATTAAAGTATTATAAATTACATTCACCTTTTATTACCTTAATATTATCGAGAGCCTGATTTTTGTTGGCATCAGGCATGTGATGCCATGATTCGTAGTTAATGGGCAACATATTCGAATTTCGTGCTATAATGCCCAAATAGCCTGCCAACAATCGAGCTTCAGATCCGATAGGCTGGCCATGATTGTTTCTCCTTACTTCAACACGCTGGGTAGGCTCTAAGTCATATAAATCTGTAAGTAATGTACGTCCCCGACCTCTGCGCGTCCCACCAACCTCAGCTGAAAAATGATATATTATTATATTAAAATTGAAAAATGAATCAATAATAAAATTCAACATGCATGTAAAATAAACTTAACATTACTTTGGAATTCTCCATGCTCGTCATCTATGTCCGCCAGACTAGAAGATCCAACAACTGTATCCTGTCCACTATTTATGTCTTCTGGATTTGGAGTATCATACATGGCATTGTAAGTTATGTATTCTTTAAGATTCATCATACGCGGCATTGTTACACTTGGGGAGGATCCGTTATATCTTCCAGTGAGATATAAGGCAACCCGTCAGGTTTCCAGCCTATATACTTTGAATCTTTTTATTTTTTTCTATACAAGTATTAAGTAAGTTATGTATTATTTAAGATTCTTCATACGTGGCATTGTTACACCTGGGGAGTGTAACATCCCAAAATTGGGCCTAGGAGAATTGAGCCCAATGGGCCTTAGGCGTAGTAGCGTTTAAATTTTTGAAGAACAAGAGATCGGCTTAAATGCTAGTTAGACCCATTGGATAAGTGATTTTGGAAGGTTAGAGGGATTCTATGAAGTCCCGGGATCAAATATTGGCTTTGGGGAAATTTTGGTTTTAGGTGAAAAAAACTCTGGAAGTTGGCAGATAGGCCTTAAGAATAAAATATGGAGAAAAATAACACAAAAGGAGTGTGTGGTGTAGTGGCAAAGTGACGCCACTTAGGGGACAAGGGAGTGACGCCACAAGGGAAGGAAGGAGGTCCAAGGTTCAAGTCTTGGCTTTTGCATTTTGGTTTCTTTTTGCTTGGACCTTAGAATTTGGCCCATAGTTTATATTTAGTTGCGCATGGTTTAAGACACACGAGGAGCTTGTGGCCAAGTGGTTAGCAGCGTGGATTATGTTGCAAGGGAGCCTGGGTTCGAATCTCATGACAAGCAATGGAGTATTTATTTTGCGGATTGGACGGCAAGAGTTTCAATTGAATTTAAACTCTACTGACGAAGGGATCCCACATCGGAAAGACACAAAGAATGAAGGTGAAGAGCTAGCTATATAAAGAGCATTCCAGGAGAAGAGTTAACACATCTTGGAGGGCGTTTGGGCACAAGAGTGGTCGGAGCGCGGATTAGGCCAGAGTCCTATCAGGTGTGTAACTCTCTCTACTCTAGTTGTAGAGCGGCAAATGCCGAATGCCGGTCACACGGCAATAGTAGCCACACGAGCGTGCGAGCGCACGTGCGGGGCTTCGACGCGATAGTTGAGGCCATCAGTAGTATTCTCGTGGGTTGGGGCTGCTTGGGCCTCGATGGGCCGAAGTGGGCCCAATGGGCCCGTGGGCCCATATGAGTAAATTGCATGATTGGTTAGTATATGTTGAACTAGACTAGGTGGAAGTTATATACGTGGCTAGATTCGTGTTAGGTGGGCCACAGGAGCGTGTGGGCCCTGATGGGCCGAAATCGGGTTTTAGGCCCAATCGTCCGGTACAACCGGAAATGGTAGCTGAGTCGCTAGTGGCGACATTAGGCCTTCAGAAAGGCCATTGCAGGTGTGAATTTACGAAAATACCCTTAGTAGGTAAAATTACGATTATACCCTTAGAGGTTGATTAGCATGATTATGTTGTTTAGTTTTGGCCGATTGTAGGGGAAGGCTTGATCTCGCATATCTCGGGTTGTGGCTAGTGCTCGAAAAGTGTTAAGGAAGGGGGATCTAGTGCGTTAGATCTTGATCTACGGGATTTGATAGTCGCATTAGTAACCAGGTGTGTAAACTAACACACTTCTTGCTTTGTATATGTTTGATAAACTGATTGATTGGTAAAACCGAAATAGTATGGTTGAGTGATATGATACCCTATGGGGTATGTGCACGGATTCAGGTAAGTCCGTTTCATTATGAGTACTGTTATTGATACATGATGTCATGATTTATGATGTATGTGCTATGAGATGCAACGTTAAACATGTTTGCATGATTTGAATACTATACATGAGTTGGTATGATGATGGGTGATATGAGAGGAGGGGGAAGTGATATTCGTGTCGACGGACACCAGTGGTTTGGTACCACATTGTGACTACGGTCACCAGAGGTTTGGCACCTCCAGAGGTTTGGCACCTCATAGCGTCTCGTCCCAGTGGCTTAGCACCACAGTGGGTTGGCCCCACAGTTTACATTATGGGATTGACGCCAGTGATTTGGTATCACACGATGGGTTGGCCCCATCACTCGATTCGTGACTTCGGTCACCAGTGATTTGGTATCACATTCGTGTCTTCAGACACCAGAGGTTTGGCACCTCCAGAGGTTTGGCACCTCCAGTGATTTGGCATCACATCTGTGACTATACGTCACCAGTGGTTTGGCACCACCAGTGGTTTGGTACCACACGGGGTAGAAAAAGGTGTTGTGGTTGGCTAGGCTGGGTGCATATTAATTGGATGCATGATGATCATGTTTATGTTTACATATGATATTCTACTAATCCGGGAAAAAGGGTTGTACACTGAGTCTTGGTGACTCACCTTTTTCCTTTAACCATTTCAGGTAGTGCACAAAGCTGGACCGGGATCGGAGAGGACAAGGTGGCCCATGCCGAAGATAATGTTTAATTATTTCATGCTTGATTTTGACATAAGTACTTTATTTGAATTGTTGGGTTGTAATAAAGGCCATTTTATGGTTTTGGTATTACTTTAACTATGGTTTATTTAAATTAAATTGCTATGTGAAAATGATTTTAATCCTAGCAACCTATTTATGAAGAATATGTTTAATAAAGTTTTTCTAATTCAGCTAATTTATAACTTCAAAGTTTTTCATAAGGTAATAAATGAACAAGGTTTTCACAAGTTAATTTCTTCAAGGTTTGTTCAAAAGTGAAGAAGATTTTCAACCGTCTTTTCCCAGTGACATAACCAGATTCGGTCGTAGTGAATGGGCCGGGTTTGGGGATGTTATAGTTTGGTATCAGAGCCCGGTTCAAAACTCGGCTTTGAGGGTTTTGGGCCCAAAAACATTTTCAAAATGGGATTTTCAAAAAATAGGGGTTGTTATGAAATATTTTTCAGGTTATTCTGGCATGGCACCTGTATCTCCGACCCGCAGTCCACCAGGTAAGTAACTGCAACACCCCAAACCCGGCCCAAACCATAAGACCAAATTTGGTTTGGTACAGAGAAAACATTTTTGAAAACCATTTAAAACTTAGTCAAATTGCCTTTCAATTAAAATTTTATTTGTTAGAAATCACACTCAAAAGAAATTTGTTGGGTCAGGTTGTTTAAAAATTTCAGAGGTACCCGATGGTACTTTAAAACATTTTGCGTTTAATTTGAGAAAAACATGTGCATCCATTTTAACATCATCAAGTAGTTTAAACCAAACATTCAAAACACGCAGCAATAATAAAATAATTCTAGGAGGCCTTATTACAAATATAAACCCAAAAGAAAAATAGATAAAATCCAAAAATTCATTTATTAAAAAGTCTCCACTGCATGGCCACCTCGAGTCCATCCGGCTCCTCACCCGCGATCTACGAATTACCTGAAAATTAAAGGAGAAGGTGCGTCACCAAGACTCAATGTGTAACCCTTCCCTGGTTTAGTGCAATAACATACACAAATCATAACCAATTAACATGCATAAGTTTAAATGCACCCAACCTAACCATCCATACGCCTTTTTCTACCCGTGTGGTTCCAAACCACTGGTGGTGCCAAACCACTGGTGACATATAGTCACAAATGTGATACCAAATCACTGGAGATACCAAATCTCTGGTGTCCGAAGACACAATTGTGTTACCAAAACACTGGTGACCGAAGTCACAAATCAAGTGATGGGGCCAACCCATAGTGTGATACCAAATCACTGGCAGACGATCCCATATCTCAAAGTGGGGCCAACCCACGGTGGAATTAACCACAGGGACAAGTCGCTATGAGGTGCCAAACCTCTGGAGGTACCAAACCTCTGGAGACCGTAGTCACGATGTGTTACCAAAACACTGGTGTCCGTCGACACGAATATCACTGCCCCCTCCACTCATCAACCCATATCAATCAAATACAAGCTTTTACAGAAATCATGCTAAAAATTTCATTTAACATCATTTGTATATTTTATCAATGCCATAAATCAATAATACACATACCAAATGTGTCATGCTTCCCAAAAGCATCAAATAATAATCTCATAGTCACAAAGACTTACCCGAATCCTTGTTAATTCCATGATGGTATTACATCCGTGTCTACATAAATCGATTAGACATAATATAACACTTAGCATATTAAAAAGTCATAAGATGTGTATGTACACACACCTGATACCAACAAGAGTCCTAAATCTCGAACAAACAAATCGGCCACACAAGTATTCTTGTCCCTATATTCGGCCAAAAATGAATATTAGAACTATGGCCTATTCGGCCAAACCAAAATAATTGAGAAGAAGGGTTCCTTGTGAACCTAAAACCTTACCCAAAAGCCTTCGAACACTTTCCAACACACTCCTAAAAGAATCGGCCTCACTTCCCTACAATCAACCATCATCATTAAGGTTTATTAGCCTTCGGATTAAACGAATACTTAAAAGAATAATCCTTTGAAATAAACCCTTACCACCTTACCAAAACCGATTGCTAGAGAAGTCCCGAGGAAAACTATGTTACCTTCAATATTCGGCCAAAGTTGATCAAGATAGGAGAAGAAAATTTTCGGCACAACAAAGAGGTATATTCGGCTATAGGACAAAAAGAAAATAATAGGAAGAGAAATAGAGTTTCGGCAAAGAAGAGTGTATAGGAGGTTTTTGAAGTTTAAGCAAAACAAATAGGAGAACAAGATGTTGATGAAAGTTTCGGTTTTGAGAGAAGGAAAAGGAGAAAATAGAAATTGAGCAAAAATGACCAAATGGTCAAAAAGTATTAGGCTTATCAAAAGGTAAAATTCGGCCAAAAGAAAAGAGTTTGAGAGAGGATTGCAAACTTTTGCACCAAATGCAAGGAATGACCAAAAAGAGACTTCAATCCTAGCCAAACTAACACAAAATTTCGGCTCCCCCTTTAGTCCAAATTGCCGTCCAAGTTCATGGCATAAAGGCCATGAATTAGTTTCCAAAACACTTCCCACAAACCAAGCCTTTGTCCCCTCAATTTACCATAACTTCAAGATATCTTACCAAAACCTTAGGAATCTTATCCCTTATTCCATGCTTTCCTTTAAAATAAATTCAACTTACCAAAAGTTATTAGTCCACCTATCATAAACATAGGTTGACCGGCCATTAAAGCTAACATACAAAAATAATCTTTTAAAAATGCTAAACATGCTACTCGAACCTCTAACCTCAAGCCACCTTTCAAGCTCCTTAACCAACTTGCCACTTACTCCTCTTATACTTTAGAATGAACACTTAATTAACTTAAGTGTCAAGCTCACTTAATCCTACTTCATTAAAAAACCATACTAAAATTTATTCTAGCTTCCTAATATTTCCAAGCCTTCACACAAATATACTAAGCACATAAAAATTCATACCCGAGCTAACACAAATAACTAGATGCCATACAAATTTTTCCTAAAGCCCATGGCCCAATCGGCCCAATTCTACTAGGCCCAATTTTGGGATGTTACAGTTCTACCCTCCTTAAAAATAATTTCGTCCCCAAAATTACTTACTAACGATCAATCGTACAGTCTAACTCACCACACTACGCTCTTGCTGCGCACTCTGATCTTAATAACACTACTAATAATCAAAGCGGTATATAGAAATCCAATGATCAAGAACATACTGGTGAAGACGTCCGGTGCGTCTCCTTCCTCACGACGCCTCGCAGCATACACCAAACCAGGCTATCTAGCCTCAGTGTTGCCAACACCTCTGCCAGCTGCTCCGCGACCTCGACCAGAGCCATTACCGCCTCTACCATTATCACGACCCTTCTGTGGTGGCAGTCCCTCCTTTCTGAACTGAGCACGACCTTGACCTTCAGACTGATTCCTAGCTTGCTTACGTGGACAGTCTCTCACACGATGATCCAGCGAACCACACTCGAAACATCCTTTTTCTCCGATCCAACATTCGCCCCAATGAAACTTTCCGCATCCGTTACACCGTGCTGGACCCTGATTAGCAGTAACAGGCCTTCCAGACTGATTCGGCACATTCTGCCTAACCCTTTTTTGAGAATCTTCGTCCGACCCAGATGATTCAAAACCTCTCTTATGCTTATTCCTATTATAACTCTGCCTCGCGGACTCCTTGACTCCTTCGGCTACCTTGGCCTTCTCCACCAAGACAGCAAACTCACGCTCCTGCTGCGGAGCAATCAGCAACCTTAACTCGTCTCTAAGTCCGTCTTCAGAGCGAACACAACGATCATGCTCCGTTGACACAATTCCCTGAGCATAGCGGCTCAGCCTCAAGAATTCTGCTTCATACTCCGACACAGACTTATTTCCTTGTACTAACCCCAGAAAAGCTTTCCTTTGTGCATCAATGTAGCTTGAGCCAACATACTTCTTTTGATAAGAAATTTTGAAATACTCCCAAGTAAGATCATCTGCCGTAGCACCATCTCGAACCGTGAGCCACCATCGATAGGACTCATCCTTGAGAAGCGACACCGCTCCTTTCAGTTTCTCCTCATTTGTCAAATCTATCTCATCCATGATTCTTTCGGTCGATTCTAGCCAATACTCAGCCGTATTGGGCGCTACACCAGACACACCTCGGAAAAATTCAGCTCCGTTAGCTCTAAGTCTCTCAGGTACCGACTTCCGAGCTCCTCCACCTCCTCCAATTCCAGCTACCCTTTCCAGAACCCGTAGCATTGCTTGTGACACAGCGTCGTCACCCGTCTGATCCTGCTCTTCAGCTCCAAAGGTTGGGGGTGGTGGTGGCGGTATCTCATTCTCAGATCCTTGACCCGACCCGACAGGTTCCGATACAGCCATCCTACCCCTTCCGCGTCCACGACGTCCACGACTTCTAAAGCTCATTCTAACTATCGCGCTTTAATCTGATTAGGAAATTTTATGAATTATTACATGTTTCACTTGATTATCCGCGAAGAAATTTTATGAAAAGAGTTTAATAGAGATTCTTTCGATCAAACAAGGTTTTAGGTCTTCTATCCTAGTTTACACAGAAAAGTATATCCATTCCCTATACCTTTCATACCTATGCACTCTTCGGGCATTTCTGTCCGTTTCTAACCCAGGGGTATTTTCGTCATTTTTCTTACAGGGTATTTTTGTAATAAACCGAAGAAAATTTTAAAACTCTAATAAATCAAAACATCTTGTGATTTTTAGAACTGAGGGTATTTTTTTTCTGAGAAATTCTCAATTTGAAGATATAGCAAAATTTTGGAAATCAGGGGTATTTTGGTAATTTTGTCAATCAGGGGTAATTTTGTAAATTTCAAAGTCAAGATATTATTTTGGAATACAACATTTTTGAGTACTTTTGTAAAATAAAAATTTGATCAAAATTGGGGTAATATGGAAATTTTAGAAACCAAGGGTATTTTCGTAATTTTGCCACTAGGGGCATTTTGGTAAACCGGGATTATTTGAAAATTTTCGAAGATAAATTTGTCCTACTATCTAAAAGAGATAATTTAGTGATTTTAAAACCGAAGTTTTCCTTAAAACATGACTAGTCCCTTTCGGGTTTTATTTAGGGTTTTGTCTATGACCGAGTCCTCTTGGTTAGGGTGAACCGAAGCTACGCACCAGGTAGGAATCCCGCGAAGAAGGAGGTGAGTCACGAGGACTGCTTAAATACCAAGCTCTTCCGGATCCAATCCTAGACATGCGCACCAAGGTTACCACACCTTAACTCGGCGACTTGGTCACGGGTTGGTTTTAATTAGGCCATTAAAGTCTTATGTCTTTGTTTGGAGTAAACTAGTCCTAAAGTTTAAAATACTATCACTATCTACGTCCCATGCTTCCTACCCTTCTACAGAATATAATTCATACAAAAAAGTCAGAGATACTTACTTGGGCAGGTTGGTGCCGGAGACTCGGTGCCATGCTTATTAAAAACCAAATATTTTCAAAAAGGCCTACCAAAACATTTTTGGGCCTTGGGCCCCCACAGCCGAGCTTTGAACTGGGCTCTGATACCAATTTTGTAACACCCCAAACCCGGCCCAAACCATAAGACCGAATTTGGTTTGCTATAGAGAAAACATTTTAGAAAACCATTTAAAACTTAGTCAAATTGCCTTTCAATTAAAATTTTATTTGTTAGAAATCACACTCAAAAGAAATTTGTTGGGTCAGGTTGTTTAAAAATTTCAGAGGTACCCGATGGTACTTTAAAACATTTTGCGTTTAATTTGAGAAAAACATGTGCATCCATTTTAACATCATCAAGTAGTTTAAACCAAACATTCAAAACACGCAGCAATAATAAAATAATTCTAGGAGGCCTTATTACAAATATAAACCCAAAAGAAAAATAGATAAAATCCAAAAATTCATTTATTAAAAAGTCTCCACTGCATGGCCACCTCGAGTCCATCCGGCTCCTCACCCGCGATCTACGAATCACCTGAAAATTAAAGGAGAAGGTGAGTCACCAAGACTCAATGTGTAACCCTTCCCTAGTTTAGTGCAATAACATACACAAATCATAACCAATTAACATGCATAAGTTTAAATACACCCAACCTAACCATCCATACGCCTTTTTCTACCCCGTGTGGTACCAAACCACTGGTGGCGCCAAACCACTGGTGACATATAGCCACAAATGTGATACCAAATCACTGGAGATACCAAATCTCTGGTGTCCGAAGACACAATTGTGTTACCAAAACACTGGTGACCGAAGTCACAAATCAAGTGATGGGGCCAACCCATCGTGTGATACCAAATCACTGGCAGACGATCCCATATCTCAAAGTGGGGCCAACCCACGGTGGAATTAACCACAGGGACAAGTCGCTATGAGGTGCCAAACCTCTGGAGGTACCAAACCTCTGGTGACCGTAGTCACGATGTGTTACCAAAACACTGGTGTCCGTCGACACGAATATCACTGCCCCCTCCACTCATCAACCCATATCAATCAAATACATGCTTTTACAGAAATCATGCTAAAAATTTCATTTAACATCATTTGTATATTTTATCAATGCCATAAATCAATAATACACATACCAAATGTGTCATGCTTCCCAAAAGCATCAAATAATAATCTCATAGTCACAAAGACTTACCCGAATCCTTGTTAATACCATGATGGTATTACATCCGTGTCTACATAAATCGATTAGACATAATATAACACTTAGCATATTAAAAGGTCATAAGATGTGTATGTACACACACCTGATACCAACAAGAGTCCTAAATCTCGAACAAACAAATCGGCCACACAAGTATTCTTGTCCCTATATTCGGCCAAAAATGAATATTAGAACTATGGCCTATTCGGCCAAACCAAAATAATTGAGAAGAAGGGTTCCTTGTGAACCTAAAACCTTACCCAAAAGCCTTCGAACACTTTCCAACACACTCCTAAAAGAATCGGCCTCACTTCCCTACAATCAACCATCATCATTAAGGTTTATTAGCCTTCGGATTAAACGAATACTTAAAAGAATAATCCTTTGAAATAAACCCTTACCACCTTACCAAAACCGATTGCTAGAGAAGTCCCAAGGAAAACTATGTTACCTTCAATATTCGGCCAAAGTTGATCAAGATAGGAGAAGAAAATTTTCTGCACAACAAAGAGGTATATTCGGCTATAGGACAAAAAGAAAATAATAGGAAGAGAAATAGAGTTTCGGCAAAGAAGAGTGTATAGGAGGTTTTTGAAGTTTAAGCAAAACAAATAGGAAAACAAGATGTTGATGAAAGTTTCGGTTTTGAGAGAAGGAAAAAGGAGAAAATAGAAATTGAGCAAAAATGACCAAATGGTCAAAAAGTATTAGGCTTATCAAAAGGTAAAATTCGGCCAAAAAGAAAAGAGTTTGAGAGAGGATTGCAAACTTTTGCACCAAATGCAAGGAATGACCAAAAAGAGACTTCAATCCTAGCCAAACTAACACAAAATTTCGGCTCCCCCTTTAGTCCAAATTGCCGTCCAAGTTCATGGCATAAAGGCCATGAATTAGTTTCCAAAACACTTCCCACAAACCAAGCCTTTGTCCCCTCAATTTACCATAACTTCAAGATATCTTACCAAAACCTTAGGAATCTTATCCCTTATTCCATGCTTTCCTTTAAAATAAATTCAACTTACCAAAAGTTATTAGTCCACCTATCATAAACATAGGTTGACCGGCCATTAAAGCTAACATACAAAAATAATCTTTTAAAAATGCTAAACATGCTACTCGAACCTCTAACCTCAAGCCACCTTTCAAGCTCCTTAACCAACTTGCCACTTACTCCTCTTATACTTTAGAATGAACACTTAATTAACTTAAGTGTCAAGCTCACTTAATCCTACTTCATTAAATAAACCATACTGAAATTTATTCTAGCTTCCTAATATTTCCAAGCCTTCACAGAAATATACTAAGCACACAAAAATTCATACCCGAGCTAACACAAATAACTAGATGCCATACAAATTTTTCCTAAAGCCCATGGCCCAATCGGCCCAATTCTACTAGGCCCAATTTTGGGATGTTACAGTAACTCTACTTGATGAATTGATTTATATGTGAATATTATGGGCTTTTCTGGGAACGTAGATTAGTGAACTAGGATCTGTTGAACCCTAGGACTAGTCTACTCAAACACATGTATAAGACTTAAGGATACTAAACAAACCTGTGAAGTAAGTCACCGAGTTAAGGTGTGGCAACCACTGTACGCATGTCGAGGATTGGTATTCAGTAAGAGCTTGGTATTTAAGCAGTCCTAGCGACTCACCTCCTCTTTACTCGAATCCTACCTGGTGCGTAGCTTCGGTTCACCTTAACCAAGAAGACTTGTTCATAGGCTAAACCAAGTATTAAAACCCGAAAGGGATTAGCCTTACTGTTTTAAAACCCTTAGTTTTAAAATTTTCAAACTTACCCCTTTGGTTTGTAAACCTTAAATTTGATTTTGAAAGACGTTTTCTCGATTTACCAAAATTTCCAAAATGCCCCTAGTGGCAAAATTACAAAAATGCCCTTGTATTGTAAAATTACGGTACTACCCTCAACTTCTGTTAAAATGATTTTACTTTGTAAAATACCAAAATCTCGAAATTTCAAAATGTTAAGATACTCTGGTATGGGGAAATTACAAAAATACCCCTGTGTTGAACATTACTAAAATGCCCCTGACTTTCAAGATTTCCGGTTTAACTCCAATTTTAATAAAATTTCCCTACTTTGCAAAAGTATACAAAAACGCTATTTTCAAGATACACTGATTTGAAAATTTACAAAATTACCCCTGATGAACAAAATTACCAAAATGCCCTTGGTTTCAAAATTTTCATAATTCCCTCGATTTTTACTAAAATGTTCTTACATTATGAAAATATCAAAAACTTCTGTTTTACAAATATCGAGATATCCTGATTTGGGAAATTTACGAGAATGCCCTTAACGTCCCCAATTACTGAAATAGCCCCGATTTCTGAAATTTTTGCAACACATCTGGTTTGAAAAACAAATTTTTCCAAGATGACCCCTGAGATTTTGTAAACTTTGAAATATCTTTAATTTGAAAACTATTTTCAAATTGACCCTGAGTTATTACCGAAATACCCCTATAGGAAAATGTCGAAATTACCTCTGGGTTGGGAATGCTCAAGAAAGTGACATGGATGAATGAATGTGTCTTTAGTGAAGTATGTGAATGTTTGAATTAGAACAGAGAACTTGAGATGAAACTTTGATTGCTCGAAAGAACGACTTCCAGAAACTTCTGTTCATAAAATTTGCTCATGGATAAAACAGTGGAACAAAATTTCTAATGCATAAAACTTTTAATCAGATTAAATCGCGACGCTAGATATGAGTTCTAGGGGACGTGGTTGTCACGGACGTGGTCAAGGTGGAATGACAGCTTTATTAAGATCAGAGTGCGCAGCAAGAGCGTAATGTGGTAGGTTAGGATGTGCGACTGTTAGTTAGTTGGAAATTTCGAGGACGAAATTTCTTTAAGGAGGGTAGATTTGTAACATCCCAAAATTGGGCCTAGGAGAATTGAGCCCAATGGGCCTTAGGCGTAGTAGCGTTTAAATTTTTGGAGAACAAGAGATCGGCTTAAATGCTAGTTAGACCCATTGGATAAGTGATTTTGGAAGGTTAGAGGGCTTCTATGAAGTCCCGGGATCAAATATTGGCTTTGGGGAAATTTTGGTTTTAGGTGAAAAAAACTCTGGAAGTTGGCAGATAGGCCTTAAGAATAAAATATGGAGAAAAATAACACAAAAGGAGTGTGTGGTGTAGTGGCAAAGTGACGCCACTTAGGGGACAAGGGAGTGACGCCACAAGGGAAGGAAGGAGGTCCAAGGTTCAAGTCTTGGCTTTTGCATTTTGGTTTCTTTTTGCTTGGACCTTAGAATTTGGCCCATAGTTTATGTTTAGTTGCGCATGGTTTAAGACACACGAGGAGCTTGTGGCCAAGTGGTTAGCAGCGTGGATTATGTTGCAAGGGAGCCTGGGTTCGAATCTCATGACAAGCAATGGAGTATTTATTTTGCGGATTGGACGGCAAGAGTTTCAGTTGAATTTAAACTCTACTGACGAAGGGATCCCACATCGGAAAGACACAAAGAATGAAGGTGAAGAGCTAGCTATATAAAGAGCATTCCAGGAGGAGAGTTAACACATCTTGGAGGGCGTTTGGGCACAAGAGTGGTCGGAGCGCGGATTAGGCCAGAGTCCTATCAGGTGTGTAACTCTCTCTACTCTAGTTGTAGAGCGGCAAATGCCGAATGCCGGTCACACGACAATAGTAGCCACACGAGCGGGGCTTCGACGCGATAGTTGAGGCCATCAGTAGTATTCTCGTGGGTTGGGGCTGCTTGGGCCTCGATGGGCCGAAGTGGGCCCAATGGGCCCGTGGGCCCATATGAGTAAATTGCATGATTGGTTAGTATATGTTGAACTAGACTAGGTGGAAGTTATATACGTGGCTAGATTCGTGTTAGGTGGGCCACAGGAGCGTGTGGGCCCGGATGGGCCGAAATCGGGTTTTAAGCCCAATCGTCCGGTACAACCGGAAATGGTAGCTGAGTCGCTAGTGGCGACATTAGGCCTTCAGAAAGGCCATTGCAGGTGTGAATTACGAAAATACCCTTAGTAGGTAAAATTACGATTATACCCTTAGAGGTTGATTAGCATGATTATGTTGTTTAGTTTTGGCCGATTGTAGGGGAAGGCTTGATCTCGCATATCTCGGGTTGTGGCTAGTGCTCAAAAAGTGTTAAGGAAGGGGGATCTAGTGCGTTAGATCTTGATCTACGGGATTGATAGTCGCATTAGTAACCAGGTGTGTAAACTAACACACTTCTTGCTTTGTATATGTTTGATAAACTGATTGATTGGTAAAACCGAAATAGTATGGTTGAGTGATATGATACCCTATGGGGTATGTGCACAGATTCAGGTAAGTCCGTTTCATTATGAGTACTGTTATTGATACATGATGTCAAGATTTATGATGTATGTGCTATGAGATGCAACGTTAAACATGTTTGCATGATTTGAATACTATACATGTGTTGGTATGATGATGGGTGATATAAGAGGAGGGGGAAGTGATATTCGTGTCGACGGACACCAGTGGTTTGGTACCACATTGTGACTACAGTCACCAGAGGTTTGGCACCTCCAGAGGTTTGGCACCTCATAGCGTCTCGTCCCAGTGGCTTAGCACCACAGTGGGTTGGCCCCACAGTTTACATTATGGGATTGACGCCAGTGATTTGGTATCACACGATGGGTTGGCCCCATCACTCGATTCGTGACTTCGGTCACCAGTGATTTGGTATCACATTCGTGTCTTCGGACACCAGAGGTTTGGCACCTCCAGAGGTTTGGCACCTCCAGTGATTTGGCATCACATCTGTGACTATACATCACCAGTGGTTTGGCACCACCAGTGGTTTGGTACCACACGGGGTAGAAAAAGGTGTTGTGGTGGGCTAGGCTGGGTGCATATTAATTGGATGCATGATGATCATGTTTATGTTTGCATATGATATTCTGCTAATCCGGGAAAAAGGGTTGCACACTGAGTCTTGGTGACTCACCTTTTTCCTTTAACCATTTCAGGTAGTGCACAAAGCTGGACCGGGATCGGAGAGGACAAGGTGGCCCATGCCGAAGATGATGTTTAATTATTTCATGCTTGATTTTGACATAAGTACTTTATTTGAATTGTTGGGTTGTAATAAAGGCCATTTTATGTTTTTGGTATTACTTTAACTATGGTTTATTTAAATTAAATTACTATGTGAAAATGATTTTAATCCTAGGCAACCTATTTATGAAGAATATGTTTAATAAAGTTTTCTAATTCAGCTAATTTATAACTTCAAAGTTTTTCATAAGGTAATAAATGAACAAGGTTTTCACAAGTTAATTTCTTCAAGGTTTGTTCAAAAGTGAAGAAGATTTTCAACCGTCTTTTCCCAGTGCCATAACCAGATTCAGTCGTAGTGAATGGGCCGGGTTTGGGGATGTTATAGGGAGGATCCGTTATATCTTCCAGTGAGATATAAGGCAACCCGTCAGGTTTCCAGCCTATATACTTTGAATCTTTTTATTTTTATCTATACAAGTATTAAGTAAGTTATGTATTATTTAAGATTCTTCATACGTGGCATTGTTACACCTGGGGAGGATCCATTATATCTTCCAGTGAGATATAAGGCAACCCGTCAGGTTTCTAGCCTATATATTTTGAATCTTTTTATTTTTATCTATACAAGTATTAAGTAAGTTATGTATTATTTAAGATTCTTCATACGTGGCATTGTTACACCTGGGGAGGATCCGTTATATCTTCCAGTGAGATATAAGGCAACCCGTCAGGTTTCCAGCCTATATACTTTGAATCTTTTTTTTTATCTATACAAGTATTAAGTTATGTATTATTTAAGATTCTTCATACGTGGCATTGTTACACCTGGGGAGGATCCGTTATATCTTCCAGTGAGATATAGGCAACCCGTCAGGTTTCCAGCCTATATACTTTGAATCTTTTTATTTTTATCTATACAAGTATTAAGTAAGTTATGTATTATTTAAGATTCTTCATACGTGGCATTGTTACCTGGGGAGGATCCGTTATATCTTCCAGTGAGATATAAGGCAACTCGTCAGGTTTCCAGCCTATATACTTTGAATCTTTTTATTTTTATCTATACAAGTATTAGATAATTTGATGAAAGTTATGTAAGTTATGTATTATGTAAGTTAGATAATTTGATGAAAGCTATGTAAGTTATGTAAGTTATTTATTACGTAAGTTAAATAATTTTATGTTAGTTATGTATTACGTATTATGTAAGTTAAATTAAAATTTCAAATCGAGAATCAGTTGAGGTGTGAACATATATGGCATGCATTATATTGTAGTTTTTTTTTTTTGTAAATATTATTATATGTAATTATATGTTTTTTAAAATGTTATTATATGTTTTTTATAATGTTGTTATATGAATTTTTTTAAAAAAATGTTATTATATGTTTTGTTATAATTGAAATTTGCTGAGATGTTAAATTTAACAAGTTTTTAACTTACTTCTTTTAAAAAAAGAATTTATTTTCTATTTGAAAACATATTTAAATAATGATCTATATTATTATATTGATAACAAAATATTTATAGTTTTTAAATTTAAACAGTTTTTAAATTACTTCTTTTAAAACAAATTTATTTTTTATAATAAAACATATTAACATACTGATCAATATTAATATTATACTGATAACAGAATACTACCATTTTATATCATTTATTATATCTTATATGCAAATTTTAGCCATTTTATTTTACAATTTTTAAAATTTAGCTCTCATTATTATTATTATTATTATTATTATTATTATTATTATTATTATTATTATTATTATTATTATTATTATTATTATTTGTTAAATTAAATTTAATATATAACAAATTTATAACATATTTTAACAATTAAATTTATATGTTTATGTTAATCTTTATATCGTTCCATACCTTTAACTTAGTTAAATTAGAACCAAGTTGTTAATGTACTTGATGTATTTTTTGTTGACATTTGAGCTGATAAATCAACTTTACCAAGTGTGCAAGTTTAGTTTAGTTTCAATGTAAGTAGTGGTAGTAGGTAGATGTTTAGGTGAAATTTGTTTGTTTTATCACCCTATTATATGTAATGGCATTATGCCTCAATTTGAAGTTAATGAAAATACACATTTTCTTCTTCATTTTTTTTGGCTTTCACTCAAGCAAATAGCTTAAGCTTCATTTCTGATTTATTTTGTTTGCTTAACAAGCATCTAGGCTTCAAGCTCAAGTTTCTGTCTTTGTAATTCATCATCATTCTTAGTTCCAACACAGCCACGCATCCTAGGCTTCAAAAATTCAATTACAACTTTCACAGCTATAGGCTTCAAATCGCAACATTCTTAGCAAAATGAAAAGAAATCAAACAAAGCAGAATACCATAGTTTAAAACTTCATTTTACAGCATTTAAATTGATCAATTTGCAGCAAAAAAGGGATATATATTCACAAAATGGTTTAACAACCTCCAGCAAGCAACAACATGATCTACTTAACAAGCTCCAGCAATGCTAAAACAATACCTAAAATCTTATTATATTATAAAAAAAGAAAGTCACAATTCTAATTTTTTTAGAGATTAATCAATAAAATATGAAAAAAAAAACATATGTTTGACATATTCAAGTAGGATTAGTATTGAATTTCATAAACAACCTTAAAGGAATTAGATATTCAGAATCCGAAACCATTTTTAATTTCAACCAGAACATTGGCACATGTTATGAATTGATTAACTTTAGCAACTACTGTAAAACGAAAATTTAAACCAATCAAATCGCTTAAACAGCATATACATACATCTAAGAAATGTTTAGAGAACACAGAAAATGCCAAATGAAGACAACCCCTAGAAATGTCAGAAATGGTGCTGCCAACTTCTTGAGATCAAATACCAGAATCAAACAGCCCCAAATATCTTCTTATCTACAAACATCGTTTTATAAAACAATAATGGTTAGATTCTTGTCATTAAGAAACATTAATCAAACACATAATTGGTTTGAAAATGAGAAGAGAAGAATAAATGGTTAGATTCTTGTATAAAGGATTGATTAAAGGACTAAATCTCACTACCGATTCCTTCATTCATCATTCTATCAAAGCAAGCTTGTCGTTTCTGTCGATTTAACTCGAAACATAATTATTTGTTTCACCACAATCTCCATGTTTTTCGAAAATAAAGAACAATAAGTAGTTAAGCACAATCCAATTATGAGTGACTCATTAGTTCCATCATGGTAATAACTTATCCCATCCTCTTTTCCTTGCATAATGCATTGACTAAAGAATTGAAAGTCACTATATTAGGATGGACTCCATTCATGACTCTATCGAGCAAGCTTATCGCTTCTGTTCTGTCCATTTACCTTTAATTGTTTCACCCAAACTCAATGTCCTTCATAATTAAAGAGCAATAAACAAAGTATTATTTCAAATGCGAAGGAAAGTGATCACCAAAAGAAAAATTAAACCATCATCAAGTTTATTTCCTTGGTGAAGAGAAATGTGCTTCAATCTTATTCAATTGATTTTTACTACAATTTTTAAAAACCATGCAAACATTTTTGTGCTGTACAAACAGAAACTGGATTTTCCTTTTATTTTTTTGGGCGTTTGTGAAATCAAACCTAGCTCGTTTCATGCCAATCGTGGAATAATTATAAATTACAGGAAAAAAATCAATAGAAAGTCGGGATGAAAGATATTTTCGCTTAAAATCATGTCAAGGCAGATAATCGAAAACCCCACACAAAAACTAAACAAATCAAAAAATACCTAACCACATACAAACCAAAACCCAAACAACAAATAAATAAAGAAATCGAATTATATATTAAGATTACCTTTGAATTGGTAAAGGCTTGGATTTCGGACAACGTTTAATCTCGCGTGCGATGCAAAATCTAGATGGAAATCTGCATGAAGAAGAGGACTAAAAAGCCCGAGCACAGAAACAATCAGTTTATGCAGTAAGGCTTGCACTCTTGCAAGATAAGGAAGAAAAAAAAAAGTAAAATGAAAGCAGAAGGAGATGAGGGAAACTAGCGAAAAAAAAAAGTAAAATGAAAGCAGAAGGTTTTGAATCGAAAACAAATTACTTCATATTTTTTGAATCGAAAACAAATCTACAAATTACAAGCGGAGAAAAACAAAAATCAATGAATGAAATAGTAAAGAACACAAACAGAAGTTAGGATCGTACGTACCTTTCACGGAGGAAGCAGAGAATGAAGAGAGGTTCTCGAGATTTCCAATGAGAGCGGGAGGGGATTTGGGGAGAAATTAGGGATTAGGAGTTCTGTGTTTGGGGGGGGAGAGGGGGAAGACTCGGGGTAAAAACTAAGGAAAAAAACGGTGACGTTTTGTCAAAAGCAAAATACGTTTTGCGGCTGTTTTATACAAAGCGCCACTAATGCCTGGCATTTAGCGGCGTTTATCAAATAGCGCCACTAAAGCTATTGCATTTTTAAAAAAACGACGTCGTCCCGCTTATAAGGGGTTTCCGGATGGATGGTAAAAACGACATCGTTTAAACAGTAAATTCTGCGGCGCTTTTCAAAAACGCCGCTAATGTACAACCTTTAGTGGCGGTTTCAGTAAAAAATGCCGCTAATGCATGAAACGACACCGTTTTCGCTAAGTTTTTTGCGGCGTTTTTCTTTCGTCTTAATAAATTTTAACAATTTTATTTTTTATTAAATTCCTTTTTAAACTAATTTTGCTTTGTTTGAAACAATATACCTTATTTGTAAAAAACATAGTAATTTATAATGAAATTATTTTTAACTTAGACAATAAAATTATTTTTTTTTAAATTGGTTTAAGCAATCTAGTTTAATTAATATATGATTTCTTTTACGTTTAAATAATTAAAACTATAATGAAATTTAATATAATAATACTAATATTATCTTTTTTGCATTTATATAAGAAATTATTTAATATATAAACTTAAAATAAATCAGTCATATATACCCATATATCTTTATTGTTTTAAATAATTGTATTTTCATTTTTTCATTTTTAACATATATTTTCTATGCTATTTATTTCAATTTTTTCTATGTGTTATTAATTTTTTTGTAAAGATTTTAAATATAAATTAAAAATATTACGTTTTAATATAATAAAAACTAGTTAAATACTAAATACAACATGCTAGATGAAAGAGTGCTTGACTTTTATTGCAATTTTGGCTCTCATTTAGTCAAAACCCTAAATCTTAAACTCCGGCTAAACCCTAAACATTCAACCATAAGCCCTAAACTATAACCCCTAACACATAAACCCTTAACACTTAACCCTTAAACCCATAAACCCTTAATCTTAACCCCTAACCACAACCAGTACTTAAACCTTATTATCGTTAAACACTAAGATTTTAAACCCTCAAGATTAATCCCTAAAACCTAAATTTAAGACCCTAAATATTATACCATAAACCACAAACACCAAAACACAAACCTCAAACTAAAAACCCAAAACCATAAATCTTAGACCATTAAACTCTAACCTTAAACTCTAAACTGCAAACCTTAAACCATAATCCGAGACGAACTTTTTGGGATTTCAGTTTCGGGATTTTGGGTCATATAGCTAACAGTCTAAACCCTAAACCCTAAAATCCTAAACCTAAACCATAAACCCTACACCCTAAACCCTAAACCCTAAACTCAAAAATTAACCTAACACATTAACCATTTCACCCCAAACCCTAAACCCTAAACCCATAAACCCTAAACCCTAAACCCAAAACCTTAACCAATTAACCATTTTCCCCTAAACCCCCTAACCATTAATTAACACTTAAACATTAATACCAGTAAACACTAAGATATTAATCACTATACAATAAACCCAAACAACAAACTTTAAAACACTAAACCCATACACCAAAATAACAAACCCTAAACCATGAAATTAACATACTAAACATTAAACCCTAAATCAATTTTAATAGCTTAATTTGTAACTTAAATGAAAACTTCTAAATTATTTAGTTAGCAATTTGTAATTTTTCATAATTAAGTAACTAAAATGAAACTTTCTCATTGCTTATAAGTGAATTAATTAAAATAAAATATAATTCAAAGCAAGAATAAGGAAAAAATATGAAAAAATTTTAGCGGCGTTTCACCAAAAGCGCCGCTAAAAGTCGGAGCATTAGCGGCGTTTGTACAAAAGCGCCGCTAAAAGTCGGAGCATTAGCGGCGTTTGTAGAAAAGCGCCGCTAAAATTCAGAGCATTAGCGGCGTTTGTAGAAAAGCGCCGCTAAAAGTCAGAGCATTAGCGGCGTTTGTACAAAAGCGCCGCTAAAAGTCAGAGCATTAGCGGCTTTTGTACAAAAGCGCCGCTAAAAGTCGAAGCATTAGCGGCGTTTTTACAAAAGCGTTGCTAAAATTCAGAGCATTAGCAGCGTTTTTACGAAAGCGCCACTAAAAGTCGGAGCATTAGCGGCGCTTACCAAAAAAACGCCGCTATATGCCATTTTTAGCGGCCGCTATTGTTCATTTTTTTGCGGCGTTTTCCTGCAAACGCCACAATTGTGTAATATTTGCGGCGTTTTTCTTTAAAACGCCACTAAAAACGCCGCTAAAAATCTGATTTGGTGTAGTGGTCACAACTGATTGTTGGATGTGTTTTGTTGTGTAAAATTTTGCAGCCATACCCCTATTTGCACATTCGCAACAAGGAGTTCCCATGGGGTATGTTGTCGTAATTGTTATGGGTTTCAATTTATTTAGACTCTATTTGATTTTATTTTTTAAATTCAAATTGGATATTTCCATGGCGTTAATAACATAGGTGGATTTTCATTTCCTTTTTTTTTTTCTCACTCATTTGGCTGCCATAGCTGGACAATCATTTTCTTTGTTTCTTCCCACTCATTTGGTTAGGACTTCTGGATCGGTAGGAATTCTATGCAAATTTAGAGAATCTAGGGTGTATCCAAATCCGACTAAACAAACAACAACCACCCACACCCCCCCAAAAAAAACCAATGTTTATATTTTATTTAACATTCATAGAAACAAAGCAAATTTGGGTTCTTGTCTTTGAACAATAAATCTAAAGGCAGACATCTTTTTGGGAAACTCCAATACTTTTGTATTTTTGTTATTGTTTTATTTTAACCCCAATTGGTCATTGGGTTTCATTTCAACCACAAATTCTAGAACACTTAAAAAGAAAATCACCCCAACATTCTTACTTTTTTTCAGGTTTTCTTCTTTCTTTTTCTTTTGACCCTTTTTGGGATTTTTTACGAAATTATTACAAAAAAAAAACAAAAATTCGAAATTGGGGTCCCCTCTTCAGAAATGACGAAAATGGTACACTGAGGGTGGTGCCGCCTCTGACAGAGGCGCAACCACCCTCTGACAGCCTATTTTTTTCACTAAAATCCAAAAAAAAAAATCTAAATTTAAAAAAAATGTTGAAAACGGAAAAAAAAAACATACACTGGTGCAGCCTCTGCGACAGGCGCAACCGAACATGCCTGTGCCAGAGGCGGCACCGATGGTGCCACTGGCACAGGCGGCACCAGCTGGCCTTCTCCCCATATATATACACACACACACATTTCAACCATATATATATATATACACACACACACACATTTTATTCCTATATATTACCCTCCTTGTTCTTAGCTTTTTAAGTTTACGATTGAAACAAAAAGGATAATGTCAGCTTCACATATGCTGTTTTGTTTTTGGGTTTTATTGCTGTTTATGAACAATGCAGCTGGTGAAACAAGACACTACAAGTTCAATGTACTATTGGAACTGTTTGCTTTGCTCTTGTATCTTTTTCAATTTATGTTTTTCATAAAACGGGGAGCTTAAAACGGGGAGAAGGCCAACTAGTGCCTCCTGTGCCAGTGGCACTATCGGTGCCGCCTCTGGCACAGGTATGTTTGGTCGCGCCTGTCGCAGAGGCTGCACCAGTGTATGTTTTTTTTTTTGTTTTTAGCATTTTTTTTTTAAATTTAGGTTTTTTTTTGGATTTCAGTGAAAAAAATAGGCTGTCAGAGGGTGGTTGCGCCTCTATCAAAGGCGGCACCACCCTCAGTGTACCATTTTCGTCATTTCTGAAAAGGGGACCCCATTTTCAAATTTTTGTTTTTTTTTGTAATAATTTCGTAAAAAACCCCCCTTTTTGTCTCCTTCAACTCCTTCTTTTGACTAAGTTTTTCTCATATTAGGAGGTATCAAATATATATAAACAATTTTTATATATATATCTATCTATCTATCTATATATATATATATATATATTTGCTGCAGTTGACTTCTTCCTTCCTTCTATGAAAACTGATTGATTTCTAAATAGAAAGTATGGGTTTTTCTTTCTTCTCTAATGAGAAAAAAAATCACAAATTTTAGTGTTAAATTCATGTTTTGAATCATAATTTTCTTTTGTTGTTTATTTAATTTTATTATTTATTTATTCATTTATTGCAGGTAATTTAAGGGGTTTTAATTTGGTGATGATTGGGGTTGGATTTTCTGGCATTACACTAATGAATCAAGACAATACAAACCAGCAGGCTTCAATAAATTCCCCCACTTTACTTATTTTCTTTTTCTTTTTTCTTTTTAATTATTTTTATTTGTTAAATATTTTTCAATTTATTTTGTGTTAAATTTTTTTTTTTCCGTCTTTGATTGGTAAAATATTGAGTGTCAAGGGAAGAAATCAAAGTAATAAAGAGATTGAAGTGAGATTTGGTTCTTCAAGTGAGTGCTTATAGTATCAAAAAAATTTAATTGGTAAAATATTGAGTTGTTCTTCATGAAAGAAATTCAATTGTTTTGATTATTTGTCAAAGATGCTATTCTATTCTCCTTTTTTAAATGGAAAGTAATTAGCATCCATTTATTTTTGCTTTTTGGGGTACAAAAATATGTTGAGATTTAAATGTAAAGTTGCTTTTTTTTGGGTGCAAAAGAGTTTGAGGTTGGGAAATTGGAAAAAAGGGGTTGTAGATTTCAAGATTCGAAATTTGCGAGTACTTCTTAAAGGTGACTACATGAACCAACTAGATTAAGCCCTAGAATTTCCAAGTTTTATCTTTTTCTATCTTTCATTTAGATGATAAGGTTGATCCTTATGGTGATGATGACAGCATGTATACGTTCTATGGTGATACAACATGGATAAATACATACATATATATATATATATAATTCCCCTCCTCCAATTCCTCTCTCTTACTCGATCTCTCTTTATACTAGGTTAGAAGTAGAAGTGGTTTTGTATGTTGAATGTTTGCCTCCTAGTTTATTTTAGATTATGCTTTAAGCATAGTAATACTAGTTGAAAATTTTCTCCAATACGGAGAACTAGGTGAAGTTCCCTTTCAGCTTATCTTACGTTCCTTGTTCTTAAACATACAGCAAAGCATTTCAAGTTTTCTTTCTGGGCCCTAGTTCTTTTAGACCCTAATGAAGTTTGTCTCATAGTTGGGTGTTTTAGGTTAATGGTTCCTCAAGGACAGAACATACAAGATGCATCACTGTAGGAGTATGCCCAAAGATCAATCATGAGATGGTTGTAATAACATACTTAATTTACCATGTTTATTAATATAAAGCGTTGTCATTATTATTTCAGTTTTTCTTTCTGTGTGTATAGATAAACTGTTTTATAATAATGTCCTGAGCATAATATGATTATGCCACTCATTGTCTGTGACAATAGAATCGTTCTAGTATTACTGCTAACGTTGCAAGAACCTACAGGGTCACACCCTATGGTTGAAATGAACGGAATAAAATATAGTTGGTATTGTGCTTGGTTGTCACATAAATTAAATTAATTAAAGAATTAATTTAATTGGGCAATCAAATATTGAACATATTATATGTACAATGATGTTGTACACATAATGATAACATAATTTTATTAATATATGAATTTGATTCATATAAATTTAAATAATATAGTTTTACCGGAATCCTTATTATAATTAATATAATTATAATTTTCAGATATAATTAATGTAATTATAATTTTCGGTTAAAAACTTTATTGTATTTATTTAATCTTGTAATACATTCAAGAGATACCAATTATAAAAGCCCCAATTAAGAGGATACCTATTATAAAAGGCCCAATGAGAAAGGCACCCATTATAAAAGGTATTAAAAGGAGACAAAACTCAACATGAAAACCCTAAGTGATTGCTTGTTAGGTCTAGCAGCCGTCAAGCAAATAAGCCTCCAAAACAGTTTTGGAGATTTCTTCTGTTCATAGTCAAACCGGATGGATTACGTAGAGGCCGACATCGGAAAAGGTTGAGGCTTGATTCAACAGTAGATCAAAACTCTTGTTGCCAAGGCGTCGCTGTCTACTCAGATTGAAGTTTTGGTAATTTCGAAACCTTTATTTCACCCCGATTCGTTCCTCACACATGGATCCATGATTTGGATCGCTGGATCTAATTTTATTCTGCTGTGCCATGGGGTACCGGCGTTCCAACAATCACATCCTACTTTTAACTTGAACACTAAAAAAGCCAGACTAACCTATAGCTACCTTATGTAACAGAAAAGATAATTAGTCGAGGTGATATAATTACCAAAATAACATTTATTTGCTGCTGAAAATGGACAATTTCTAGTAAGCATTATTTCTATTGTGATTTCTTTAGTTTTCTTCTGTTTTTGGGTCTTTTATTTTTTGTTGGACTAGGCTTTCCTTTGATTATGTGTTTTATGCTATTGTTCTTGTTATCATCATCATCAAAAGCACTGCAAATATCACCTTTATTTTGTTGGACTAGGCTTTCCTTTGATTATGTGTTTTATGCTATTGTTCTTGTTATCATCATCATCAAAAGCACTGCAAATATCACCTTTATTTTTTTGGGATAACTGAAGAAACAAAATCACAAAAAAGCCACCCCTAAGGGAGCCATCATTGTCTTGTGGCAATTAATTATTAGGCTTTGTTGGTTACTTGATATTTAGAAGCATTGTTGTTTGTTTGGTGGAGTTGGCTATTGCTGAAATTTATCTACTTCCTTGTATAAATTGTGCTTTTTTCAACTGAGGGATAAGCACATTTCAGTTATTTATAATGATTATTCCAGTTTGCAATAGTAATTTATGCTAATAGTTTAACTAGTTGCCAAGTTGGTCCCTATGGATGTGGTAGAGGCCAGTTCTATTATTTACTTATATTTCAAACAGAGTAGTAATGAAAATTTCAGCGTAAGGGTATATTGGTGTTCTATTGATTAAGAGTGCAAATAGAGATTTACTTTCTGCCTTTTTGTTACTCTTTGTGCCAGACTTTTCTCAATCTTTTTTCTCTTAATTTAACTGCTTATAAAAACTATTCAATCGGTCTTTTATAACTCACCTTGACGAGTGTACAAGAGGGTAATAAGATCATAATTCTTTTACATTGTATGCAGTGTTTTGGTTCACAGTGTTGGGGTGCATGGTGGGCATTACTATGCTTATATCAGGCCAACCCTCTCAGATCAGTGGTACCTATCATGTTTTGTAAATTTCTCAGTTCCAGGCTTTTATGCTAATTGCCTGTCATAACTTTCTACCGCAATACCTTTTTTCTGTTTGGTAATAGCTACCTAAATCATTAGTTGAATTTTGATCCATACATTTAATCTTAACAGTTGTTCATTGACTTTTCTTAATCTTGCTCATTTGTTCTAATATTGATAAGAATATTCCCTATAAATTATGAAACTATCGTATGAAATGCTTTATGATAATTGATATGAATATTCTGTCTTTGGACCTGCACTGATGTTCCCATGCACCAATTCCTGATTTGTGAGATTGCTTGTGTTTGCAGTAGCATGGCATCCATGCTCTCTGCAGATTACTTATTCTATACTAAATTCAGCTGCATTCACATGTCTTTTTTTGGGGGGGCTTTTTGCATGTGCTATTTCTAATGTACCATTATTTTGCTGCCGCAGAGATATATAATGCAATACGTGTCTTCATTGCTGCATATGTTTGGATGACGGGATTTGAGGTGCTATTTCTAATGTACCATTATTTTGCTGCAGCGGAGATATATAATGCAATACGTGTCTTCATTGCTGCATATGTTTGGATGACGGGATTTGGCAACTTCTCATACTATTATATCAGAAAGGACTTTAGCCTAGCACGTTTTGCTCAGGTGATTCTCTATACCATTCCAGCATTCCAGTTATTAAGGGTTATATATGTTATATATCCACTTTATGCATATCAGTAAACCTCTTATCCTTCTATAACTTCTATTTGATGCAGAGGATGTGGCGACTAAACTTCTTTGTGGCATTTTGCTGTATTGTTCTCAACAATGATTATATGCTTTACTACATCTGCCTAATGCACACGCTTTTCACTGTAATGGTGTATGGAGCTTTTGGGATTTTCAATAAGTATAATGAGATACCATCGGTGATGGCTGTGAAAATTCTTGCATGCTTTCTTGTAGTTATCTTTATTTGGGAAATTCCTGGAGTTTTTGAGATATTCTGGAGTCCACTAGCTATCCTATTAGCTTAGAATATTCATGTCCTTTTCTGACGCCTTTCGATATGCTTCAATATTTTTTATTTCGATATGCTTCAATATTTTTTTATTCTTTTTTGGTCATTTTTTGAAGGAAAAAATGTAGATTGATGTGACATAGAATGTGATGTTTCGGTACCAAACAAATCGGAGATCCAATAGTAATGCAAATTTTTTTTTCATAACCAAATTAGCAGCTTTTGTAAAAAAAGCGCCGCTAAAGGCAATTACTTATAGCGGCGTGTTTTTTATAAAAGCGCCGCTAAAGACCAGGACTTTTAGCGGCGTTTTCTGTAAAAGCGCCGCTAAAGATCATGACCTTTAGCGGCATTTTTTGTAAAAGCTCTGCTAAAGATCATGACCTTTAGCGGCATTTTTCGTAAAAGTGCCGCTAAAGACCATGAACTTTAGCGGCATTTTCAATAAAAGTGTCGCTAAAAGTCGTGGTCTTTAGCGGCGTTTTCTAAAAAGTGCCGCTAAAGATTAGGACTTTTAGCGGCGTTTTTTCAAATAAATGCCACAAATTTTGGCGGTGTCTTTTGCGGCTCTTGGAAAAGCGCCGCTAATAGTTTTAGCGGCGCTTCGCTAAAGGCAAAAAAAAAAAAAAAAAGCCGCAAAAAGTCTGTTTTCCTGTAGTGTCATGTTATTCATTTCCATTATTGTTTAAAATTTGTTACATTTGATGTGTGTTAATTTGCCTAGTATTTCTTTTAAAATTGTCTTTTAATTCATTGGTTTTGAATGTTAATGTTGGTATTTGTATAGTGTATAATGTATTGGCATTGTATGTACCCAAATTTGGTTTCTTGGTATTTTCATATGACTATTATTCATCCGTATAATATTATTGTCATGTATTACTATTCAAGCTTGTAGCTACGTTTTTATTTCTTGTTATTGTATCGTGATTCCAATTCCGACTTTCGCCTAATATCGATTGTCCTTTATCCTTAAGTAAACTAAATAAATATATTTTGAGCCGGTTTTATAATCGCTTATTTGAAAGCTTCTCAAAATAAGACAATATTTCATGTTTGGAAATTCGAGAAATCGTGTCCTAACGTGCTGGGTTTCGATTTTTCGTTTGGCCGAATAACCAAATATCCTTTCAAAATTTCATCCATGTTTTCTTAAATTAAAAAACAATGCAATATTTCTTGTTTGGAAATTCGAGAAATCGTGCCCTAACATGTTGAGTTTCAATTTACCGTTTGACCAAATAACTAAAAATCCTTTTAAAAATTTCAATGCATGAGTTTTGGAATCATGAGATGATTTTGATATCGAGGACTTGAAATATCGTATCCTAACGTGTTGGATATGATAATTTATTTCTTCGGAACAAGAGAATCTCAATATCCAATCTGAGTCTTCCAAACATTTTTTAAGGGATTGTATTTTAAAACTTTTCAAATTTTCGACATTAGGGCATTAATTCATCAATTAGGTACCAATTTTGGGCGTTGCAAGGGTGCTAATCCTTCCTTGTACGTAACTGACTTCCGAACCCGTTTTCTTGAATTTCGTAGGCCAAAATCAATATTTTAATAAAATAAAACGTTTTATAGGTGATCCAATCACACCTAAACAAAAAGGATTGGTGACGACTCCATATTTCATTTTAAAATCGATTCCTGTTTTCCAAAATATAAAAAAAAATGGTTTCGACAACACCTAAATTAATATTCATTACTTTGTTAAATAAGAGCCTTTTCATAATTTAATAACTAAATTGAGACCTAGTTATAAGTGACACTAATTTAATTATGTAACATATTTATTAACTACTAACATGATAACCGAATGATACTTTAGTTGAAATGGTAAAATTGGGAGAGTATATGTTTAGTATTTTTTGTCTGAATCCTATCACAAGCATAGATTTTATCTTTGGATTTTGTATAAAAAGATAAATTTAACCTTAAATTAATAATTATAATTTTAAGTGAGATCTAATTATAAGTGACACTAACTCAATCAAAATCTTTATATATAGCAGAAATAAAAGTTTTAACATATGTTTAAGGAATGATTCAGTAATCCTTTTTACCTTGGGTTTGAAATAATAATAATAATTAATGAAAGGAAAGGAGTTAAACAAAGGAAAGGGTACATTTATTTTTGTTTAGACAGCTAAAATTAATGAAAGGGAGCAAAGGTTAGGTTAAAAACGAAATATAGTGTAGTGCCCAAGTATAAAACTTTTGGACCTTTTAATAAAAAGAAATTGGCTTCTCCATAAGCTGGAAATCAAGTTTAATAAGAAAAAGAGAGGATTTGACATCTCTTTACCATATTATAATGATTCAAATTTTACATTGGTATGATCGTCTTTCGTAAACATCCGACAGAAGTAGTGCTACTTCCTTTAGTTTGATAGGAAAAGTACATAGATATTTTTTCTCCAAGTTATCAAACACCCAATGTAGTGCGCGTCCCCTTATGTTTTAGCAGGTTGACACATAACAAACCACCTGTAGGTAGTCTTTGTATTTTTCTTTTTTTACTTCCAGCTTATCCTTATCATTTTAATTATCATATATAATATAAAAAAATGACAATTGAGTGTCTAAACCAAGATAAAGACTTATTCTTATAAGGAATTAAGTTTATTCAACCACATTGTAAAGTTTTAGTCGAAACATGACTCTTAAAAATCAATATAAAGTTGAGAGAAGTCCTAGATTAATTAAGAACATATGTTGCACTTCTTTGAAGAGTCCAAGATCAAATATAATTAGTCCCTATATTAAAAGGAAAAAAAAGACAATCAATAGACTTGGTAAAGTTTTTGTCTAAGAGGAACATTTCAAGATTAGCCTGAAGCATGCAAATAGTATCGTTGATAGAGTATTGATATATGTTTTGTTTTTGTTTTTGTTTTTTGTTTTTTTAAATATTGACATGTGTTGTTGATAACTTAATTATCATACTTATCCTATTATACAAATAGATAAAATTAGGCAAGAGAAGTCAATATTAGCCTATCTATATTCCTATTCATGAGAGTTATAAGATTTAATATATTTGTTTGACACCTTTGACTATTTATTATTCACTTACTGTTGGTAATTTAAGTGTTAGGAGCTTTCAGTAGAAAATACTCGTTGGGTTATAGTTCCTACTGTTTGAATTCATGAGGTTGCAACTTTACCGCTCTTGTGCACATACGGCTAATAAGCAGAAACATTCAAAACTTAAATAACTATACTACAAATACACAGTGTCACAGGAGTACTTCAAAAGTCATTCTCCTCAGGGATTGATAACGGAAAATTTATTAACCAATTAACATACTTGTGAAATGACTACTAGCTTACTAAACTCAAAGATCATTAATGCCAAGCAATTAAGAAGTATATCACATTAACCTAATACAAAAACAAGAACAATCTAAATTCCTACTACCTCTTTCTTGATTAGATTATGCAAGTGAATTTATTAGTCTTTTAATCGGCTTGCTCAATTTCAATTAGACTAAGATTATGTTTAGATTATCTACTCATATAAGATATCTTCTCACACTAAGACCCTTTCACATAAATCGCTTAGTATTAGTCTAAACGTTAGATAATCAATGAATCAATATTTGCTTTAATTTTGATTTGAGTGAAAAAAAGTCATTCAGGACTGTAGAAGCCCAAATTTACCCGGCCCCCTTTTATAAACCAATGAAAATAAAATAACAGTCCATTTTAACAGTTTTTACAAACCCACACTCAAGGCCCAAAATTTCGGCCCAAATAAATAAACCACTACACTGTTAGCCCAAGAGCAACCTAAGCCCTACCAGCCCACTACCTAAACCTATCAGAAACCCTAGCCTCGCAACCATGCGCCGCAACCTAGCCTTCAGCGCTCCTCCGTACGCTCCGCGAACGGCCTCCACGCCTACACGAGCGCCACGTTCGCCTCTGTACGATCGTTGTACCTGCAAAAGAGGCCAAATAACGAGCAAACAACACAACAAACAAGAACAAAACAAAAAACAGTTGTATTTTTTTTTGATTTTTCCATTTCAGCTTTAAAAAGGCCCGAAATCAACCACTGTAAAGGGGGCTCCCTTCTTCCTTTTTTACGAACTCTGAAAAATAAAAAAGAAAAGAACAGAAACTTTCAAGGTGGATCTCATTTTTGTTGTTATTTACTATTGTTTTTATTTTACTTTATTTTCTTATTTCAAAACCTATGTAAACTAAAACGAAAGAGGAGGGAAAGAAACTTTACCTGAGTCCCATAGGTGCAGCGTTGAAGGTTCGCCGGCCACCGATCCGGTGGTGGCGCGGCGGCGCGACGGACGGCAGGAGAGAGCCCAACCGTCGGACAGAAATGAAATGAGAGGGGAGAGGAGAAGCTTGAGAGTTTTAAGTTTTTTTTCCTTTCTGGTCTTAAGTTGAAACAAAACAAAAAGGGGTTTTAAGAGATAAAGAAAACGGCGCCGTTTGGCTTTTGGGGGGGGGGGGAACCGCATGTTTGTCCTGAAAGGGAGATTTGCATGATTAGTCCTTCCCTTTTGTCGCGCCGTTTGATCAGGCCATATTCCCTTTTTTTTCTTTTATTTGTAATTCGGCCCTTTCATTTTATTTCGCATTCAATTTAGTTCCTCTATTCAGAAGTTGAAGTGACGCACTTAACAGGGTGTGGGATATTTTCTCAGTTAACCCCTAGCATGTTTCAGTGTGTTTCAGATCCAACCTCCGCTTTTTTTATCCGAATTTTCCCCTTAAATTTTATTTAGATTTCAATTTAATCCTTTTTTATATACTTACGTTTATTTTATTCGAATTTGGACCCTAAAATTTCATTTTGCTTACAATCAAGCCCTTATTCATGTTTATTTATTTTAAACTATTTATTTATTTTAATTTTTTTATATTAAACTGTTGTAAATTGTTTTGGATATATTATTTTAAATTATTTCATATACTATATACTTTAAATTGCTTTATATATATTAGTTATTTTAAACTTGTGTTACGTATCATTCATTTTCAATTGATTTATTATTTACTTTAAATTTTTTCATAAGTTATCAATTCCAAATTATCATATGTATTATCTATTTTTTTTATATACCATTTATTTTTTAAGATGTTTTGTATACTACTTATTTTAAAATTTCTTTTTACATAATATTTATTTTAAACTCATTATTTATATATTATTCTACATATTGTTTATTTTAAATTTTTTTTACTCGAATATTATTTATTTCAAACTTTCACCCATATTACTTATTTTAAAATTCTTCATACATAGAATCTATTTTTAAATTGTTTTGTATATTGTGGATGTTGAATTTCTTTTTTCACATTATTTATTTCAAATTCATTTATTATCATTTTAAAGTTTGCTTTACAATTTATTTATTTCAATTTGCTTTATAATCTCTTGTAAATTGTTATATATGATGCTTAATTTATTTGTCTTTGATTATTGATGTTGATATTTAAATAGTGCAAGCTATGTGATTATTGCTTTTGTATGTATTATAATTTGCTCACTCGTATTTTCATATCATTGTTGTTTATTCGTGTATTATCTTATTCATGTATATTATTCCATGTTTATAACTTTGCTTTTCCCACATTGTCGCATCCTGATTCAACTTAAACTTTTTAATTAATATTATTCGTTTCATTCTTGTTCCAAACGAACCGAATAAAAATGCACATTGAACCAATTTCAAGATTGCATATTTGAAAAAAACAAGGCAATATTTGTGTGTTTAGAAGTATGGAAAATTACATTCTAACATGCTGGGTGTCGATTTTTTCGTTCAACTAAATACCCAAATACCATTTTTACATGTTTTGAAGATCAAAGATGATCTCAGTGTCAGAGTATAAATGTGTTATATCCTAACGTGCTGGGTATGATACTTTTATCCTTTTGAAACGAGTTAATCTTGAGATTCAATTCCGGTTTAATTAACTTTCTTCCAAAATTTTTGCCCTAAATATTTTCAAGTTTTAGATATATTCGAATTCTTTCTAAAGGTTTTCTTTCGTTAAAAGCATATATTGAACCAATTTCAAGATTGCATATTAAAAAAAACAAAGCAATATTTGTGTGTTTAAAAGTACAGAAAATTACATCCTAACGTGCTGGGTGTCGATTTTTCGCTCATCTAAATGCCCAAACACACTTTTTACATGTTTTGAAGATCAAAGATGATCTCAGTGTCAGAGTATAAATGTGTTATACCCTAACGTGCTCGGTATAATACTTTTATCCCTTTGAAACGAGTTAATCTTGAGATTCAATTCTGGTTCAATTAACTTTCTTCCAAAATTTTTACCCTAAACATTTTCAAGTTTTCGACATTAGGACAACGTTAATCAATTTGGTACCAACTTTGGGCGTTGCAAGGGTGCTAACCCTTCCTTGCACGTAACCGACTCCCGAACTCGTTTTCTCAAGTTTCGCAAACCAAAATATTTTTATAGGTGACCCGACCACACCTAAACAAAAAGGATCGGTGGCGACTCCTATTTTTAAAGTCGATCCTCATTTTTTCAAACTCCAATTTAAAAATGGTTTCAATAGCTTGGCGACTCCACTGGGGACTGGTTGAGAGTTAGGCCATAAATTGATTGATTTTTGTCCTTCTGATTGAAAATCTGGAAAATCGTTTTGAAAAATCATGTTTCTTTTGATGCATTTATTTGTGCTATAACGTTGAGTCTCATGAAATACTTTGGCATTGCATTGCATGACCGTCGTGGTCACACCTTTAAGTGGGAGTAAGAAGCTAAGCGTTCGTGAGGTCTTCACCTCCGCATGGGCTAGTGGACTGCTTTCGGGATACATCCGTACCTATGTGCTTCGTAAGGTTTTCACCTCCGCATGGCCATAGGGAAATGTATTCCCCTGAACCGAACTCGATCCATATGAGCCTATAACGGGTGAGGATTGAGGAATCTGCTGGTTCAGGTACCCTCTCTTTAGAACCAAACCACATATAACGAATCCTAAGAGCTAACCATAGGTAAAGCTGTGTCAAACCTTAGTGGTCACTCATTTAGGTAATCTATTTTGGTTGTTTATTTTTCTTGTGCTAACGTGTTTTGTGTTTATGTTTGCATTACATTGCACTGCATTGCATTGCATCATCCTAGAAAGGAGATGTTGATTAGTAATTTGATTGCTAAATAGAGGAGTTTGTCATAAGGAAACGAATTTCTTGATAAAGTGGATTATAATACGGTTGTCCGGACATGGTCTGAGTAAACACGATGAAGAAAGTTGATAGTCTGTGGAGGAATGCAAAACCTTGCTAAAAGGATTCAAATTGAAAAGAATTGTGCAAGAGCCGTCATGCCTCAACTTTCTTAAAGAAGCTAATCAATATCGCAAAGGATAAGTGAGCAGCGAACCACAACCCGAATCAAGCCAAGTGGAAATAAAAAAGAACATTTTTTAGGAAGATTTGAAGGATTCGACCGCAACATCTGGATATGAAGGAGAAGATCAATGTCTTCACCTGGACTATGAGGACGAAACCGCATATATAATCCATTTTATGTAAAGATATTTGTTTTCTAGAGAAGTTCTTCTAATGGAACTGAATTCAGAATTAGCGTCTCTCTTCTTGCATTCATTTCATGCATTGGCATTTCATGCATTTACATTGCATCATTTGCATTAGTTTTTACAAAATGACCCTGATTAGGTGAAATATTTTCAGTTAACCCGGAAAAACATGGAACGAAGCTTGGAGAGATTAGAGCAAAGGCAAATACAAATGCATGAGCAATTGGCCGAAATCCAGCAAGATATGCGAAATCAAATGAATATGATGCGCCAGTTAACTCAATTACTAATCGGAGGGCTTGAAAAAAGGAGTGACCCAATGGTCGACAGTGTGAATTGTAACACCCCAAACCCGGCCCAAACGCTACGACCGGATCTGGTATGCTACGGGTTGTACATTGAAAACTTTTGTTTTGTTAGTTTTTGGAAATCATAAGTTAATTAGACAATATTTGAATAAATAAGTGACATTTGAAAAGAAAACTTTGTATTATTATTCCATATAATTAAACCTTTGACATAATTTCAGGAGTTGCAAATGATAAAAACTACTTAGATGAATATAAAATATGGGGCCTTATTACATAAATATTCCCAAAATAATAAATAAAAGAAACTTAAAGAAAATCAAAAATAATCTATAGCAATAAAACTTGATGGCCCCTCGAGTCTGTCTCGGCTCCCATGTCCACGATCTACTGCTCATCTGAAAGAGTAGAAAAAAATAATAGGGCGAGTCACCAAGACTCAGTGTGCAAATCCCGAAAACACATAAAAGGCTTGGGCCCACAAACACATTATGGGCCTTAGCCCATACACAATGGCAATAATCATTATTACATGATAAATAATAAATTATGAATGGCCCAACCCAAACCTAGAAATCCATCCTCTACACACCAACCCGTACCAACCATCACACCTTGGGGATTTCTACAATCAACCCGCCAACCGCTACACACCATATCGACAACTGTGCTGCTTGTCTTAAAGACCGATCACTGTGTGACCTATGTGGCAAAGCCACCGATCGGCATGCGACCTTAATAATACATCGTAGCATTTCGACAGCTGAGCTGCCTGTCATAAAGACCGATCACTATGTGACCTATGTGGCAAAGCCACCGATCGCTATGCGACCTTCTTCCCCTTCATCATATCCATCCCATCCCATGCATACATACATGCAAAATCAAGCAATGTATTACCTAAGAGATTTCAGTTTATCACATACATCGATACACATAGAGAAGTTTCTATGATTACGTACCTAGCATCTCTGGCCTACTCTATTTGGGTAATCCGACTGTCTATACAGCCTTTTTCCGGCTTTTAGCCCATAACATACATTTAGTTCAGATTACTATTCAGCCTTTTTCCGGCTTTTAGCCCATAACATACATAATACAATTTAATTAGTGTGTTAGAGATCTACACACCTGATTACCGTTAGAACGAGACCCTCTAACTCGACGCTATCCGTAGCCAACACCACTGCTATCTGCCGAAGGTGTTGTTCAGAAGCCGGTAATGAAACATTAGGTTAAGGCACAATAGTGGCAAGGAAAATGGTTGATCATCTTAAGAAGAATTGAAATCCTTACCTTGAAATCTCGAAAAGTGATGTGAGATTCAGAGACTAGTGTTTCCGGCTTTTAGATCTAAGAGATCTACTTCAATTCCCGAATGTCGCCCAATAAGAAAATACATAGAACCATTAAACCATTAGCTTTTCGGCTTTGTCTTCCAAAAACCGAAAGAGAAAGTGAAGAGATAGGAAAATCGGCACTCACCTTAACACAAAGAATTCGACTACCCCTTTGAGATTCTAACTTTTTTAGAAGATCAGAAGATGATAGGAATGAGTCCATGTAGATTCGGCTTTTAATGAAGAAATTGGCAGGAAGAAGAAAAGAGAATTTCGACAGACCAGAGGTAGGTTCGACTTTAGCAAAGATCAAAAGAAAAGAATGTAGAAAAAGGATTATGAGGTTTCGGATTTTAGAAGAAAGAAGAGAAAAGAACAATAGAGTTTCGGCTTTTGAATCAATGTGAAGATGAGGGAATACGGTTAGGAATTTTGGCTTTTACTCAAAGAAGAAGAGAAAGAAAAGATGGAAACCCTAAATGCCGAAAAATAAAGAAGAGAACCCTTACCTGACTATTTAAAGTTTCGGCACTCCTTAGCCATACCATAAATCGATTTCTCCTCCCCCTCAGAGTTTGAAATTCGACCACCACTTAGCCTTGCAGATAATTCCTATCTTTTCTCCTTTATCTTCCATATTATCAACTATAATATCTACATTATCCCATTCACATAAATCCTCCTATTTTTGAGCCTTGTTGCCGTCCACTCCACCTAACCCTAATGCCGAAAATTAGCTAACTTAAATTAAAAGAATTGGGCTCCATGAAACTTAAATTTGGGCCCCTTACTCCCTTGTGTGGCGTCACCTCCTTGCTCCCTAAGTGGCGCTACTGACCACTGGGCCATAAGCCAATTTTGATATTTTAAACACAGATACCACCTTTTAAACCTTATAGTGCCCAAGCAAGAATTTCACCAAGGCCTTGTCCACATCCTGAGCCCAATTTGGACCCCTAACAGTTAAATTAACACATTAAACATATCCACACACTAAATGCATAGGCCCAAAATTTAGGATGTTACAAAAAAAAGAAAGAAAAAAAACTTGTTTTCCAAAATACCATTGCTTTATAAAAAAAATATACCCAAAGTACTTCTAATTCAAAGAAAATCACAAAGATACTTTATTTTGGAAAATACCCTGTAGGGCAAAATTACGGAAAAACCCCTGGGTAGTGAAATAACGAAGATACCCTTATATGATGAATGTGAGTTCATGGATGTTATATGTTTGTTGATGTGTGATGGTTGACTGTATGTGGTTTCTAGAATTAGGAGATAAAATTGAGACTGAAACTGTAGATAGGTCCAAATTCGAAAGAACTACTCTCAAACTACTATTCATAAACTGTTCGTGGTTAATCAGTGAAAGAAATTAATAATTCATAAAATTTCTAATTCAGATAATACGAGAATCAACGATGAGCGCTAGGAGAGGAAGAAGAGGCTGCGGCCGAGGCTGTGGAAGTGTTAGGACTGATGTGCTGACTCAGCTAGTTAGGGAGGTACTGAAGGAGGTTAAAGAAATCGGTGAAACACTTCAGGTTAGGTGCGTGGACTGTAAGAAAAAAAAGAGATCGAAGTTTTCTAGGGTTGCAGTCTCGTTCTGTAGAGCATGTTAAGGTACATCCAAACTTTTGGGTTTGCGAATATTGCAGAAGGCGTCATCCGGGTGAATGTTGGAGGAAGTCAGGAACGTGTTTAAGATGTGGGTCTGAGGAGCATAAGGCTCGGGATTGTTCAATCACCATTAAGTCGGGTATGTTTTGTGTGGATGCTATATTTTTGGGTATAGAAACTGTATGCGTGTAATGGTTATATATATAATTAAATTAGAATGCGCAGCGAAAGCATAGTGGTGAGACTTGGGTAGTACGATTAGTAGTTAGTTGGAAATTTCGAGGACGAAATTTCTCTAAGGGGGTAGAACTGTAACATCCTGAATTTTTGGGCCTATGCGTTTAGTGTGTGGATATGTTTAATGTGTTAATTTAACTGTTATGGGTCCAAATTGGGCTCAGGATGTGAACAAGGCCTTGGTGAAATTCTTGCTTGGGCACTATAAGGTTTAAAAGGTGGTATCTGTGTTTAAAATATCAAAATGGGCTTGTGGCCCAGTGGTCAGTGGCGCCACTTAGTGAGCAAGGAGGTGACGCCAGACAAGGGAGTAAGGGCCCAAATTTAAGTTTCATGGAGCCCAATTCTTTTAATTTAAGTTAGCTAATTTCGGCATTAGGGTTAGGTGGAGTGGACAGCAACAAGGCTCAAAAATAGGAGGATTTATGTGAACGGGATAATGTAGATATTATAGTTGATAATATGGAAGATAAAGGAGAAAAGATAGGAATTATCTGCAAGGCTAAGTGGTGGCCGAATTTCAAACTCTGAGGGGGGGAGAAATCGGTTTCTGATATGGCTAATGAGTGCCGAAACTTTAAATAGTTAGGTGAGGGTTCTCTTCTTTATTTTTTGGCATTTAGGGTTTCCATCTTTTCTTTCTCTTCTTCTCTGAGTAAAAGCCGAAATTCCTAACCCTATTCCCTCATCTTCACTTTGATTCAAAAGCCAAAACTCCATTGTTCTTTTCTCTTCTTTCTTCTAAGCCGAAACCTCATAATCCTTTTTCTACATTCTTTTCTTTTGATCTTTGCTAAAGCCGAACCTACCTCTGGTCTACCGAAATTCTCTTTTCTTCTTCCTGCCGATTTCTTCATTAAAAGCCGAATCTACATAGACTCATTCCTATCATCTTCTGATCTTCTCAAAAAGCCGAAATCTCAAAGGGGTAGTCGAATTCTTTGTGTTAAGGTGAGTGCCGATTTTCCTATCTCTTCACTTTCTCTTTCGGTTTTTGGAAGACAAAGCCGAAAAGCTAATGGTTTAATGGTTTTATGTATTTTCTTGTTGGGCGACATTCGGGAATTGAAGTAGATCTCTTAGATCTAAAAGCCAGAAACACTAGTCCCTGAATCTCATATCACTTTTCAGGATTTCAAGGTAAGAATTTCAATTCTCCTTAAGATGATCATCTGTTTTCCTTGCCACTATTGTGCCTTAACCTAATGTTTCGTTACCGGCTTCTGAACAACACCTTAGGCAGATAGCGGTGGTGTTGGATATGGATAGCGTTGGCTTAGAAAGTCTCGTTCTAACGGTAATCAGGTGTGTAGATCTCTAACACACTATTAAATCTGTATGTATATATATGTGTTGTGGGCTAAGAGCCAGAAAATAGGCTGTGTGAACAGTCGTATTACCCAGAAAGGGTAGGCAAAGGATGTCAGGTACGTGATCATAGAAATCTCTCTATGTATATCAATGTATGCGATAAACTGAAATCTCTTAGGCAATACATTGTTTGATTTTACATGTATGTATGCATGGGATGGGATTGATATGATGAAGGGGAAGAAGGTCGCATAGCGATCGGTGGCTTTACCACATAGGTCACATAGTGATCGGTCTTTATGACAGGCAGTTCAGCTGTCGAGATGCTACGATGTATTATTAAGGTCGCATGACAATCGGTGGCTTTGCCACATAGGTCACACAGTAATTGGTCTTTAAGTCAGGCAGCACAGCTGTCGATATGGTGTGTAGCGGTTGGCGGGTTGATTGTAGAAATCCACAAGGTGTGATGGTTGGTACGGGTTGGTGTGTAGAGGATGGACTATTAGGATGGGCTGGGCTATTCATCATTTATTATTCATCATGTAATTCTGATTGTTGCCTTTATGTTTAGGCCAGGGCTCATAATGTGTTTGTGAGCCCAAGCCTTTTATGTGTTTTGGGGATTTGCACATTGAGTCTTGGTGACTCACCCTTTATTTTCCATAACTTTTCAGATGAGCAGTAGATCGTGGACATGGGAGCCGAGGCGGACTCGAGGGGCCATCAAGTTTTTATTTCTATAGATTATTTTCGATTTTCTTTAAATTTTTTATATTTTGGGAATATTTATGTAATAAGGCCCTATAGTTTATATATTTTTTAAAATGTCATTTATTTATTCAAATATTGTCTAATTAACTTACGATTTCCAAAACAACAAAGCAAAAGTTTTCAATGTACAACCCGTAGCATACCAGATCTGGTCGAAACGTATGGGCCGGGTTTGGGGTGTTACGTTTTGGTATCAGAGCCCAGTTCAAAACTCGGGCTGTGAAATGGGTCTAGTAGTGTTTTGTAAAGTTGATGTGAATTTGGGAAAAATGCTTTGGGGTTGAGATATGGCCTTCGAGTCTACCGGCACCCGATCCACGCAGGTAAGTATTCTAACTCTTGATTTGATATACATGTTGGGTTTGATAGGCGTGATGGACGTAGACTAGTATGATAGGCACTCATGGACTTTAAGCTTAGTTTAAACAACTCTTTAAATTCATAAGACTTAATCTATAGCAATAAAACTTGATGGCCCCTCGAGTCCGTCTCGGCTCCCATGTCCACGATCAACTGCTCATCTGAAAGAGTAGAAAAAAATAATAGGGTGAGTCACCAAGACTCAGTGTGCAAATCCTGAAAACACATAAAAGGCTCGGGCCCACAAATACATTATGGGCCTTAGCCCATACACAATGGCAACAATCATAATTATATGATAAATAATAAATGATGAATGGCCCAACCTAAATCTAGAAATCCATCCTCTACACACCAACCCGTACCAACCATCACACCTTGGGGATTTCTACAATCAACCCGCCAACCGCTACACACCATATCGATAACTGTGCTGCTTGTCTTAAAGACCGATCACTGTGTGACCTATGTGGCAAAGCCACCGATCGCCATGCGACCTTAATAATACATCGTAGCATTTCAACAGCTGAGCTGCCTGTCATAAAGACCGATCACTATGTGACCTATGTGGCAAAGCCACCGATCGCTATGCGACCTTCTTCCCCTTCATCATATCCATCCCATCCCATGCATACATACATTCAAAATCAAGCAATGTATTACCTAAGAGATTTCAGTTTATTGCATACATCGATACACATAGAGAAGTTTCTATGATTACGTACCTGGCATTCTTGGCTTACCCTTTTTGGGTAATCCGACTGTCTATACAGCCTTTTTTCGGCTTTTAGCCCATAACATATATTTAGTTCAGATTGCTATTCAGCCTTTTTCCAGCTTTTAGCCCATAACATACATAATACTGTTTAATTAGTGTGTTAGAGATCTACACACCTGATTATTGTTAGAACGAGACCCTCTAAGTCGACGTTATCTGTAGCCAACATCACCGCTATCTGCCTAAGGTGTTGTTCAGAAGCCGGTAACGAAGCATTAGGTTAAGGCACAACAGTGGCAAGGAAAACGGTTGATCATCTTAAGGAGAATTGAAATGCTTACCTTAAAATCCCAAAAAGTGATATGATATTCAGGGACTAGTGTTTCCGGCTTTTAGATCTAAGAGATCTACTTCAATTCCCGAATGTCACCCAACAAGAAAACACATAGAACCATTAAACCATTAGCTTTTCGGCTTTTTCTTCCAAAAATCGAAAGAGAAAGTGAAGAGATAGGAAAATCGGCACTCACCTTAACACAAAGAATTCGACTACCCCTTTGAGATTCCAGCTTTTTGAGAAGATCAGAAGATGATAGGAATGAGTCTATGTAGATTCGGCTTTTAATGAAGAAATCGGCAGGAAGAAGAAAAGAGAATTTCGACAGACCAGAGGTAGGTTCGGCTTTAGCAAAGATCAAAAGAAAAGAATGTAGAAAAAGGATTATGAGGTTTCGGCTTTTAGAAGAAAGAAGAGAAAAGAACAATGGAGTTTCGGCTTTTGAATCAAAGTGAAGATGAGGGAATAGGGTTTGGAATTTCGGCTTTTACTCAGAGAAGAAGAGAAAGAAAAGATGGAAACCCTAAATGCCGAAAAATAAAGAAGATAACCCTCACCTGACTATTTAAAGTTTCGGCACTCCTTAGCCATATCAGAAACCGATTTCTCCTCCCCCGCAGAGTTTGAAATTCGGCCACCACTTAGCCTTGCAGATAATTCCTATATTTTCTCCTTTATCTTCCATATTATCAACTATAATATCTACATTATCCCATTCACATAAATCCTCCTATTTTTGAGCCTTGTTGCTGTCCACTCCACCTAACCCTAATGCCGAAAATTAGCTAACTTAAATTAAAAGAATTGGGCTCCATGAACCTTAAATTTGGGCCCTTTACTCCCTTGTGTGGCGTCACCTCCTTGCTCCCTAAGTGGCGCCACTGACCATTGGGCCACAAGCCCATTTTGATATTTTAAACACAGATACCACCTTTTAAACCTTATAGTGCCCAAGCAAGAATTTTACCAAGGCCTTATCCACATCCTGAGCCCAATTTGGACCCCTAACAGTTAAATTAACACATTAAACATATCCACACACTAAACGCATAGGCCCAAAAATTCAGGATGTTACATGGATGATGATAAAGACATTGTTTATTCTCCGATGAGTATCCCGACTCAATCAGACACGCATTCACGTGGGGTACCAGTCATTATTGGACCCCAATGTCAGACTTATGCTTCGACCCCGTTCAATCTCCCGATAGGTTCAAGTTTTAGCTCGGAGGATGATCGTGCCAAACCAGTTATACTGACAGAAACAAAGGAAAGGGGAAAGTGGACTTCAAAGGCCCCGAAGAGAAAGGACAAGGATGTGAATAATACGAGTGGGTATAACAAAGGCCATTCAAAGCCGTTTATAGTAAACCAGCCAAGGAAGGTAGTTACCAGTTATCTGGTCCCCCCAGGAGAAAAACCCAATTCAAGACCGAACTCAGAGAAACTCTAGTTCACACCTATTCCTACTACTTATAAGGAGTTATACCAGAGCTTATTTGATATGCATGATGTAGCTCCTCATTAGCTAAAACCAATGCAATCCCCATACCCAAAATGGTATGACCCAAATGTCCAGTGTGAGTATCATGCAGGGATTACAGGACAATCAATAGAAAATTGCCTTGCTTTCAAGAAGCTGGTTCGATGACCCCTCGGGTGCAGAAAATCCGTTACCCAACCATGCTGTTCAAAGGATAACTATTATGGGTACCATGATGGGGGCATGAGATCAGGAGTACATCAAGTTCAGAGCTCTAGTGCAAAACCTGATACTGGCGATTTTGAACATTAACGGCATATCTGAAGAGTGAACCGGGGAGTAAACTTTTCCAAGCTTTCACCTTTACGTACTTGGGAGGTTTTGAACAATAGAATTGCAGAAGAGATCCTTGTATTTTTAGAGCTAATCTAGAGCAATATTCAAAACATGCTTGTTGCTTTAAGCCTAGAAGCAACAAGAGTCTTTTTGTGAAATAGGTTCTGTCCAGAATTTCTATTTCAATAAAATGCATCCTTTTAAGCAAATATTATTTTTTACATCTCATACTTTGGTTTTTTAGAATATTCTTTCATTCTTTATTCATAACTGTACCATATAAGTAATCATCCTTAGAATCATTGGAATTTGCCTTCGTACCTACAATATGTACCCAGATATCAATGACATGAGCGACGTTGTTACTGACTCCTTTTTGAATGAGATATGTGCCTAAGGGATCTAATGACTTCGAAGATAACAGAGATCATAGCCTATCTATTGATTTGTTAAGAATGAGATGAAAATAGACTCTACCTTGCAAAAGGTTAGTGGACATTGCGAGATTAAGAATGGGAAAATATTGAAGCCTAATTCACCACAAGGCGAGACATCATTGACCTATTCAAGATGTTTTCGCATGCTAGGCTACTGAAACATGGATATGCTGTTAAGATTGGTATTAAAAGAAAAAAAACCGTGCTAATGGTTCTACAATAGTCAAGCTAATCATGAGGTTTAGGTACTACTGGTCCACCAAAAAAATGGAGGTAGCATCAGTTATGCCGTGAATGCCAGATTGATGAATATAGGACTTACGCGCCTCCTCTATTTCTTTACAGATTCCTTATACGTGAGGCATGGACGTTATCAAGCCAATCTCCTTAAAAGCATTTGGCCAACATCGATTCATTTTCGTGGATGTCGATTTCTTCACTAAGAGGGTGAGGGTCGCTTCATATGCTAATATTACAAAGTCGATAGTCATTTAAAAAAAAAGGAAGAAAATAAAAGAAAGAAAGAATACGAAAAAAAATGTCAAAAAGATCACGTTTAACCGCACAATGTCAAAAGTCTGCGGTCTGTTCAAAGATCAGGTGCCACATATCAGTGCAGCAAAAGCAACCAAAAGGAAAAACAAGAGATCGTAAAAAAGACCGAGACTTGTAAAGATTGGCATACAGAAGTTACTATTTACCCTCTATGCTTATCAAACGTTGGCCAAGGCTGTCAGCGGGGCAACACATTTCTCATTGGTTTTGCCCATTGGAGTCGAAATTCTTTTTTTTTTTTCTTCAGAACTAAAGTTGGATAAGGCAGAATGGATTTAATCCTAATATGATCAGTTGAACTTGAAGAGAAAATGTTAAAAGCTGTCTATCACGGTCAGATGATGCGAGCTCACAACAAAAATGATTCAAGAAAATTTCATGATAGGGCTTTGAAGAAGATTTTTCCCATGCAAAAGGGACTTCAGAAGAAAGAGGATGATAAACCGAGAAGGACCTTAGGCAACAAAGAAAGCCTCTGGGGAAGCATGGATACTGTCTGAGATAGATGACAAGAACCTGCCCAACCCGGTGAATTCAAAAAAAAAAGAAGAAAAAAATAGAAAAAAATAGAAAATTAGAAATTTTCAGCAAAAAAAAGAAAGAAGAAGGAGAGGCCAAGGTGAAAATCCGCAAATGGCGCTTTGAGACCGAAGGGGATTTGAGTTGAAAACCCGAAAAGGGCGGCTCAAATTTTGGTCAAAGGGGGGCATATAGCAATCCTGCTATGCCTGAATTAACAATGAAGAAGTATGCTACGTCTTGGGGCATCGACAAAGTACTCTGGATTGTAACATCCTAAAATTTCGAGTATCATCTTGTTGCTTGTGTTAGCTCGGGTATGATTTTATTGTGTGCCTAATATAGTCTTGTGAAGGCTTGGAATTATTCGGATCTAGAATAATTTTTAGTAGTGAGTATTTTATTGAAGAGGATCAAGTGACCTTGATACTTAAGTTAATTTAAGTGTCTAAAATTAGCATAAGATGAGCAATTGGCAAGGTGGTGTTGGCGCATGAGTAGTTGCATGAGGAAAGAGGTTCGAATCCCTTGGCTAGCAATTAGATGACTTTTATTTTTTTTTATGCACTTGTATGACATGTGTCAGTCAAACTTTAATTAAGGTAAGGTTAGACTATTTCTTTTATGGATAGTAGACTAAGGGAAAAAGGCAAGTGTTAACTTAAGGAATGAAGTCCTAAGCTTATGGTAAGTTAGGGGGACATAAGGCACTCTTTATGGGGTGTGTTTTGGAAAGTTTGGCATGGCCAATTTTTCCATGAACATGGACGGTTTTGTGGTCTAAGGGGGGATGGCCGAATATTTTGGTAGCATAGGTAAGGATGGTAGTATGTTTGGTCATTTTTGGGGTTTCTTTTCACAAAACTTTCTTCCCATTTTCTCTCCCTAAACCGAATGCAATTGGTGCATTGTGAGCTTTCTTGTTTTCTTCTTTTGGTCATTGTTTTTGACCATTTGGCCTCACGTTTTGCCTAATCCCTCAAGCTCTTCCTCTTTAGTGCCGAAATCACCATAGCACTAAGGCCATTTTTCATCCCTTTCTTTTCTTCTCTTCTCTTCTCATTTATCTTGTCAAGGCCGAAATCTCCCTCTCCTTATCTCACCATTGCCGTAACCCCTAAAGCTTCATACTCTTTCTCTTCATTCTCTTGTTAAAGTTGAATCCCCTATCTTGTGGCCATAGCTGATTGCATCTCTACCCCTGCCGATTTATTCATTAGACCAAAAGCCTATCATCTTTCTCATCTGAACCGATTTCTCCACTTCAGGTTCTTCTTGTCGATTTCTTGGAGTTTAGTGACCATTTGCGTTTTGGTCATTACTTTTTCGGTAAGAATCTCTTCTAGGCTGATTTCTTTTCCTCTTTCTTTTTCTGACGGTTGAAAAGCAAAACTCTAATCCCCTATTCTCTTTGGCCGAAACCTTGAAGGAGGATTTTGGGATCCTTTTGTAGCCGACGTTTAAGGGGAGATTATTCGGGATTTGAGTACCCAAGGTAAGATAAGTGTGATCTTAGGTCGAAGGCCATTTATTCGGGTTTATTAAATGTTAGAATTGAATCTAACATATATCATATAGGATTTCGACAAACTCCATAGGCAAGTGACGGTTTTCGGGATTTAATCGAGTAAGGTAAAGAATAATGATATTCGGCCAAAGGCCATATATTTTTAGTGATAATCGATTTCTCATATAGTGTTATGTAGGTGTTGTCGGCTTTATAAGCGAAAGTCAGAAATCTTAAGTATTCTGTCGTTCTTCGTGTTTACAAGGTGTTTAGCCCTACACTAAATTTCCGATAGATTAATAGTATTAATGTTAGCATGTGTTAATAAGAAATATGTATGGTAATGGTTGCGAGTACCATTCAGTGGTACATGATATTCAGGTACGTTAAACCCCTAATACTTCGTTAATAATGCTATAAGCATGAATATGAAATGTGTATGATTCTGTTATGATTTTGGGGGTATATGGCATGATATCGAAATAATATGTTTATTGCATGGGCATATGGGTGATATTGATAAAGGGGAAGTGTTCCGGTGGTTTTTACCACATTATCCGGTGACTATGTCACATATTCTGTATCTGGTGACTTCGGTCACAATATTATGTATCCGGTGACCTCGCTCACATATTATGATTCCGGTGACTTTGTCACAATTATCTGGTGGCCATGCCACAATTTATAAGGGCGATGTGCAGTTGACTGTAGCGACTGCCTTCGATGGTGTGTAGCGGATGGAGGGTCGATTTAGTAATCCCCACGATGTGATTGGCAGGTACGGGTGGTGTGTAGCGGATGGATATCTAGGTGGGCTCGGGATTGCATTTCATGTTATATGTACATGTGATTTAATCAGTTATTATCTGATTTGCTATATTATGGGCTTATGGCTAAATGTGATTTAAATGGGCTTTATTGCTATGATCGATTGGGTTTTTAGTGTACTGTTACACATTGAGCCTGTTGACTCACCCCTCGTGGGATATCTTTTTCAGGTGATACTTAGCGTGATGGACCGGGGCAGCGAGAACTACGTGGTGGCCATTGCTCAACTCAGTATATGGGTTTTCTTTTAATTAAACTTACTATGTTTTCTTTTATTATTTCGAGATTTATTTTGGGTTATGTTTTTGTAATAAGGCCGCCATAAACTATTTTATTTATACGTTTTAAATTTTTATTCTGCTACGCTCAACTTTAACTTAATAATTAAATATTTTCGATAACCGAATTAAATTGTTTTGACACCTAAATACCTATGGTTTTCAACTTAATAATAAGTTCTAAATTTGGTTCTTCTTTTGATTTATAAATTTTCTAAAAACATAGAGTTAACGATTTTATAAGATACAAACTTAAATCACAACCCGGTTTTCAACAAGATCGTACTTCAAATCTATTCTCTTACCACAAAATCACACGTTTTCCAAAACGATAAAACGAGTTTTTCTCAAGAAGCATACCAGATCCGGTCGGGGCTTGTGGGCCGGGTTTGGGGTGTTTCAACTGGATCCCCTAAACACATGTTGAGATTAAAATGGTCCTCAAGAAGTTTGAACAGAGAAGCTCAGGCTGCGATATTTGGGGCACCTAGTTTGAATTTGCTATCTTTGATTACCTTATCCTTTTCAAGATACTCCTTTAATAAATTCCCTGCTTAATTGCGCTCGCTAACTTTGATTAACTTGCTTGTTTCGAGCTATGCTCCCAACCATTTCATTCTTATCCATTGTAATGATCTTTTTCAAGCATTTTGCATTGAAATAACGACTAGTGGACTAATAATACTTTCATAAAAGCAGTTTACTCTGGAAACTTCTAAATAATACAGGAACCTGAAATAGGACTATTGTTTAGAACTTACCAAGTATAATGGAAATATTGGTGTAGGAAGAGTCTAAACTTAGACTATCTCTTTAGATTTTTGTAAAAAATAGTGGTTAAATAAATGACAAGATATTGCGTCAGTGATACAATCTTGACGAAAAAAGGGGCAAGGTTAACCCAAGTGTAAAAGGGGAATCATTTGCAAGAAAAATGATATTCTGCATTCATGTGAGCATCATGTATACACATCTAGTTGGGTCACCTGAAAAGGGATCAGTGGATGGAACAAGTTACATACCTTATACCCCCGAGTTATAGTAGGATAGATGGAAGTTGATACAGATCCTATACCCCTAAGTCATAATGAGATGAACCCTGAAGTTACAGTGGGGCAAGTCTGTTAAGCAAGATATTGGTTTTCGAGGGTTTTCTGTCAGAATACCAACCGAACAAGAGGGCAGCATATTACCCGGGTGAACAATGACACCTTAAGCAGGGATCATTCTCATGAAATTCTGCATTCATGCAAAAACACATTTAGGAGCATTGATCATTGTAAGAAATCATTCTCATGACATTCTGCATTCATACAAATATCATCCATAAGACACATTTAGTTAGGAGCATTAGATTCATTCTGATCATTGCATCCTAACCATTTTGCATAAGCATAAACAGAAAACTGACTTTACAGCACAGGTCCCCTACAGGACGTTGTCGCAACATCGGTGAATTCGAAAATCTTGCCTTCCTGAGAAAAGTGAATCGAAGATCGCAGATCTGGCAATCCTGAAGTTGCAGGAGCAGATCAAAGCCATACAAGTCTTATTTCCTCGAAGTTCCAGCGGAGTAGGTTGAAATTACAAATCCCGTCTCCCTGAGGTTACAACGAGAATCCAACTTTATTCCCGAAATGTTTCAGTAAGAAGACTGAAGTTACAAGTCTCTTCTCTCTAAATTCTTATCTCCTTGAAGTTCTAGTGGAGTAGGTTGGCTACAAATCCCTCCTCCCTGAGTTTACAATGAGGATCAGTCCATACTTCTTTGAAGTTTCAGCAGAGAAGATTGAGGTTACGAATCTCTTCTCCCTGAATTTCTATTTCCTCGAAGTTCCAGTGGAGTAGGTTGAGGCTACAAATCCCTCCTCCCTGAGTTTACAATGAGGATCAGTCCGTACTTCTTTGAAATTTCAGCAGAGAAGATTGAGGTTACGAATCTCTTCTCCCTAAATTTTTGTCTCCTTGAAGTTCCAGTGGAGTAGGTTGAGGCTACAAATCCCTCCTCCCTGAGTTTACAATGAGGATCAGTCCGTATTTCTTTGAAGTTTTAGAAGAGAAGATTGAGGTTACGAATCTCTTCTCCCTGAATTTCTATCTCCTCGAAGTTCCAGTGGAGTAGGTTGAGGCTACACTCCCTGAGCGTATCGAAGATCAACTTTCATTTTCGAGAAGTTTCAGTAGGAAGATCGAAGCTACAAACCTCTTCTCCCTGAAATTACATTGGAGCAGATCGAAGCGCTAGTTCCTATACCCTTGAAGATGCAGTGGGATAGAATAAAGCTACTTGAAGAAAAGAAGTGCCTAGAAGTCAAGATTCAGCGAGACCGGGCAAATTTGGCCCTCTTTAAAGTCTTTGCTCCATTCCTGTTACACGACAATGAGCAAAGAGGGGCAGTTGTAGAAGCCCAAATTTACCTGGGCTCCTTTTATAAACCAATGAAAATAAAATAACAGTCCATTTTAACAGTTTTTACAAACCCACACTCAAGGCCCAAAATTTCGGGCCCAAATAAATAAACCACTACAGCCCAAGAGCAACATAAGCCCTACCAGCCCACTACCTAAACCTATCAGAAACCTTAGCCTCGCAACCATGCGCTGCAACCCAGCCTGCAGCGCTCCTCCGTATGCTCCGCGTACGGCCTCCACGCCTACACGAGCGCCACATTCGCCTCTGTACGATCGTTGTGCCTACAAAAGAGGCCAAATAATGAGCAAACAACACAGCAAACAAGAAGAAAACAAAAAACAGTTGTATTTTTTTGACTTTTCCATTTCAGCTTTAACAAGGCCCGAAATCAACCACTGTAAAGGGGGCTCCCTTCTTCCTTTTTTACGAACTCTGAAAAATAAAAAAGAAAAGAACAGAAACTTTCAAGGTGGATCTCATTTTTGTTGTTATTTACTGTTGTTTTTATTTTACTTTATTTTCTTATTTCAAAACCTATGTAAACTAAAACGAAAGAGGAGGGAAAGAAACTTTACCTGAGTCCCGTAGGTACAGCGTTAAAGGTTCGCCAGCCACCGATCCGATGGTGGCGCGGTGGCACGACGGACAGCTGGAGAGAGCCCAACCGTCGGACAGAAATGAAATGAGAGGGGAGAGGAGAAGCTTGAGAGTTTTAAGTTTTTTTTTCTTTCTGGTCTTAAGTTGAAACAAAACAAAAAGGGGTTTTAAGAGATAAAGAAAACGGCGCCGTTTGGCTTTTGGGGGGGGGACCGCATGTTTGTCCTGAAAGGGATTTGCATGATTAGTCCTTCCCTTTTGTCGCGCTGTTTGATCAGGCCATATTCCCTTTTTTCTTTTATTTGTAATTCGGCCCTTTCATTTTATTTCGCATTCAATTTAGTTCCTCTATTCAGAAGTTGAAGTGACGCACTTAACAGGGTGTGGGATATTTTCTCAGTTAACCCCTTGCATGTTTCAGTGTGTTTCAGATCCATCCTCCGCTTTTTTTATCCGAATTTTCCCCTTAAATTTTATTTAGATTTCAATTTAATCCTTTTTTATATACTTACATTTATTTTATTCGAATTTGGACCCTAAAATTTCATTTTACTTACAATCAAGCCCTTATTCATGTTTATTTATTTTAAACTATTTATTTATTTTAAATTTTATATATTAAATTGTTGTAAATTGTTTTGGATATATTATTTTAAATTATTTCATATACAATATACTTTAAATTGCTTTATATATATTAGTTACTTTAAACTTGTGTTACGTATCATTCATTTTCAATTGTTTTATTATTTACTTTAAATTTTTTCATAAGTTATCAATTCCAAATTATCATATGTATTATCTATTTTTTTTATATACCATTTAGTTTTTAAGATGTTTTGTATACTACTTATTTAAAAATTTCTTTTTACATAATATTTATTTTAAACTCATTATTTATATGTTATTCTACATATTGTTTATTTTAAATTTTTTTAATCAAATATTATTTATTTCAAACTTTCACCCATATTACTTATTTTAAAATTCTTCATACATAAATCTATTTTTAAATTGTTTTGTATATTGTGAATGTTGAATTTCTTTTTTTCACATTATTTATTTCAAATTCATTTATTATCATTTTAAAGTTTGCTTTACAATTTATTTATTTTAATTTGCTTTATAATCTCTAGTAAATTGTTATATATGATGCTTAATTTATTTGTGTTTGATTATTGATGTTGATATTTAAATAGTGCAAGCTATGTGATTATTGCTCATGTATGTATTATAATTTGCTCACTCGTATTTTCATATCATTGTTGTTTATTCATGTATTATCTTATTCATGTATATTACTCCATGTTTATAACTTTGCTTTTCCCACATTGTCGCATCGTGATTCAACTTGAACTTTTTAATTAATATTATTCGTTTCATTCTTGTTCCAAACGAACCGAATAAAAATGCACATTGAACCAATTTCAAGATTGCATATTTGAAAAAACAAGGCAATATTTGTGTGTTTAGAAGTATGGAAAATTACATCCTAATGTGCTGGGTGTCGATTTTTTCGTTCAACTAAATACCCAAATACCCTTTTTACATGATTTGAAGATCAAAGATGATCTCAGTGTCAGAGTATAAATGTGTTATATCCTAACGTGCCAGGTATGATACTTTTATCCCTTTAAAACGAGTTAATCTTGAGATTCAATTCCGATTTAATTAACTTTCTTCCAAAATTTTTACCCTAAATATTTTCAAGTTTTAGATATATTCGAATTCTTTCTAAAGGTTTTCTTTCGTTAAAAGCATATATTGAACCAATTTCAAGATTGCATATTAAAAAAAAAAACAAGGCAATATTTGTGTGTTTAAAAGTACGGAAAATTACATCCTAACGTGCTGGGTGTCGATTTTCCGTTCATCTAAATGCCCAAACACCATTTTTACATGTTTTGAAGATCAAAGATGATCTCAGTGTCAGAGTATAAATGTGTTATACCCTAACGTGCTCAGTATAATACTTTTATCCCTTTGAAACGAGTTAATCTTGAGATTCAATTCCGGTTTAATTAACTTTCTTCCAAAATTTTTACCCTAAACATTTTCAAGTTTTCGACATTAGGACAATGTTAATCAATTTGGTACCAACTTTGGGCGTTGCAAGGGTGCTAACCCTTCCTTACACGTAACCGACTCCTGAACCCATTTTCTCAAGTTTCGCAGACCAAAATATTTTTATAGGTGACCCAATCACACCTAAACAAAAAGGATTGGTGGCGACTCCTATTTTTAAAGTCGATCCTCATTTTTTCAAACTCCAATTTAAAAATGGTTTCAACAAGGACAAAATATAAAAAATATTAATAATGATAGTGTCACATCCCAAAAACCAAGTTAGTAGAAATTGGCATTAGATTGTGTGCTCGAGAGAAAAATAGAGTTTTGTGTCGTAGAAGCTGAAATAGGATAAAATAAATAATTAGTTAATAATAGTAAAAATAATAATAATTAAATAAAATAATAATGGTATTAATAATTGAGGCATTAGTAAAATTTAATAGAGACTATTTTGGAATAGTGGTTAAAATAGATGTTAAATGTGTAAATTAAGACTACCTGTTAAAAAGGGAGTTATTAGAACAAGGGAGAAATTGGAGAGGACTTAGAGGGAAATAGCCCATTTTTTTAAAAAAAAAAACTATTTGGCTATACAAGCACTTTGCATTCCCAATTTCTCTCCATGCTTTTTCATTTAAAAAAATTGTTAGATCTAGATTGGAAAATTTTCTCTCAAAATTTTCTGCATCTTCTATATTTTCTTGGCATCCAAACACTCTCTATTCTTTCAATTTTGTAAGAAAATCAATCTTTCTTCTCCAGTTTCTCACTTAAACTTAGTTTTTGCTCAATGGTGCGAATTCGTGGAGGTTTTCGAATTAAAAGTAAATATATTATTGTCTTATGTATTAAATTTTTATTAGGTATTTTTAATTTAAATTTTCATAGATTTAAGTAAGAAAATTAAAGATCCATGGTTTTAAAGATTTCTTTTGCATAAAAATGGTGAATCTCGTAAGAAAGAGCTAAGAGGTGTTTTTAAAATGATTTTTAGTATATTTTGATGAGATTAAGAGGTATACAAATTCAGTTTATCAAAATCTTTAAATAATTGCATGAATGAAATGATTTTCGTTTGAGGATAAAGATGGGCAATGCTTTTCCAAAAAAAAAAATACTAATTAAATAAAGTGAGCAAAGTTAAAGAACTAGATCTATAATTAAACCTTAATTATGGGGTCAGGAGATAGAAATTAAGGATTTACTTAAGTTAAAAAGAAGAAATTAAGCGAAATAGATTGTACGAAATAAGTCGAATAAGTATGTGTGAGTGGAGAGCCGTTGTATGAACACAAAGAGATAAGTTAGATTATTTTTGAATGCTTAGTAATATGTATATTTTTGTGCGAGGCCGAAAATGTTGGTGGACCCTCAATAAATCGGGATAAAGGCAAGCATAAAGTTGTCTAGTTCAACAAGATTTGGTAAGCTAAAGGTGAGTGCATTTTTATGTTGTATTTTAGCATGAATTACGAGATCTAAAGACTCGAAGTGAAGCTTGCGAACCCCACTTATGGTATGCGAACCTTGACTTTTTCTTGGTGCAAATTTTTGCAATTTTGTTTGAATTGTTGAGTATCCATGTTGTGCATATATATGTATAGGGGTTTTGTTATTTATATATAATATATATGGGTTTTGATGTTATTTATATAATAATATATATATGTGTGAGCATGGGTGTTATATGTATAATATATTTGTGTGGGTCTGTACATACATAGTACATATATATGCGTGGTTTTGTTATACATATATATATATATATATGTATGTATGAGTTTTATTATATATATAATGCAGTCATAAACTAACTAAAAATCTGACTAAGACAAATGCACATATCAATTAATAGTATAGCTACAGTGAGCAAAGATATCGTTCTCACGAAGACTAAAAGTACTAGTAATTACTGTCTTTCTATTATTTAACCGATAAATTGGTGAGATTGATTAAAACTAAAATTAACTAAATTAATTAACTAAAGAACACGATAAAGAACAAATTAGGAAAACAAATAATTAACAACCAAGAAGTGAAACAATACCCAGGAAAGATGTAACGCCCCGTTTTTCTTTAAATTCGGCTTTTGTAATTTTGACATTAATGTGTGTCTGCTTCAGTGGTTATGTGTTCTGGGTGTGTGTGGGAGGTCCCAAGTTCAAGTCTCAACTGAGGTAAATTTTGGTGTTTTTATGAATAAAGCCCAAACTCTGGTTAGTAGTCTTATAAGTAAAAGTGTGTAAGTAATTAACAGAATGGGCCTGTTGGTCTAGTGGCTAAGTGGAATGTTGAGGTTGGTGGTGGTCCTGTGATCCAATCCCGGCGTTAGCATCATTTTTATCTATCACGTCCAAAAAGTTTGTGTTGGATTAGAAATCTGATAGTAAGGAGATTTGGGGGTTATCAGAAAAAGGAGATATCTTTTCTGTTATTTTCTTTTTGCAAAATTTCACCCTTCTCCTAAGAAACCGACGTTGGTACCTTGTTGCCCTACCATTTTTTGTATTCTTTTCGTTTCCTTTTTGTTTTCAGTCTTGTTCGTCGGCCGTCACACCTCAGTTTCGTTATTTCTGGTTCGTTGCACGTTTCGGTAAGTGTGGTGAGTGCAATTCTTGTGATCGGTTAATAACTTTGAGTTTAATGGAATTCATTTCTGATTAAGGGGAATTCAAGGGGCTGGAGGGTTGCAATCAGCGCCTTAATTGTTTCATAAGCATCGTTGTTCGTGCTAAGGTAAGGGTTTTTGGTTAATCAAAGGGTTGTCCTTTGCGAGATGTTTCAGTTTAATATCAATTTAAGAGACTAACTTAGGGGTTGATTGGTTAATCTTAAGTTCTGGTGATCTCGAGAGTTCTTTTGAGTTGAAAACAAACGACGTGTGTACTTGGAAACGTAGAAAATGAGGTTTCAACGAAAGCTGAAAACCTAACTGTCAATGCCACAAGGGCGTGTGGTCGCCCATGTGGTAGGCCGTGTGCAAGATTGTTAGTCACCACACGGCCATGTGATCGACGAGCCAGGCCGTGTGTGAGCAACACGACCGTGTGACAATTGGGAAAGGCCGTGTGCAACACACGAGCTCGACCAATTAGGCTGTGTAGGCCACATAGGCGTGTGGGATTCTGGGCCAGGCCGTGTGATCTACACGGCCAAGGCCAATTTGTGCTGTGTGGGCCCACACGGGCAGGGCACATGGGCGTGTGAGCCCATTTGTCTGTAATGCTCTGTAAGGTTGCATGGGTTGCCCTAGTCGACTGTAGACCTAATGTAGGGTCGGTAAGCTTTACCTTGACCCCTAATTATGTGACTTGACTTTCTGAGTTTTGTATTGAGCATGATTTCTGATATCTGAATGTATGAACTATGTTGCATAAAGCATGTCATGTTATGTATGTTGCATTGCATCGGGATGGGTTGATGATATTTGGAGGAAGTATCTGAAAGGCTCTTAAGCCTATTATCTGGCAGTTCTGCTGCAACTTTCTAATTATGTGCTGCATTCAGTACAGCATGGTGTGTAGGGATGGGTGGGTTGATTTTATATTGGTGTATAGAGGCTGGTGGGTAGGATTCTGCTATTATGTCTGATCTGCTTATTATGTCTGAAATGGGATAAGGCCCTAGAACACATCTGATTCTGTATTTGAGTGGACTAAAGTCTACATCGTTTTTGAAATGGGCTTAGACCCGAACTGTGAATTTATGTCCGTATCTGATATTACTGTGTGCATGTTTTCTGTGGGGATTACACATCGAGTTTGCGAAAACTGACCCTTTTCTGTTTAGTCTATTCAGATAATTCCCAACAGTAGACGGATCGGTGCAGCAGAGGAGTCGCGGTGACCACGATTCTGGACACTTATTCACGTTTTATTTTTAATTATGATTTGGTTATATTTGGGTAAATTTTATGTAACAAGGCCTTTCGGATTTTTGTTTAAAAATTGGGATCATTACTTTATAAACTGCTAGCAGTAGGACAAGACGCGAGTTTTCAAAATATACAAAGGTTTATCAAAATACATACGACCTTGCAAATCATTTTAAAAGCTTCCGCAATGTATAAAGTTTTGAAAATTGATAATGAATAAATAAACGACACGTTTTGACGATAACCTAAGATACCTAAAAATGGTTTTAACGCAGTTAAATTTTCTAAAGCACTATCATGTGACATCGCCAGATTCGACCATAACGTCCAGGCCGAGTTTAGGGTGTTACATTTAGTAGTATCAGACCCAAGTTGCAAAACTCGGCTTTGGTTTGGGTTTTTAAAATAGTTTTTCTGGAATGATTTTAACAGGATTTAAAATATTTTGGACTAAGTGTGTGATATCTTTGCCGCCGATCCCGTAAGGGTTCTAATCTTTGTCTAAATTGTCTGAAATACTACTTGCATGCTTGAAACAACCTTAGGTAGTATATTATACTGAAAACACATTAGGTAGTATAAACTGAAAACTGTAGCGAAACTGGAAATCGTAGTAAAACTGCGAATTGCGATAACAAACTCTGTACTTCTGATACTATTCTTCATAAAACATTTGCTAATAAATATTGGAACTATAAGCTAATGCAGAAACTGTTAATACAGAAAAAGCTTTGAATTTACGATGAGCACATGAGGTATTCGTAGACGGGGTACTAGAGGTTGTGGTAGAGGCCGTAGGGGGCTCGAGCTGGGTCCTCCGCATCTGAGAATCTGCCCAATCTGGATACGAGCGAGACGCCAATCTCACCTGCTACAGGGACTGGGTCTCATGATCGTGAGGTTGGGGATGACGCACTATCCTGAGCCATGTTACGAATTTTAGAGAGGGTCGCTGGGCCTAACATTAGATCTGGAGGCCGTGGGTCAGTTACGGAAAGAATTCGGTCCAATGGGGCTGAATTATTCAGGGGTGTCACTAGAGTCACCCCAAGCGTGGCTGAGTACTTGATGGAGGCTACAGAAAGAATCATGGACAATTTGGACTTTACTGCTGAGTAGAAGCTTAAAGGGGCTGTTTCCCTGCTTCGCGACAAGGCTTACCAGTGGTGGCTAACTGTTAAGGAGGGCACTCAGCCCGACCGTCTGACTTGGGATTATTTTAAGACGGCTTTCCAGAATAAGTATGTGGGAGCCAACTACATCGATGCTAGGAGGCGTGAGTTTCTTAATCTCACCTAGGGAGACCGTTCAGTGGCTGAGTATGAGGCCGAGTTTCTGAGACTGAGCCGTTACGCCCGAGGCATGGTGGCGACTAAATATGAGCGATGCGTCCATTTTGAGGATGGACTCAGGGATAGCATACGGGTTCTGATAGCTTCGTAGAGGGAGCGTGATTTTTCTGCTCTGGTGGATAAGACGAAGATCGCCGAGGAGGTGAAGCGCGCTGAGCGCCAAAACCGCGACAAAGGAAAGAACAAGAGGGAATCGGAGCCCTCAAATTCTGTGATGAGGCCTAAGAAAAAGGCCAGATCTGATGGGCCAGTGAGACTTGGGCCTCCTGTTGCAGCTACTACGTTGGCGATTTGTGGGCACTGTGGTAGATTCCATTCGGCAGAGTGTTGGAGGACAACTGGGGCATGTTTGAGATGTGGGTTGACTGAGCACCGTGTTCGGGATTGTCTGCTGCGGACCGATCATATGCAAGTTACGGGTACTAGTACTGCGCAACTGGAACGATGGAAATGTGCAAGTGTACACAATCGTAACAAGTAATAAAGTGACAAGTAAATGTCGAGTTATCGTACCCACAGGGACTGTAAAAGAATTATTTATAAAAATGACTTTAAACACTTTGGTGAAAGAAAAATATTTGGATTTAAGAAATATTTAAAAACTAAAAAAAAAAACAAAGTAAAATAAAACAAAACAAAGTTCTAATGCACGATTTCAAAAGCTGATTTTAATCAATATGATATAATTGTGTTGGATTAATTACATTTCTTACCTTAGAATTATTAAACTTATGCTTATACTTGTTACGAATAAATCACGGCAACTCGGTAATTTGCTAACTTATGAACATATTTACAAATAAAAATCCATTCATCTCTTGTACATATTTCTATGCAAATTTGAACGATTAAACAGACTTCTAAAGGTAAACATGTTATTGCACATACATACTCATTAAATTAAACAATCTCTCGCATATTCCTATGTGATTCAACTGATTAATTCAACCTAATAAGCATATAAAAGATCATGCAATATAACAAAGTATTTTTACCTTGAAACAATTTAATCACAAAATCCTGCAAGTTATGCACAGCATATGTATCGCCAAATACAATGCTAATTTAATCTTCAGCTACCTTAGAAGAGTTAAACATGCACATATTAAGTATAATTAATTCATTAGTATCTAAACAATTATAATGCTAGATAACTTAAACATGATTTTACTCAATCAAACATTTTACCGAGGCCTTTAACAACATAAACACAATTTTAATAAGTCAAGAGGACGAAATGCAATCAACCCATCACGAATTAAATTCAAGCTAAATTGATTAAATTAAACATTCCAACAGCATAAATATTCATAAATATGTTTGTCAAAACAACAACGAAATTTAAAGAGATAGGGAATAAGAAGCAAATCCGGTGTTTCTCCGTGGCTTGACTGATTGATCCGTTCTTCGTTCTTCGTTGTCCTCGACTATCAAGGTGGCTTATGAACACTCAAATTGCTGCTCCAAATGGCTGGGAAAACACCTCTTTTCCTAGAGGAGAAATCGGCACAAGAACACAAAAAGGGAAATGAGAAAATGGAAATTGAGAGAAAGTGAGAGAGGAGAATGTTAGAGGCTTGAGGTGTGTTTTTAATGAGCAGCAAGGGTGTATATTTATAGCTGATAAAGGTTGCTAAAAATAGCAAATAGCAGCAGAAAAAGAGGCCTCCCTTGGCCGGCCATCCATGTGGCAAAGTTGAAGGATTCAACTTTGCTAAATATAGCATGGGGCAAATCTACAAAGCCATAATATTTGGAGGGGTTTGAATGAAATTTTGAAAGGTATTCAAGGGCTTCTTTGCAAGCTTAATTAATCAGCTAATAACCTGATTTGGGCCATCATTATGGACGGTTTGGGCTGCCCAATTGGTGGCTGGTTCGGCTCAATCAGTTCGGTTCAACCAGTGCGGTTTAATTGGACCCTTCTTCCATAATTAATTAATAATAATTTATTTAGCCCAAATTAAATTGGGAATAAATTAAAATTAATTATATTATGATTAAATCTTCATAATTGGACCGTCTTGGGCTAGAAGTAAATTTGCCTTGATACTTCAAATTGCTTCTCGGGTTTATTCTTCGAGCAGTGTCTGCCGAGCCGATCTTCGCCCTTTGTGCGAATCTGTCGAAACTAGTCAAAATTAAACAAAATTAACTATAAAATTAATTAAAATTTCTCATGTTCATATTTTTAGCATAATTTAATTATTTTATAATATTTAATTATTTTCCGACAAGGATTTACTCGAAACTGCATAAATTTGGGTCAAAAAGGGCATGAAAAAGTATATAAATTTCTGTGTTTCCACACCCCTAAACTTAATTCATTGCTCGTCCCGAGTAATGCACAAATTTGAAAAGAATTTTCTCGAAAACACCTTTGAAAAACTCCTTCAGAACAACTCTCTTCTCAAAATTATGAATGTAATATACTCATGCTCAAAAATAAGAAATTTGATAATTATGCTACTTAAGTATTCATATCGTTCAAATTACCTCCAACAATTATTATACTAGTAAAATTAGACTAAATGTTTCTTAATAAAGACATGTTACTCGCTACCAATTTGATTTTAATTCCTTATCCAAAAAGTAAACTGCAATCATTAAGCTTAACTAATGTCTTCATATGTTGAACAGAGCAATTTCTCTCCACTAATGTAGGTAACATTGGAATTTTGAATCAATAGGTCTTTAATAAGGTTGTAACGTGACTGGGCTTAGGGGTAGGTAAAAGATAGACAAATTTTTGGCTTAAAAAAAAAACCCTAGACTCAGCTTAAAATCGAACCTTGGAAATTTTCACCCTTGATACCCAACTTATGCTTTTTTGACCACTTATTTCATTTTGAGTGCATGTTTTTTTTTTTGCAAGCTCAGTTTCGAGCATTTGCTTTGTTGGAACGCCGGTACCCCATGGCGCAGCAGAATAAAATTAGATTCGGCGATCCAAATCATGGATCCATGTGTGAGGAACGAATCGGGGTGAAATAAAGGTTTCGAAATTACCAAAACTTCAATCTGAGTAGACAGCGATGCCTTGGCAACAAGAGTTTTGATCTACTGTCGAATCAAGCCTCAACCTTTTCCGATGTCGGCCTCTACGTAATCCACCCGGTTTGACTATGAACGGAAGAAATCTCCAAAACTGTTTTGGAGGCTTATTTGCTTGACGGCTGCTAAACCTAACAAGCAATCACTTAGGGTTTTCATATTTTGTTTTGTCTCCTTTTAATACCTTTTATAATGGGTGCCTTTCTCATTGGGCCTTTTCTAATAGGTATCCTCTTAATTGGGCCTTTTATAATTGGTATGTCTTGAATGTATTACAAGATTAAATAAATACAATAAAGTTTTTAACCGAAAATTATAATTACATTAATTATATCTGAAAATTACAATTACATTAATTATAATAAGGATTCCGGTAAACTATATTTATTTAAATTTATATATGAATCAAATTCATATATTAATAAAATTATGTTATCATTATGTGTACAACATCCTTGTACATATAATATGTTCAATATTTGATTGCCCAATTAAATTAATTCTTTAATTAATTTAATTTATGTGACAACCAAGCACAATACCAACTATATTTTATTCCGTTCATTTCAACCATAGGGTGTGACCCTTTAGGTTCTTGCAACGTTAGCAGTAATACTAGAACGATTCTATTGTCACAGACAATGAGTGGCATCTAGCAATGCATCATTGCTACCTAAGTTACAAGAAGTCATGATTCGACATAACCTTTCGTGATTAACCTTTCATGCATTAATCCTTAAGTCCTTTATCTCTGGAACGGATACAAGTCATGGGATAGTCACACTTGCATAATCCATCCCATGTTTCTTGATATCTTGAGTAGACTATGATATACAAATTAGTATGACATCTCATATCAACTTATTTGAGCATGGCCATGCATTTCTAGTCTCACTCAATCAAGTGGCCTAAGATATTACTCCTATTATGTAGGAGGGACTTATCCTTTATTGATCAACCATATCCCTCTACATAGATTGTGGTATATCCAACATCAACCTTTATAGAACAACCTGTTACGGTGTACGTTTGACTGTATCAAAATATACAACTCACGATGCTGGGATAATAATGATCTCAAGTCTGAGGATCATATACATATTAATCACTATGAGTAATGTTGTGACAATTACATAATAATCCAAGAAACATACTCATAGCGGGTCAATCCAATATGTTGTTCTCTAACACACATATTCATGCATTGATTTTGACACTCCATATCAATGACAACTCTTTATCATTAATCAACTACATGTTAGTCTTAATGCATTATTATTGTCCTAGTCAACAATAATACTCGACTAAGGATCTTTTAAGAATAATCATATTATTCTCAGGACATTATTATAAAACAGTTTATCTATACACACAGAAAGAAAAACTGAAATAATAATGACAACGCTTTATATTAATAAACATGGTAAATTAAGTATGTTATTACAACCATCTCATGATTGATCTTTGGGCATACTCTTACATGCTTCATGTACTACAATTTTCGAGCATTTGATACATCTTTTCAACTCCCCCAAACTTATTTTCAAACGATCTTCTGAATAGTACTGAGTCTAGTGTTTGGGACAATTTTAGAAGTAATGAAGAGAAAATTGATGGCTAAATATTGCATAGGTCCAAATAAAATTAGGCCATATAGTATAAAAATTGGGTTTCAAAGGATAATTTTATCAGCGTCGGCTTGAAAGGCTCAAACGGTCCAAACAACAGTTGCCTAAATCATTTTCAACATTCCATGCTTCCTAGGATTTCGCCTCAAGAAATTACTAAGTCAATTCTAAAGACTTAAACTTTCATGCATGCCTAATTTTTTCGTAGGGAACTAAAAATTTTATGGTACGAATTTGCGTGATTTATTAAAAATTGTAACACCCCAAACCCAGCCTATGCGTTAAGTCCAGATTTGGCATGCCACACAAATCGAACTTACATCTAGTCATCAATGGTTTAAAGAAAACAAATCTTCAAAACGATTTTGGAGATGGAGTTTATAAAAAATTTGAAATCCATGATTTTAAAACGTAAGAGTTTATAATTTGATTTTCAGAGAAATAATTGGTTGAAATAATTTTATAGAAGAGTTTTCACAGAAATTTTACGAGTTGATGATATTTAAGAAAAACCCCCTTTTTATATGCAAGTTTAAGAAAACATTTATAGAAATTAAAACTGTCCCATTTAAGTATCTAAAACATTTTAAAATCCATCCACGAAATAAAAATCCATGAAAATAATACCAGAGGCCTTATTACATTGCAACTGAAATAATACTTAAATAGAAATACTTAAAAGAAGTTCAAAGTTTATAAAAACCTATCATTCGTAGTATGGCCTCCACACGAAGTCATCCCCGGCCCAAGTCTCCATCATTTATCATTACCTGAGAAAGGTGATAAAAACGGGGTGAGTTATTTAGAACTCAGTGTGTAACCCACTTACCGTGCCACTGGGCCAGAACCATTTAAGCATATAATTGGGCTTGAGCCCATTTACAAATGTACAATATATATATCAAATATAAAATGCATGTGATATGCAATTCCCAACCAAGCCTAAGTTTCCATCCGCTACACACCACCTGTACCAACCAGCACACCTGTGGGGATCAAGTCAACCCACCCCGCAAACACACCAATTGTAGGCATAAAGCCATTTAAAATGATTGTGGCAGAGCCACCGAACTAGATTGTGGCAGAGCCACTCGAACTAGATTGTGGCAGAGCCACCAAAACTTCTCTTCAATTTCAGCCCAACCCATGCAATCATGTATGCATATACAAAACATAACAATATTCATAAGATAATTTCAACATAAGGCCCATAATAAAAGTTGGCCCATTAAGCAAACTAGTAATTGGCCCATTAATCGATCTAGCAAATTTGGCCCATTAATCGATCTAGCAAATTTGGCCCATTAATCACATGAAGCCCTTTTTACAATTTTCACACTTGGCCAATTTATCAAATAATTCGTATAACCCATCTATCACATGAGGCTCAAAATATTACTTTTTAACAAAATAGCCTATTAAGGGTAATTCCGTAATTTCCACAACTTTAATACTGATTTCATGCATTTACACAAAAAGTGTTAATATACCGTATTTTCCAATTTTACCAACTTTACGATTTTTATTCTAATACTTACGGTATAATATCTAACCCAATGAGATAAGTGTGAAATTACACACCTGATTACGGAGAGAACTATACTTTCCCGCTCGTCGGTACCTAAATACGTATCACACTCGATTAGGACACTGATATTAAATATAAATCTATGTTAAGATAAACGATCTAGATCTTTACCCTCAGAATTTCGAACAACAATTATTTGTGGTTTCTCCCCGATTGATGGTTCATAACCCGTTGAAGAACCATGAACAGTCAATCGCTCAGGAGTACGAATGACTTCAAATAATTGATTTTCACCAGAGGAGGGTCCACAACCCGGTGGAAAATCTCGGATTGCCAAAACAGCCCTTCGCTTGAATCTAGGGGGAATAGCGAATCCACCCCTCTTCCGAACACTATTTACTACTCTTTTCGAACCTATCTTGTTTGCCACAAAAACTTACGTTCACGGAAATGATAATCGAGTGATAATGTCCCCTAAAACGAAATCAATTAGTAATCCATCTATAACGATATGACGAGTAATATAGAAATCCTTGATAGAAACCCTTACTGAAACACCCCAAACCCGGCCCACGAGTCTCGACCAGATCTGGTATGTTCCTCGAGTAAAAACGGTTCAAACTTGCTGGTTTCTTTGGAAAACTTTGAGTTATTTTGGAGAACAGTTGATTTGGGTTCAAATTGAAAACATCGTTATTTTCAAAGTTTTCGGTTTGTTAAAACTTCATGGTTAAATTTCAAAACCATAAGTTACCGGTAAAAGTCGAGTCTTTAGAGTTCGTTAATTAAATTAAAAATCATTTGTATTTAGGTGTCAAAACATTTTTCATTTAGTATTAAGAAAAATTACTTAACTTTAGTTTGATAAAAATTCGTAACATAATAAAGTAATTAAAAATGCATGCATAAACAGTTCATACTAGTGGCCTTATTACATCAAAAACAAAACCCAAAATAAATTTAGAGTACTTAAATAAAATAGGAAGTCCAAATCAATTTCGTGCTGAGCATGGCCACCACTAAGCTCCTGCCGACCCGGTCCATCTACTGAGTGTCACCTGAAAAGATTTCCCCAACGGGGTGAGTCAAACACACTCTATGTGTATAACCAACACTAAGTCCCAACAGTTTATAGCATACCAAGTCATACATATTCATATAGCACATATAGATAATGATGCATTCCCGAACCCAAACCTAGATACCATCCGCTACACATCACCCGTACCAACCACCACACCGTGGGGACTACTAAGTCGACCCTCCATCCGCTACACACCATCGAAGGCAGTCGCTGCAGTCGACGTGCTCATCGCCCTTATATATATTTTGTGGCATAGCCACCAGATAATATTTTGTGACATGAGTCACCACTTTCAAATTACATGACATAAGTCACCACATTCAGATATTTGTGGTATGAACCACCAGATCACTTCCCCTTATTATAACACCCATATGCCCCATATATCATACATATCATGCAATCTCATGCCATAGGCCTTATTTCACATTCTTATCATTATTTACACATGTGCCATATTCCACCATTCATATCACTTATTAACATAATGTTAAGATAACGTACCTGAGTACTTTGTACCATCGCATGGTACTTTTGGCCACGTTTCACATTATTATAAACACATAAATTAAAACATTACCATAAATCTATCAAGATCTAGTGTGGGGTACACACCTGATTTACTTTGCGAGTTTACTGAAATTCTGAAGAATCCCGATCTAACGCTCTAGATCTTAGTCCCTACATTCGGCCAATACCAAGTGTTTTAGCAAAAAGCCTATTCGGCTATAAGATCAAATCCCGAAGGATTTATCGCAGCCCAAGTCTTACCTTGCTGATCAAATCCTGAAACTTGTGATGTTCCTTCTTGCAATCGGCTAGATACTATATCACTTAACTAATTAGTTTCCGGCTTTTGAATAAGTAAGAAACAGATCTAAATACTAAAATAGGGCCTTGGCCGAATGTTAGATTCACTTACCTTGTGAATCTCAAATCCCGAAAAGTAATCTCTTGGCTAAGAAGATGTCGAAACCTACAGGGTACATGTTAGATCCACTTCTAACATTTTAATCATAGTAACTGGCCCTTGGCCGAATATCACATAGCTTACCTTGCGATTTTAAAGTCCCGAAAGATCCCTTCTCTTGTAGTCGACAACTACCAAATCCCAAAACCCCCTTTCCAAGTTTCGGCCAAAGACATAAAAGGGATTAGTCTTGAACTTTCGGCTAAAAGAAAAAATAGGAGAAATCGAATGAGATTCAGTCTTACCCTTAATGCTGTAGTCGACAGCACCTTTGCCTGACACCACAAAGATATTCGGCTTTGAGGAATACTAGGGAGATTCGGCTTTTGATGCTAGAGAGAAAACGTGAGAAGGAGAAGAAGTAAGCTAGGAGAATTCGGCAATGATGAAGATTGGTAGGGAAGTTTCGGTCTTGTTGAAGATGGGAGGGTAAGTTTCGGGTTTGAGGGAGTGAGTGCCCAAGAAATATGATGCTAAAGAAGAAAGGAGAAGATGCTCAAATGGTTCCAAACTTTCGGCTTTGGCCTAGAGAGAAAAGGGTGAAAATTTCGGCACTTCACTAGAGAATGAAAAAAGAACCGAATAGAACCTCTAAACCTCTCTTTAGGAATTCGGCTATAACCCAAAATTGATCACCAAAGAGTCCCTTGGCTGGCCACACACATCCCCTTATCAACTTCCCCATTTTTCTCCTATTTTATCTCTTATCTTGATCTAAAAATAGAGAAAAATAAATCTACATTTATCTATCTATTTAGCCGAATTTTTATAAGGAATTATCCAAGTCAAATCCTCATCCATCTAGTCTCCCCATGCCGTCCATCACTGCTCATCCATGCAGCAAAATAAAACTCTTTTATTTGCTTCCCATGCGACTCGAACCCAATCCCTTACACCTTGCATATGGCGTCACTTACTAGGCCTGAAGTGGCGCCTCCAAGCCACTTAGACAAGCCCATTTTTGTGTCATAAATCCCCTACATATTTTCTTAAGGCCTTATTTGACTTAGCTTCCTCTTTTAAACTTAAAATTAAACAATTTCTAAGGTATTCACCTACACACTAAGGTTCACAAACTTCGTAATACACATTCACAACACACATAAGCATGCTATTTCATACAATTTAGTATTAATGCATAAGCTAAAATCCAGGATATTACAGTTCTACCCCCTTAAAATAATTTCGTCCTCGAAATTACCTGACTGAAATAAGTGAGGGTATTGCTGTCGCATTGCTTCTTTCGGCTCCCAAGAAGCTTCTTCCGATCCATGATTACGCCATAACACTTTGACTAGAGGAACTGACTTCCTCCGTAACACTGTCATATCTCATTCCAAAATCTGAATCGGCTCCTCCTCGTAGGACAAATCTGGCCTTAGCTCCACCTCTTCCACCGGAACTATATGAGATGGATCCGATCGATAACGACGTAGCATCGAAACATGGAATACATCGTGCATCTGCTTCAATTCCGGTGGCAACTCTAACTGATATGCCACTGGTCCAACTCGCTTCAAAACCCGATAAGGTCCTATAAACCTTGGACTCAACTTCCCTTTGCGACCAAATCTCATTACCTTCTTCCAAGGCGAAACTTTAAGAAACACTTGATCCCCCACATCAAATTCTATTTCCTTCCATTTGAGATCCGCATACGACTTTTGCCTATCAGATGCCTCCTTCAACCGTGCCCGAATTACCTCAACCTTCTCCTCAGATTCTGCCGCAATCTCTGGACCCAAAACTCGACGTTCCCCTAACTCCGTCCAGCACGTAGGAGTGTGACACTTTCATCTATACAGCGCTTCATACGGTGCCATCCGAATGCTAGCTTGATAGCTGTTGTTGTACGCAAATTCCGCTAAAGGCAAATATTCTTCCCAACTTCCTCTGAAGTCTATCACACAACCTCGCAGCATATCCTCTAACACTTGAATTACTCGTTCAGACTGACCATCCGATTGTGGATGAAAAGCCGTACTGAAATCCAATCTGGTGCCTAGAGCCTGATGTAGTGCTTTCCAGAACCGAGAAGTAAACCTTGGGTCCCTATCCGAAATGATCGATACCGGAACTCCATGCAACCTCACAATTTCTGCCACATACAACCTTGTGAACTTCTGCAAAGAATAATCAACCCGCACTGGAATGAAATGCGCGGACTTTGTCAACCGATCCACTATCACCCACACCTAGCCCTTCTTAGTAGGCGTAAGGGGAAACCCACTAACGAAGTCCATGGTGATTCTCTCCCACTTCCACTGCGGAATCTTTATTGGTTGAAGCAATCCTGATGGAACTTGGTGTTCAGCCTTTACTTGCTGACACGTCAAGCATTTTCCTACGAATTCGGTAACTTCTTTCTTAAGACCAGGCCACCAAAACTGTTCCCTTAGATCTCAGTACAACTTACTACCTCCAGGATGCATAGCATAGGGGCTACTATGCGATTCCTGAAGAATTTTCCGCCTTAACTCCTCATTCCTCGGCATACAGACCTTACCCTTGACACACAATACTCCCTCGTCATTAATACCATAATCTTCCAACTCCCCACTCTGCACTTGCCGTATCTTAGCACTTAGATCATCATCAACCAACTGTCCCTCTTTCACTTCATTCAACCACGTCGGCTTAACTTGCAACTCTGCCAGCAGACTTCCATCATCATACAAGCTTAGATGTGCAAACATCGCCCTCAGATCCGACACAACTTTTCGACTTAGGGCATCAGCCACTACATTTGCCTTGCCCGGATGATACTCTATCGAACAATCGTAGTCCTTCAGTAATTCAACCCACCTTCGCTGCCTCAGGTTCAACTCCTTCTGAGTCAACAGATACTTAAGGCTCTTGTGGTCTGTGTAGATCACTGACTTTTCTCCATAAAGATAGTGCCTCCACACCTTAAGAGCAAAGACCACCGCCGCCAATTCCAAATCGTGAGTCGGGTAGTTAACCTCATGTGGCCTTAATTGTCGAGACGCATAAGCGACTACTTTCCCGTCTTGCATTAGAACACATCCTAATCCGATATGAGAAGCATCACAATATACCACAAAATCCTTCCCCGCCTCCGGCTGAATCAAAATTGAAGCTTCAGTCAAAACCCTCTTAAGCTTCTCAAAGCTCTCTTGTTGCTTATCCGTCCATACAAAAGGTACTTCCTTTCTCAACAACTTCGTCAAAGGTGCGGCTATTGATGAGAACCCTTCTACGAACCTTCTGTAGTAGCCTGCCAATCCCAAGAAACTACGAACCTCAGCCACCGACTTAGGTGGTTTCCAATCTAGCACCGCCTTAATCTTCCTAGGATCCACCCTTATTCCTTCTGCAGACACCACATGCCCTAAGAACGCAACTTCCTTCAGCCAAAATTCACACTTGCTGAATTTGGCATAGAGCTTCTTCTCTCTTAACACTTGCAACACTATCCGGAGATGCTCATCATGTTCCTCCTCAGACTTAGAATGCACTAAGATGTCGTCAATGAACACAACGACGAATCGATCCAAGTAAGGTTGAAAAACCCGGTTCATCATATCCATGAACGCGGCAGGGGCGGTCGTCAACCCAAACGGCATTACCACGAACTCAAAATACCCATACCTTGTCTGGAAAGCTGTCTTATGGATATCCACTTCCTTCACCTTAAGCTGATGATATCCAGACCTTAGATCTATCTTCGAGAAAACCACTGCCCCCTTAAGCTGATCGAACAAGTCGACAATCCTCGGCAAAGGGTACTTGTTCTTGATGGTCAGCTTATTCAACTGACGGTAATCTATGCACATACGCAGAGTTCCGTCCTTCTTCTTCACAAACAAGACCGGTGCTCCCCATGGAGACACACTGGGTCGAATAAACCCATGATCGAGTAACTCCCGAATCTGAGCCTTGAGCTCAACCAACTCCTTTGGTGCCATTCTGTACGGGGCGATTGACACCGAAGCTGTACCAGGCAGCAAATCAATTCCAAACTCCCTTCCCTATCCGGGGGTATTCCAGGTAAATCCTTCGGAAAGACATCCACAAATTCCCTTACGGTTCTAACTCCACTAACTCCCCCTTCTTTCGTATCCAACGCACAAACAAAGGCCAAAAATGCTTTGCACCCTTTCCGAACCATCTTATCCGCCTTTAACGCTGAAACTACGTTAGACAAGTAGTTTCTTCTTTCCCCTATCATAACTACTTCCTCATCCTCTAGGGTCCTTAACTCCATTCGCTTAGCTGCACAATCCAATATAGCTCGATGCTCCACTAGCCAGTCCATGCCAAGTATGAGATCGAATTCTCCAAAAGGTAGTTCCATTAAGTCAGCCGGGAATACTACTCCTTGAATCTCTAGAGGTACTTTCTGAAACATCTTATTCACCACTACAGTTTGACCTAATGGGCTTACTACAACCATCTCCCTATCAGATAGTTCAGAGGCTATGTCTAGAGTTTCAACTACTCTACAAGCAACATAAGAATGGGTAGAACCCACATCAATCAAAGCAAAGTAAGTCTTGCCAAATACAAGGAACGTGCCGGTTATGACGTCCGGCGCGTCTCCCTCTTCCCTACGGCGAACTGCATATACCAAGCCCGGCTGTCTTGCCTCTGTATTACCAGCACCTTTGCCAGGTGTTCCACGTCCTCTTCCAGTATCATTTCCTCTACCATTCGGACCACGCCCTCGCTGAGGCTGCTGTCCGCCTCTTCCAGCCTGATTAAAACCCTAAGTTGCTGGTCGATTCCCATCCGGTGTCATAGGACAGTCCTTAATCATATGATCCTTAGACCCGCACTTAAAGCATCCTCCTGTCTTCTTCCAACACTCTCCCAAGTGCTTCTTTCCACACTGGTCACAGGTACGATATTGCCCTCCTGTAACAACTTGCTGACCTCGCGGCCCATCAACTCTAGGCCTCTTTTGAACATTCCCAGGTGACCCTGACGGCCCAAAACCTCTCTTCTACCTATTCCGATCTGTGCTCTGCCTCATAGAGTCCTTGATTCCTTCGGCTACCTTAGCCTTCTCTACCAACACAGCGAACTCTCGCTCTTGCTGTGGAGCTATCAATAACCTCAGATCATCCCTCAGTCCGTCCTCAATCCGGACACATCGCCCATGCACCGTAGCCACGATTCCTCGAGCATACCGGCTCAACCTTAGGAATTCAGCCTCGTACTCCGCCACGGACTTGTTCCCTTGAACCAGCCCCAGAAATGCCTTCCTCTGCACATCAATGTAGTTAGTACCGACGTACTTCTTCTGGTATGCCGTCTTAACATACTCCCAAGTGAGTTCCTCAACCGTAGCACCATCCCAAACTGTGAGCCACCACTGATATAACTCGTCGCGAAGAAGCGACACCATTCCTTTCACTTTCTCCTCAGCCGTCAGATCCAACTCATCCATAATTCGCTTGGTCGCCTCTAACCAATACTCAGCAGTACTGGGTGCCACACCAGATATGCCACGGAACACCTCAGCTCCATTGGCTCAAAGTCGCTCGGGTACAGATTTTCGAGCTCCCATATTTCCACCGGCTCCAGCCACCATCTCAAGAACTCGCAGCACCGCCTACGATACAGCATCATCCCCCGTCTGATCTTGCTGCTCAACACCAACAGCCGGTGGTGGGGGTGGCGGTACCTCATTTTCAGACCCTTGACCCGATCTAACGGGTTCCGACACAGTCATTCTGCCTCGACCACGTCCTCGCACATTACGACCACGTCCCCTAGAGCTCTTGTCTACGATCGTGCTTTAGTCTGATTAAGAAATTTTATGAATTAGTCCTTGTTTCACTGATTATCCGCGAAGAAATCTTATGAAAAAAGTTTAATAGTAGTTCTTTCGATCATTCAGAGTTTCAAGTCTTCTATCCTAATTCAAAGAAACACATCCATTCAGTAGTATCTACCACACACATTCACTATTCGAACATTTTTGTCTTATTCCTATCCCAGGGGTATTTTCGTAATTTGTCCTACAGGGGTATTTTGGTAATAAACCGGGGTCAATTTGAAAATCTTAATAAATCAGGGCACTTTGAAATTTCAAAACTCTAGGGTATTTCTAAAAATTTTCAAATCAAAGGTATGACAGAAATTTCGGAAATCGGGGTCATTTTGGTAATTTTGGTAAACTTTCCAAATCAGGTATCTTGAATTTTTGCAAAATAGGGTTTTTGGATGTTTTTGGCAAAATAGGAATATCTTAGTAAAAATTAAGGGTAGTATGGTGATTTTAGAAATCAAGGGCATTTTTGTAATTTTTTTAACTAGGGGTATTGAGGTAATTTTGTAAATCGGGAATATTTCAGAAAAATTTTATGAAAGGTTAATTTGAGGGTTTTAAAACTAGTGTTTTTATAAAAATACGGCTAGTCCCTTTCGGGTTTTAGTTATTGAGTTTAGCCCGTGAATAAGTCCTCTTGGTTAGGGTGAACCGTCACTACGCACCAGGTAGGATTCGAGTGGAGAGGAGGTGAGTCACTAGGACTGCTTAAATACCAAGCTCCCACCGAAACCAATCCTAGACATGCGCACAATGGTTGCCACACCCTAACTCGACGACTTAAACACAGGTTTGTTTAATTAGGCATTAAAGTTTTATGTAATTGTTGGGGTAAACTAGTCCTATATTTCAAGTACTTAATATACTAATCTACATTCCATTTCTACCCTTCTACAAATCATACTAGAAATCACACAATAGATAGGGGTACTTACCTGATGGACTTCGGGTCGGACACTTAGGTGCCAAGCCAGAAAACCTGCTCATTTCACAAAAGTTTTCACAAAATTCATTTGGGCTCAATTTAGAAAACGTTGTGGGCTTTAAACCCAAGGCCGAGAGTTTAAAACCTGGCTCTGATACCAAGCTGAAACACCCCAAACCCGGCCCACGAGTCTCGACCAGATCTGGTGTGTTCCTCGAGTAAAAACGGTTCAAACTTGTTGGTTTCTTTGGAAAACTTTGAGTTATTTTGGAGAAAAGTTGATTTGGGTTCAAATTGAAAACATCGTTATTTTCAAAGTTTTCGGTTTGTAAAACTTCATGGTTCAATTTCAAAACCATAAGTTACCGGTAAAAGTCGAGTCTTTAGAGTTCGTTAATTAAATTAAAAATCATTTGTATTTAGGTGTCAAAACATTTTTCATTTAGTATTAAGAAAAATTACTTAACTTTAGTTTGATAAAAATTCGTAACATAATAAAGTAATTAAAAATGCATGCATAAACAGTTCATACTAGTGGCCTTATTACATAAAAAACAAAACCCAAAATAAATATAGAGTACTTAAATAAAATAGGAAGTCTAAATCAATTTCGTGCTGAGCATGGCTACCACTAAGCTCCTGCCGACCCGGTCCATCTACTGAGTGTCTCTTGAAAAGATTTCCCCAACGGGGTGAGTCAAACACACTCTATGTGTATAACCAACACTAAGTCCCAACAGTTTATAGCATACCAAGTCATACATATTCATATAGCACATATAGATAATGATGCATTCCCGAACCCAAACCTAGATACCATCCGCTACACATCACCCGTACCAACCATCACACCGTGGGGACTACTAAGTCGACCCTCCATCCGCTACACACCATTGAAGGCAGTTGCTGCAGTCGACGTGCTCATCACCCTGATATATATTTTGTGGCATAGCCACCAGATAATATTTTGTGACATGAGTCACCACTTTCAGATTACGTGACATAAGTCACCACATTCAGATATTTATGGTATGAACCACCAGATCACTTCCCATTATTATAACACCCATATGCCCCATATATCATACATATTATGCAATCTCATGCCATAGGCCTTATTTCACATTCTTATCATTATTTACACATGTGCCATATTCCACCATTCATATCACTTATTAACATAATGTTAAGATAACGTACCTGAGTACTTTGTACCATCGCATGGTACTTTTGGCCACGTTTCACATTATTATAAACACATAAATTAAAACATTACCATAAATCTATCAAGATCTAGTGTGGGGTACACACCTGATTTACTTAGCGAGTGTACTGAAATCCTAAAGAATCCCGATCTAACGCTCTAGATCTTAGTCCCTACATTCGGCCAATACCAAGTGTTTTAGCAAAAAGCCTATTCGGCTATAAGATCAAATCCCGAAGGATTTATCGCAACCCAAGTCTTACCTTGCTGCCGACTTCACTGCTAATCAAATCCCGAAACTTGTGATGTTCCTTATTGCAATCGGCTAGATACTATATCACTTAACTAATTAGTTTCCGACTTTTGAATAAGTAAGAAACAGATCTAAATACTAAAATAGGGCCTTGGCCGAATGTTAGATTCACTTACCTTGTGAATCTCAAATCCCGAAAAGTAATCTTTTGGCTAAGAAGATGTCGAAACCTACAGGGTACATGTTAGATCCACTTCTAACATTTTAATCATAGTAACTGGCCCTTGGCCGAATATCACATAGCTTACCTTGCGATTTTAAAGTCCCGAAAGATCCCTTCTCTTGTAGTCGACAACTACCAAATCCCGAAACCCCCTTTCCAAGTTTCGGCCAAAGACATAAAAGGTATTAGTCTTGAACTTTCGGCTAAAAGAAAAATAGGAGAAATCGAATGACATTCAGTCTTACCCTTAATGTTGTAGTCGACAGCACCTTTGCCTGACACCACAAATATATTCGGCTTTGAGGAATACTAGGGAGATTCGACTTTTGATGCTAGAGAGAAAACGTGAGAAGGAGAAGAAGTAAGCTAGGAGAATTCGGAATGATGAAGATTGGTAGGGAGGTTTCGGTCTTGTTGAAGATGGGAGGGTATGTTTTGGGTTTGACGGAGTGAGTGCCAAAGAAATATGATGCTAAAGAAGAAAGGAGAAGATGCTCAAATGGTTCCAAACTTTCGGCTTTGGTCTAGAGAGAAAAGGGTGAAAATTTTGGCACTTCACTAGAGAATGAAAGAAGAACCGAATAGAACCTCTAAACCTCTCTTTAGGAATTCAGCTATGACCCAAAATTGATCACCAAAGAGTCCCTTGGCCGGCCATACACATCCCCTTATCAACTTCCCCATTTTTCTCCTATTTTATCTCTTATCTTGATCTAAAAATAGAGAAAAATAAATCTACATTTATCTATCTATTTAGTTGAATTTTTAAAAGGAATTATCCAAGTCAAATCCTCATCAATCTAGTCTCCCCATGCCATCCATCAATGCTCATCCATGCAGCAAAATAAAACTCTTTTATTTGCTTCCCATGCGACTCGAACCCAATCCCTTACACCTTGCATATGGCGTCACTTACTAGGCCTTAAGTGGCGCCTCCAAGCCACTTAGACAGGCCCATTTTTGTGTCATAAATCCCCTATATATTTTCTTAAGGCCTTATTAGACTTAGCTTCCTCTTTTAAACTTAAAATTAAACAATTTCTAAGGTATTCACCTACACACTAAGGTTCACAAACTTCATAATACACATTCACAACACACATAAGCATGCTATTTCATACAATTTAGTATTAATGCATAAGCTAAAATCCAGGATATTACACTTACCTTAACACTTCGAATCAATTTCTAGCAATTCACGATGATTACGAATACTCCGAGTTCGGCCTTCTTTATAACACTATTAAAATGAAGAGATCGTCTAAGAGAAAAGGATAGAGGATGCTATTTTCGGTCAAAAGACCCTCCCAAACTAATATATATATATATATATATATATATTCGGCCAAAGAAAATAAGAGAATAAAGATTCGAAAAAAAAGTTCTTACCAATTGATAAAAACAAAGGTTGAAAGAATAATCAACAAAAACAATATAAGTGAAGAGAAGATTCGGCTTGAAGGAAAATTGGAGAAAATGGTGACAGCACCATTCGGCCATGGGGAGTAAGAGATGGGAGACAATGTGTTTTGGGTTTTTCAAATGTGAGAAGGGAGCAAAGAGTGAGATTTGGGACAAAGAAGTATTCGACAATGGTGAAGAAGAGAAGAAAAGAAAAATGGCCTTTATGCTTTGGTATTTCGGCACAAGGGAGAGAGTGTCTTAAGATGTTAGGCAAAAATATGACCAAATGGTAAAAATGAAATGAAATGGCCAAAAGAAACAAAGTTTACCTATTGCTCAAATTCGGCTAGGAGAAAGAGTTTGGAGAGAAATGAAAATTTTACACAAAATGCTAAGAATTGACCAAAACTAACTCCTAATCCTAGCCAAACTACTAACAACATTCGGCCACTCCCCCCTAGCCACAAAACCATCCATGTACATTGGCCAAAAGTCAAAGCTTTAGCCACCCAAAATTTTCCAAGACAACATCCTTGATTCATGCCTTGTGTTCCCCCTACATTCCATAAGTTTAGGATTTCTTTCCCCAAGTTCCATGCTTACCTTAACCATTAGCCACCTTGCCATAAGTACAATAGTCCAACCTTACCAAATATAATGCTTGACCGACACATGCTATAAAGGTGCAAAAAAAAAGTCACCAAAATGCAATCCATGGGATTCAAACCTCTTCCCTCAAGCAACACTTATGGCGCCAACTCCACTTTACTACTAGCTCATCTTATGCTAGTTTTTGACACTTAATTTCGTTAAACATCAAGTTCACTTGATCCACTTCAATAAAGTACTCATTTCTAAAATTTATTCTAATTCTGAATAAATCCCGAGCCTTCTCAAGACTATATTAAGCACACAAATTGAATCATCCACAAGCTAAGCACCAAAAACATGCAACTTATCGATACTCAATTTTTAGGATGTTACAATTCTACCCCCTTAATGAAAATTTCGTCCTCGAAATTTACCTGGTTAAAAGATGTGAGAATATTGTTGCCAAATTGCATCCTCAGGCTCCCACGTAGCTTCCTCCGCTCCGTGATTACGCCATAGAACCTTAACCAACGGCACAGTCTTCTTTCTTAGCACCTTAATATCATGGTCCAAGATTTTCACTGGTTCCTCCTCGAAAGACAAGTCTGACCTCAACTCCACTTCTTCTACCGGTACTATGTGAGACGGATCCGATCTATAACGCCTCAGCATAGAAACATGGAAAACACTATGAATCTGACTCAACTCTGGAGGTAATTCAAGCTGATAGGCCACTGGTCCTACACGCTTCAACACACGGTACGGTCCAATGAACCTAGGGCTCAACTTGCCCTTCCTTCCAAATCTGAAAATCTTCTTCCAAGGTGAGACTTTTAGAAAGACCTGATCTCCCACTGCAAACTCAATATGCTTACGTTTCAGATCCGCATACGACTTTTGTCTATCCGAAGCTTCCTTTAACCGCGCTCGGATCACCTTTACGTTTTCATCCGTCTCAAATATCAACTCAGGACCCAACAACTGTCGTTCCCCCAATTCAGTCCAACAAGTAGGGGTACGACACCTACGACCATATAAAGTTTCATAGGGCGCCATTTGGATACTGGAGTGGTAACTGTTATTATACGCGAACTCTGCCAACGGTAGGAAATCCTCCCAACTACCTCTGAAGTCAATCACACAACCCCTTAACATGTCTTCCAAAATCTGAATTACTCTTTCTGACTGACCATCTGACTGAGGATGAAAAGCCGTACTGAAGTTTAACTTTGTTCCCAAAGCCTTATGTAAAGCTTTCCAAAATCGTGATGTAAACCTAGGATCCCTGTCCGATATGATAGACACTGGTACACCATGCAACCTCACGATTTCAGATACATACAGCTTAGCCAACTTCTGCTGTGAGTAATCCGTATGAACTGGTAGAAAATGAGCAGTCTTCATTAATCGATCCACTACTACCCAAACGGAATCTTTCTTAGTAGGTGTTAAGGGTAACCCACTAACAAAATCCATTGTTATCCGCTCCCATTTCCATAGAGGAATCTTTACCGGTTGCAATAAACCCGATGGTAATTGATGTTCCGCCTTCACTTGTTGACACGTCAAACACTTTCCCACAAAATCAGCAACCTCCCGCTTTAACCTTGGCCACAATACTGCTCATGAAGATCCTGGTACATCTTATTTCCTCCAGGGTGCATAGCATAAGGGCTACTATGCGCCTCTCGTAGAATCATTTGTCTCAAATTCGAATCCATGGGCATACAAACTCTTCCACGAAAACACAGCACGCCATCCTTGTTCAATCCAAAGTCCCCTATTATACCACTTTCAACTTGTTGCATTAAAGGACCCAACTTTTCATCTGATAACTGCTTTTCCTTGATCTGTTCTAACCACAATGGCTTCATCTGAAGTTTCGCTAGCAGACTGCCATCCTCATACAAACTGAAATGAGCAAACATTGCTCTTAACTCTGATACCACCTTACGACTCAACGCGTCTGCCACAACATTAGCCTTTCCAGGATGGTACTCGATTGAGAAGTCATAATCCTTTAACAACTCCACCCATCTCCGTTGTCTCAAGTTCAACTCCTTTTGGGTAAGGAGGTACTTAAGACTCTTCTGGTCCGTATAAATGATCGACTTCTCACCATAGAGATAGTGCCTCCAAATCTTTAAGGCAAACACCACTGCAGCCAACTCCAAGTCATGAGTAGGATAGTTGACTTCATGCGGCCTTAACTGATGAGAAGCATAAGCCACCACTTTTCCACCTTGCATTAGCACACATCCTAAACCTGTGTGTGACGCATCACATTAAATGATAAACTCTTTTCCAGCCTCAGGCTGAATCAGTACTGGCGCTTCCGTCAAAATCTTCTTCAGTTTCTCGAAACTTTCTTGCTGTTTATTGGTCCACACATACGGTACTCCCTTTCGCAACAGCTTAGTTAGGGGTGCAGCGATCAACGAAAACCCCTCAACAAAGCGTCTATAGTAACCAGCCAAACCCAAGAAACTCCGAATCTCAACCACTGACTTTGGTGGTTTCCAATCCAACACAGCCTCTACCTTCCGATGATCAACTCTTATTCCTTTGGCTGACACCACATGACCCAAGAAAGTCACTTCTTTCAACCAAAATTTGCATTTACTGAATTTGGCATAAAGTTGCTTATCTCGCAAAATTTGCAACACAATGCGCAAATGTGAGTCATGCTCTTCTTCATTCTTTGAATATACCAAGATATCATCTATGAACACCACTACGAACCGGTCTAGATTGGGTTGAAAGACTCGGTTCATCATGTCCATAAATGCAGCTGGTGCATTGGTCAAACCAAAGGGCATCACCAAAAACTCATAATGTCCATAACGAGTTCGGAATGCCGTCTTATGAATATCTGCCTCTTTCACCTTGAGTTGATGATAACCATCTCAAATCAATCTTGGAGAAAACTGAAGCTCCTTCCAATTGATCAAACAGGTCGTCAATTCTCGGCAATGGATACCTATTTTTGATCATCAATTTATTCAACTACCTATAATTAATGCACATACGCATTGACCCATCCTTCTTCTTGACGAACAAAACCGGTGCTCCCCACGGAGACACACTCGGTCGAATAAATCCCCGATCCAATAATTCTTGAATTTGGGCTTTAAGCTCCGCTAACTCCTTCGGCGCCATTCTATAAGGAGCAATGGACACCGGGCAAAAGCTCAATGCCAAATTCTACATCCCGATCTGGAGGTAAACCAGGAAGTTCTTCGGGTAAGACATCTAAAAATTCTTTCACCGTTCTCACATCTTCCACTGATAATTCCTTGGCATCCAAAGCACTAATGAAGGCTAAGAATGCTCCATACCCTTTCCGCACCAACTTTTCTGCCTTCAACGCAGATACCACATTTGCCAAAAAGTTCCTTCGCTCGCCTATCATTACTACCTTCTTATCATCCACAGTCTTTATTGACATCTACTTTTCAGCACAATCCAATTGCGCCCGGTGCTTCACCAACCAATCCATGCCCAAAATAAGATCAAACTCGCCGAAAGGCAGTTCCATCAAGTCTGCCAAAAATATTTCTCTTTGGATTTCTAAGGGCACGTCTCTAAACAATTTATTCACAATTACAGACTGTCTTAAAGGACTAATTACCATCATCTCTCTATCACTAATCTCAGATCTAATATTCAGGTTTCCAGATATGGCACTAGCAACATACGAGTGGGTAGACCCAATATCTATCAAAGTAGTAACAGGTACATCAAAGATGAAGAACGTACCAGTTATCACGTCAGGTGCATCGCCATCTTCACGACGCCTAACAGCATAGACCAACCCCGGCTGTCTTGCCTCCGCGTTACCTCTAAAGCCATTTCCCCGACCCGGTGCACCTTGACCACGTCCGGTACCATTACCACCACGACCTGATCCTCGACCTCTCGGTGGCTGCTGAGTACCTCTAGCTTGATACGAGCACGCCCGGGGCACCAACAATTTTCAAATTTATGGAGCTGGTTTCTTAGCTCATTTTTAATTATTAAATTGCTGGAATAAAAAAATTAGTTAACTTAGTTTAAGCTAATCAAATTGCTGGAATGAAATTTAATTAATTTAGTTTAAGTTAATTAAAAAATTTAGTCAAAATTAATTTGTCCAAGCTTTAATTAATTTGTCTTCTTTCATGCATTAATTTGTGTCAATAAATATGTGTCACTAACTAATTTAATTAGTGATTGCCGAGTTATTATGTCTAGTTCTTCATTGCCAATTTTATGAGCCAATGGGTTATTTTTAATTGCTACACTTTGATGTTACAATAGGGATATTCGGCCACATTATGGAGCTCTTCAAGTTGCTGCACGTTGATGGCTTTAAGTAGGACAATCGGCTCTTCAAGCATCCGTGAATTACTTGGGCAATGGATGATGGAAACCATGGATGGACGGTAGCTAAAGACAAGCAAACGTGGAACATGAAAGACTTCTATAGCATGGACGCACACTAATAAATTAAAGGAGAAGATTCTCCATGCGTGAACAACAAATGGGTGGATGAGCATGATGAATGGAAGCATGAATTAAATAAACAAAAGCTAATGGAATTTAAAGGGAATACTATGGGTGTTGGGAGAAACAAAATTAAAGTCAATTGGAGATAGCATGGACGGCACAAGCTTGAATAAAATAAAGCATGTTGGATGCATGAACAAAAATGCATGTGGCGTTGGAGTAAATAATTTAATGGCAACATGATGGAACAAGTGGAAGCATGAAGCATAAAGCATGAAGAATTAAAAATATAAACATGTGTTTAATTTAATTTATTCAACTTGGAAGACAAGAGATAATGGCCATATTATTCTAATGGTTTGGACGGCAATGAAAGTTTATGCATGCTAAGAATTAAAATTAGTATGGAGCCGAAACTTAATCTTTAATTTGAGCATGGGCAGCCAAATGGAAGCATATTGGATAGCAACTTGGACGACACATGGACATGCGAAATGAAATTAATTTCTTTACAATTAGGTGCATTGGCCGAACAGCCTTTCCATTTTCCATTTCTTTTTGTTTTTTCGAGTAGCTTGTAGATTAGCCTATAAATATCTTGCTATTTTCATTTTGTAGAGGACAGAATTTTTAGGAATGAATTTTTATGAACGTTGTTCATTTGAGTGAGTTTATCTGCTCTCTATCTTTCGTACGAGTTTCGATTCGGACTTATCAAGCTTTGCTTGTGGCGTCAGTCGTTTCTCATCCATTTATTTATACCAACGGTTCTTATCTTTTTAGATAACGAGTCTTGATCCATCATCGAAATCCATCTTTTCACCTTAACGATATAAGAAACGGGGTGACACTGTTATATAGTGTTGAATCTTTCTTAAGTTAAGTTCGTATTTCCATTTCCATCATCGATTCCATTTCTCCACCTTAAACATTATAGAACCGGGGGTGACACTCTTTAGTGTTGAATCGCTTCTTGTTTAAGTTCTTTTATCCATCTCCATTAAATTATCTTTTTATCTATTTTATTTTTATTTTGTTCCACCAAACTGAACCATCTCCTATTTTATTCACTTAAGCTTCCGCAAACTCATTTATATTTTCCGATTATTTTCCAAATGCTTGTTTCCTCCTCGTAGACGATTGGGCAACTCATATACGTTTCGACTCATCCCGAGCCAGTTCGTATCATAGTTGGCTGAGCATCAGAGTTACGAGCTTCCTGAGTCAGATCAGTCCGTCGAGGGTAATTCTTATATTGATGATCCTTGGAACCACATTTATAACAGGCACCAGTTTTCCTCCAGCATTCCCCGGGGCGTCGTTTCCCACAGTCGGCACAGTCTCGACTCTGATTGGTAGTCACAGGTGCTCTAGCTTGAGCTGGGTCATCATTTGGAGGCCTGTTCTGGAACCTTTTAGCAGAACCTGTGTACTTAAAATCCCTCTTTCCTCTGACTCTTTCCCGGTTCTGGCGTTATGAGTTCTTAGCCTCTTCGGCTATCTTGGCTTTCTCTACAAGCGAGGCAAAAGTCTGTACTTGTTGTGGGGCTATCAGTACCCGCAACTAATCATTCAACCCATCTTCAAAGCGTACACAATGCTCATGATCAGTCAGCACTATTGTGCGAGCATAACAGCTCAAGCGAAGAAATTCTACCTCGTAAGCTGCCACCGTCTTATTTCCTTGAACCAAATTCAGGAATTCCTTCCTCCGGGCATCCACATAACTTGTCCCGACATACTTCCCTTGGAAAGCAGCTTTGAAGAAATCCCAAGTAACCAATGCAGCCTCGGTGCCTTCTCGAACAGTAAGACACCATTGATACGCCTCGTCCCTTAACAAGGACACGGCTCCTCTTAGCTTCTGCTCGGTGGTGCACTCCAAATCCTCTATGATTCGTTCCACTGCCTCGAGCCAATATTTTGCAACATTCGGAGCTACACCGGAGACACCTCTAAAAACCTCGGCACCACTTGATTTAAGTCGTTCCGATATTGATCCACGAACTGCTGGGCCAGTTCTAGTCCCGGCAACCCTTTCTAGGACTCGCAACATTGCTTGAGTCAAAGCATTGTCCTCTCTTGTATGATCATGTAATCCAGTCTCACTCCCGGATGACGCAGGTACATCCATTTTCGGCATATGACCCGGTGCTTCAGTTGCACCCCTAGCACCTCGTCCACTACCACGGCCATGGCCACGTCTACCGCGTCCACGTCCACGTCCTCTAGTGCTCATAATGACTAATTCGGTTTAATCTAATTACAAGTTTTATGAATCAGAATATTATTTCAGTGTTTATTAACGATATTTTATTAGATATAAGAGATAAAGTTGTTTTCGCAACCACCTCCTATAGTCTCGATCTCTACCGTTTTCAGAGTGTTCCTATGATCATATCACAATAATAAACATTTAATATACAAATACTTACTTGACTTAGTGCCGGATTCTCGAGGTGCCATACTACCTTTAAAACATTATGTCTAAAAATTTAAACAGTTTTAAACAAAAATTGTTGTTGAACCCAAACCACAGCTGAGTTTTGAAACTGGCTCTGATACCATAAAATGTAACACCCCAAACCCGGCCTATGCGTTAAGTCCAGATTTGGCATGCCACACAAATCGAACTTACATCTAGTCATCAATGGTTTAAAGAAAACAAATCTTCAAAACGATTTTAGAGATGGAGTTTATCAAAAATTTGAAATCCATGATTTTAAAACGTAAGAGTTTATAATTTGATTTTCAGAGAAATAATTGGTTGAAATAATTTCATAAAAGAGTTTTCACAGAAATTTTACGAGTTGATGATATTTAAGAAAAACCCCTTTTTTATATGCAAGTTTAAGAAAACATTTATAGAAATTAAAACAGTCCCATTTAAGTGTCTAAAACATTTTAAAATCCATCCACGAAATAAAAATCCATGAAAATAATACCAGAGGCCTTATTACATTGCAACTGAAATAATACTTAAATAGAAATACTTAAAAGAAGTTCAAAGTTTATAAAAACCCATCATTCGTAGTATGGCCTCCACACGAAGTCATCCCCGGCCCAAGTCTCCATCATTTATCATTACCTGAGAAAGGTAATAAAAACGGGTTGAGTTACTTAGAACTCAGTGTGTAACCCACTTACCGTGCCACTAGGCCAGAACCATTTAAGCATATAATTGGGCTTGAGCCCATTTACAAATGTACAATATATATATCAAATATAAAATGCATGTGATATGCAATTCCCAACCAAGCCTAAATTTCCATCCGCTACACACCACCCATACCAACCAGCACACCTGTGGGAATCAAGTCAACCCACCCCGCCAACACACCAATCGCAGGCATAAAGCCATTTAAAATGATTGTGGCAGAGCGACCGAACTAGATTGTGGCAGAGCCACTCGAACTAGATTGTGGCAGAGCCACCAAAACTTCTCTTCAATTTCAGCTCAACCCATGCAATCATGTATGCATATACAAAACATAACAATATTCATAAGATAATTTCAACATAAGGCACATAATACAAGTTGGCCCATTAAGCAAACTAGCAATTGGCCCATTAATCGATCTAGCAAATTTGGCCCATTAATCGATCTAGCAAATTTGGCCCATTAATAGATCTAGCAAATTTGGCCCATTAATCGATCTAGCAAATTTGGCCCATTAATCACATGAGGCCTTTTTACAAGTTTCACACTTGGCCAATTTATCAAATAATTCGTATAGCCCATCTATCACATGAGGCTCAAAATATTACTTTTTAACAAAATAGCCCATTAAGGGCAATTCTGTAATTTCCACAACTTTAATACTGATTTCATGCATTTACACAAAAAGTGTTAATATACCGTATTTTCCAATTTTACCAACTTTACGATTTTTATTCTAATGCTTACGGTATAATATCTAACCCAATGAGATAAGTGTGAAATTACACACCTAATTACGGAGAGAACTATACTTTCCCGCTCGTCGGTACCTAAATACGTATCACACTCGATTAGAACACTGATACTAAATATAAATCTATGTTAAGATAAACAATCTAGATCTTTACCCTCGGAATTTTGAACAACAATTATTTGTGGTTTTTCCCCGATTGATGGTTCATAACCCGTTGAAGAACCACGAACAGTCAATGGCTCAGGAGTACGAATGACTTCAAATAATTGATTTTCACCAGAGGAGGGTCCACAACCCGGTGGAAAATCTCTGATTGCCGAAACAGCCCTTCGCTTGAATCTAGGGGGAATAGCGAATCCACCCCTCTTTCAAACACTGTTCACTACTCTTTTCGAACCTATCTTGTTTGCCACAAAAACTTACGTTCACGGAAATGATAATCTAGTGATAATGTCCCCAAAAACGAAATCGACTAGTAATCCATATATAACGATATGACGAGTAATATAGAAATCCTTGATAGAAACCCTTACCTTAACACTTCGAATCGATTTCTAGCGATTCATGATGATTACGAATACTCCGAGTTCGGCCTTCTTTATAACACTAATAAAATGAAAAGATCGTCTAAGAGAAAAGGATAGAGGATGCTATTTTCGGTCAAAAGACCCTCCCAAACTAATATATATATTCGGATAAAGAAAAGAAGAGAATAAAGATTCGAAAAAAAATTTCTTACCGATTGATTAAAATGAAGGTTGAAAGAATAATCAACAAATACAATATAAGTGAAGAGAAGATTCGGCTTGAAGGAAAATTGGAGAAAATGGTGTTAGCACCATTCGGCCATGGGGAGTAAGAGATGGGAGACAATGTGTTTTGGGTTTTTCAAATGTGAGAAAGGAGCAAAGAGTGAGATTTGGGACAAAGAAGCATTCGGCAATGGTGAAGAAGAGAAGAAAAGAAAAATGGCCTTTATGCTTTGGTATTTCGGCACAAGGGAGAGAGTGTCTTGAGATGTTAGGAACAAATATGACCAAATGGTAAAAATGAAATGAAATGGCCAAAAGAAACAAAGCTTACCTATTGCTCAAATTCGGCTAGGAGAAAGAGTTTGGAGAGAAATGAAAATTTTACACAAAATGCTAAGAATTGACCAAAACTAACTCTTAATCCTAGCCAAACTACTAACAACATTCGGCCACTTCCCCCTAGCCACAAAACCAGCCATGTACATTGGCCAAAAGTCAAAGCTTTAGCCACCCAAAAGTTTCCAAGACAACATCCTTGATTCATGCCTTGTGTTCCCCCTACATTCCATAAGTTCAGGATTTCTTTCCCCAAGTTCCATGCTTACCTTAACCATTAGCCACCTTGCCATAAGTAAAATAATCCAACCTTACCAAATATAATGCTTGACTGACACATGCTATAAAGGTGTAAAAATAAAAGTCACCAAAATACAATCCATGGGATTCAAACCTCTTCCCTCAAGCAACACTTATGGCACCAACTCCACTTTACTACTAGCTCATCTTATGCTAGTTTTCGACACTTAATTTCGTTAAACATCAAGTTCACTTGATCCACTTCAATAAAGTACTCATTTCTAAAATTTATTCTAATTCCGAATAAATCCTGAGCCTTCTCAAGACTATATTAAGCACACAAATTGAATCATCCATAAGCTAAGCACCAAAAACATGCAACATATCGATACTCAATTTTTAGGATGTTACAAAAATACATTCATATCATTATTGAGCTAATATAATAACTTATTTAAATAACAGAACTTTATTAATACTGAAGTTCAGCATACTTAACAAAATTCAATTTATTGAACAGAAATATATCCTAATCATAACTAAAAGAAAATTTTATTCTGAGTGGAATCAATTCAAATTTTTGATCCCCCCTACTTAAAGTGAACAATGTCCTGATTGTTTAAAGTGAATAGATACTATACACCAGGTAGGATATTTAGAAAAGAGGAGGTGAGTCAATTTGACTGCTTAAGTACCAGGCTCTTTCTAAAATCCAATCCTAGACATGTATATATCTATTGCCACACTTTAGCCTTTGAGACTTGTTCAGATTTTATTCATGCTTCCTATCTCTTGTTTTATTGTGCAAAAATAAAAATTCCTAATTAACCTAATCTTAAAGTAAAAATAAAAATAAAAATAAACTAAAGTTGAAGTCCTCCCCTTTTTTATTTGATTGCCGATCCTTCTGAATTCGACTTATCTTTTGCTCCATTAATATTGCCTCTTCATGAATCGCCTTGTTCCTTCTTTGATGATGAAATCCATGGTTCAAATATGAAATCTGGAAACTCAGGCACAAAAATAAATGGGTCGTTATAAATTTTCTTGAGGGCGCTTCTCATCGAGTCATCCCTTATTTTTTTGCATATCTCTAGTAAGCTTGTTGCTGCCAGTCTGGGCTAGGCGGTGGAGCTCTAAACATTGAGGGTTCAATATCAGGTTCAGCTTCTGGTTCCATTGGATCTGCCTCACTAGGGACTTTATTTGATTACTCTGGTGGGATTTCTGTGGGTTCATCTTCTGCTTCTTCGGGATCCTCGCTTTCTTCAATTCGTTGCTGAAGAACAGAATCTTCGACCACTCGGTAAAGGTCCCAATCGGTGATTGTGCCTTGACTATACTCTGACTTCTTTACGTCCGCAAGGAGTTTTACTTTTAAGCACAGAATTGTGATCGTAAAAGGGAAATAGGCAGGCCCAGAACGTCTAACGGCACAATTTTGCATTTCTCTCAGGATGATTTTGCCTACATCAATGGTCTTTCTAGTTAGAATCGAGTATAATAGGACCATTCGCTCTAATGAGATTGTAGTCCCATGCGAACTAGGCATAAGGCTGAAACAGATGAAATAGAACCATACCTTCGCAAGTGGTGTCAAATACTCTCTTCGACACGTGTGGATTCCTTGCTTTGACACAGTCCACTTAGAACCTGGAACTGTGAGTTCTTCAAGGATTTCTTGCAGATTTTCAGGCTTAATATTGCTCAATAGAGAGGAATATTCATCATTGTCGAAATCAGGTAATTCAAAGAACTCATTAATAGCATTGGTACCTTGATTCCGTGGACTGGAACTTTAGTCAATTCGCTTGAAGTTAAGTTCACGTAGAATTCACGAACTAATTCCTCATCCACACTTGGTCTCTTTTCACAAAACAATTCCCAATTGAGGGCTTCAGCAACTTGACGAATACGTGCTATAAAATCTCTGTAGTTGCTTTCCTTCAATATGAAGCCTTTCTCTGGATGCATCTATTGATTTTTGCAGATACTTTCGTATCTGACTTTGGCTTCTTCATAGTGAAATTTGCTTTGTGTTTTGTCAATTTGAGCGGAGGCACGAGTTCTTTTGCGAGTCATAATTAACCACCTTTCTTGTAAAAATTAAGAACTCCTAAAATAAAATATACTAATGAACAAAATATGGAAATTTAAAAGGAGGGTTTGAGGGCTTATGGCTTGGGTTGGATGGATGGATGCGTGGTAGGGGCTGCATGCAAGCAGGTGGTGTGTAAGGTGCAACGCAACAGAGTGCCTGGGCTGGTCGGGTGTGGGGCGATGATGCGCAACAAGAACACTGCTGGAGGCAGCAGACGTGGGGGCCACGACCTGGGCAGCTGCAGGAGCTGGCGTGCGGCGTGTGCTGGGGCAGGCTGCTGGCCGAATGGTTGATGTGGCTAGGGACTTGCGGCACTTGGGTGTTGGTGTTTGGGGTTGTGAGTGATGAATGAATGGGGAGGAACAATGGTGCAATTTATAGAGGGAAAAGTATGAATTAGAGTAGAACTCTTAGAACAATTAAAGAATTAAAAATAAGAGTCCAATTCTAATTTTACTCAAGATTAACAACAATTAATAATTAAATATACATGTATTAAATTATCAATTGCTATTAAATTGCAAAGATAAATATAAAATAAAATTAATTCTAATCCTAATTTAAATTGATAAAAATTAATATATAATGAATATAATTATATATTAAAGTTTATCAATAAAAATATTTATTCTAGATGCCTTAAAAATATTTACAAAAAGAGGCACCTAGTTTTTATTATTAACGAAAATAGCAACCAAATTTTGAAAATAATTCAATTAAGTCCCTAGACTTAATGAAAAGTTGAAATTGAGTTGCAATTTAAGACTTGGGTCAAAATTGACCTTTTTATTTGAACAACCAAAAATTTATTTTTTTCATTTAGGGACTAATTTCTTGGGAAATTATGCAAAAATCAATTCCCAGTAAAGATTGGAGGGGTCACAAGCGGTCCCGCTTAAGTTCCAATCTCCTAGACAAAATTTATTTGAACATAATAAACTCGAAAATGTACCCTAAATAATTTATTGAAAGCAAGAAAATCTAAGGATCAGATAAACTGAACAAGATTTGATCCCGTTCAGGTTTTTCTCCGTAATAATGTTTCAAACGCTGAGCATTGACTTGAAAATTACCTCCCTTCCCTTGGAGTTCAACAACTCCGTATGGATAAACGCGATGGATCATAAATGGGCCGGACCAACGTGATTTTAACTTACCTGGGAAGAACTTAAATCTGGAATTAAATAACAAAACTTGCTGACCTGCTTCAAACTCTCGAACTTGAATATGCTTGTCATGCCATTTCTTGAGTCTTTCTTTGAGTAATTTGGCATTTTCGTATGAGAACATTCGAAATTCCTCTAGCTCGTTGAGTTGGCGCATCCGTTTCTCTTTAGCAAGCTTGAGATTTAAATTGAGTTGTCGAAGAGCCCAGTAAGCTCTGTGTTCTAGATCCAAAAGTAGATGACAGGCTGTCCTAAAGACCAACCTATAGGGCGACAATCCTAAGGGTGTCTTGTATGCTGTTCTGTAAGCCCATAAAGCATCATCTAGTCTCTTGGACCAATCTCGTCGATTCAGGCAAGCTACCTTCTCAAGTATGCCTTTGATCTCCTTATTTGCTAGCTCAGCTTGCCCATTTTTCTGTGGATGGTAAGCTGTAGCAACCTTGTGTTTCACTCCATGTTTATCTAGCAACCATTTTAACCAGTTGTTCACAAAGTGGGTCCCTTCATCGCTGATAATAGCTCTTGGGGTTCCGAACCTTGTGAACACATGTTTCTTCAAGAACTTCATCACAACTTTGGCATCGTTTGTCGGATAAGCTTCAGCCTCGACCCACTTGGACACATAATTTACTGCTATCAATATGTACTTATGACCAAAAGAAGGAGCGAAAGGACCAAGAAAGTCAATACCCCAAACATCAAACAATTCTACCTCAATGATATTCGTTCGAGGCATCTCATTTCTGTTGGTGACGTTTCCAACCATCTGACATCGATCGCAATTCTTTACGTAAGCGTATGCATCCTTGAATAGTGTTTGCCAAAAAAATCCAGCTTGCAATACTTTGGCCGCTGTACGAGTACCTCCGAAGTGTCCCCCACTCGGAGTTGAATGACAGTGGTATAAAATCTTCGGTATTTCATCTTCTGCCACACATCTCCTAATCATCTGATCTGCACACTTTTTAAACAGATATGGCTCTTCCCAGAAATAGTACTTCACATCATGAAGAAAATTTTTTCTTTGTTGATAAGTTTTATCAATCAAGATCAAACCACAAGCTAAATAGTTAGCAAAATCAGTAAACCAAGGAACATTATGGACATGATTTACCTTCAGTATGTTTTCATCTGGAAATGTCTCCTGGATCGGTACAAGTGGAGAATTTCCTTCTTGCGGCTCCAATCTTGATAAGTGATCTGCTACTTGATTTTCTACTCCCCTTCGAACTTGAATTTCTAGATCGAACTCTTGAAGTAGAAGCACCCACCGGATCAATCTCGGCTTAGCATCTTTCTTAGCTAATAAGTACTTAATTGCGGAGTGGTCTGTGTAGACAATGACTTTGGTACCTACAAGGTAAGATCGAAACTTGTCGAAAGCAAACACAATAGCCAGTAACTCTTTTTCTGTTACCGTATAGTTCAGCTGAGCTCCGGTTAGAGTTCTACTTGCGTAGTAGATGGGATGAAAAACTTTATTCCTTCGCTGGACCAAGACAGCTCCAATGGCGAAGTCACTTGCGTTACACATCGACATGAATGGTGAATCCCAATCTGGTGTGACGATTATGGGTGCCGTGACTAATCGACTCTTCAGATTGTCAAAGGCTTTTAAGCATTCCTCCTCAAACTTGAGTATCGAGTCTTTCTCCAATAGCTTGCATAAGGGTTTAGCCACTTTGGAGAAGTCCTTGATAAATCTTCGATAGAAATCGGCGTGGCCCAAAAAGCTCCTAACACCTTTTACAGATGTTGGAGGTGGGAGTTTCTCAATAACGTCTACTTTTGCTTTGTCCACCTTGATCCCATGTTTCATTATCCGATGCTTCAGAACAATTCTTTCTCTTACCATAAAATGGCATTTTTCCCAGTTGAGTACGTGATTTGTTTTTTTGCATCGCCTCAATACCTTAGCTAGATTGGCTAAGCAATCATCGTAAGTATCTCCAAATACTGAGAAATCGTCCATGAAAACTTTCAAATACTTCTCAACCATGTTAGTAAAAATAGACATCATACATATTTCAAATATAGCTGGTGCATTACATAAACCAAATGGCATGCGTCTAAATGCGAATGTACCATACGGGCAGGTGAATGTCGTTTTGTGTTGATCTTCTCGTGCTACTGTAATCTAATTATACCCTGAGTGTCCATTGAGAAAACAGTAATAGTCTCGTCCTGCGAGTCTATCCAACATCTGGTCCAAAAACGATAAAGGGAAGTGATCTTTCCTAGTCGCCTTGTTCACCTTCCGGTAATCGATGCAGATTCTCCATCCCGTAACTGTTCTAGTTGGTATCAACTAGTTGTTCTCGTTCTCCACGACTGTGATACCTCATTTCTTCGGCACGCACTGGACTGGACTCACCCATGAACTGTCTGAGATGGGGTAAATATACCCGCATCCAACCACTTGATAATTTCCTTTTTCACTACATCTTTTATGATGGGGTTCAGTCTCCGTTGTCCATCAATCGTTCCTCTCTCGGCATCTTCTAATATGATCTTGGGCATGCATACAGATGGGCTAATACCGCGAATATCGGCTATGGTCCATCCGATAGCCTTCTTGATTTGTTTCAACACTATAATAAGTTTCTCTTCTTGTTTAGTAGTTAATTCTGCTGAAACAATAACAGGCAGAGTAAAGGCGTTACCTAAATAAACATATTTTAAGTGTGAAGGTAATACCTTGAGTTCTAACTTAGGTGGCTCTTCAATTGATGCTTTTGGCTGCATGTAATCTCTTTTCTCTAATTCCAAAGATTTAAAATGGGATAGTGGATTAAATCTCTTTTGATTAGCTTCTAGCAAAGCTAAGTATTCATCCTCTTCTTCATCATTTTGGGGATCCGATGTCAAAATTCTTTCCAGTGGGTCCTCAACACAGTTAAGTCCCTTCTCTACTATTAATTCCTCTAAATCGGATACTGCAGAACAATAATCCATTGTGTTAGGAAATCGCATTGACTTAAAAACATTAAATGTTACCTGATCATCCTGAACACGCATAGTCAGCTCGCCCTTTTGCACATCAATAAGGGTCCTTCTAGTTGCTAAGAATGGTCTTCCTAGGATAATTGGCACTTCTTTGTCTGTTTCAAAGTCTAGAATTACAAAGTCAGTAGGAAAGATAAACTTATCTACACGTACCAATACGTCCTCGATTTTTCCTTCTGGATGCGCTAAGGATCGATCTGCTAGTTGAAGTATAACCGTAGTTGGTCTAACTTCTCCTATCCCAACTTCCTAAATATTGACATAGGCATCAAGTTGATACTTGTGCCTAAGTCACATAATGCTTTACCACAATATGTTGATCCAATATTGCATGGTATGGTAAAACATCTAGGATCCTTAAATTTCAGCGGTAGTTTATTCTGAAGATATGCACTGCATTCCTTCGTCAGAGCTACCGTTTCAAATTCTATAAGCCTTCGTTTCTTAGACAAGATATCTTTCATGAACTTGACGTAGTTCGGCATTTGCTCAAGTGCTTCGACCAACGGGATGTTGATGTGAAGTTGCTTGAGTACGTCAAGGAACTTCTTGAATTGAATCTCCTGCTTCGGCTTCTAAAGTCTTTGAGGGTAGGGTGGTGGTGGTTTCATTACTGGAACTGATTCTGGTTGATTTGCCTTTGACGGTAATTCTGCCTCTAACAAAGTTGTTGGTTGATCAGAATTGACTGGTCCTGAGATTACTTTGCATGGTTTTGCAGATTTCAATTCTGGTGGAACTGGGGTTTCAACACTTGGTTGAACTTCTTCTGAGTCTTGAGCATCAGCTTGCTCCTTTTCAACTTCAACAGTGTTGGGCTCTACGATCTTTCCACTCCTCAATGTCAACGCTTTGCAATGTTCCTTCCCCGGATTTCTTGAATTTTCTATGTCACTAGGTAAAGCACCTTGTGGTCGGTTCCTGAGTTCCGTTGCAAGCGGCCCACTTGATTCTCCAAATTCTTCAATGTAGCTGCTTGGCTCTGGATAAGGTACCATTCTTTGCCATGTATGTCTTTAGCAAACTCTCCAGGCTATTGGATACTTCACCTTGAATTGGTTTCTGAACTTGTTGCGGAATATTAGGCGGCTGGGTTGGTCTGGGTTGGGTGTAAGTGGTACTGGTTCCAGCCCCTTGGTTACTCTAGGAAAAATTCGGGTGGCTTCTCCACGATGGGTTACAAAAGTTGGATTGCAGCCCTTGCCTTCCGTGGTTTTGGTTCTGATTACCCATGTACTATACAGATTTTGGGTTCGACAGACATTCTTCGAACAAATGCCCTTCCGCACAATGAACACATGCTATATTCTCGAATTGGTTAGGCTGCTGTGCTGCAAAACTATTAGACCTATTAGTAGTAAGATTTTTAAGCATTGAAGATATTGATGATATATGAGATGCGAGTGAAGTAAGAGCGTCTACTTCATGTATTCCAGCGACTCGTCTTCCTGACGCTGCTCAACTGGTTGGCCATTGATAGTTGTTGCTGGCAATCCTCTCGATAATTTCATAAGCCTCGCTATAAGACTTAGGAAGGAGAGCGCCATTAGCAGAGGCGTCCACTACCATCCTTGTGTGAGTGTTGAGACCATTATAGAATGTCTCAAGTTGAATGAAACATCCTGAATTAATGGGCCTTTGCATTTGTTCTGTGTTACGTATAATGTGTTAATTAGAGTGTTTAAGAGGTTCAGATTGGGCTCAAGGTTGGGTCGAGGCCTTAGTTAAAACTTTCTGTTTGGACACTCAAGTGGGAAGCCTGATAAAATAAGGCTTAAAAGATGTTACCTGCGTTTTAAAATAAAAAATGGGCCTGTGGCCTAGCGGCAAAGTGGCGCAACTAAAAGAGTAGGAAAGTGGCGTCAAATGGGAGGCCCAAATTCAAGTTGTATGAAGCCCAATTCTTTTAATTAAAATTTAGCTAATTTTCGGCATTTAAGTGGATAAAGTTGACGGAAATGAGGCTTGAAAGTAGGAGGATTTATTTGTTTGGATAATGTGGATAATATGGCTAATAATTTGGCAGATAAAAGAAGAAAGAGGTGGTGTTATCTGGGGCACTTATGGATGAGAGATCAGATAATGATAAGGGAGGAAATTTAGGAGGTATCTGCTGATCAACAGTGGTGGTCGAATTTCCATCTCTTGGATGGGGAGAAATCGATTTTAATATGGCTAAGGGGTGCCGAAATTTCCCTTGATTAGTAGCTTAGTTTTAGTATTAAAAAGGGGCATTTTCGGGATTTAGGTAGTAGGTGTCAAAATTTTGTATTCAAGTGAGGGGAATACCTTTTTATTTTTCGGCATTAGGGTTTATTCTCCCACTCTCTCTTCTTCTATTTCGACAATAGGGTTTCTCTATTCTCCCATTCTCTGCAAGAGCCGAAATCCCTAAGCCTATTCTCTCATCTTCACTTCTATGCAAAAGCCAAAAGTCTATTATTCTTTTTCTGTTTTCTTCTACAAAGCCGAAACCTCATAGCTCTCTCTACACCTTTTCCTGATTTCTTCAAAAACTAAAACTTTGAACTTTCTTCTCATCTCCATAGCCGAATACCTCCTATTCTCTTTTACCAAACTCTTCAACTAAAAGCCGGATCTACATAGATTTCTTCTTATCATCTTCTCTTTTTGATCTTCTCAAAAGCCGAAATCTTCTAGGAGTTGCCGAATTCTCTGTAGAGGTAAGTGTCGACTTGTGCTATTATTTTTGTAATCTATTTTAGGTTTTTGAGACCATAGCTAAATGGCTAGTTGGTTGTTAGGCCATCTTTTGTTTGACGTTTTCACTGATCTCGCGTTTTCTTTTTGGTCGGCGCTCCGGGATTTGAAGGAGATCTAATCGCCTAGGTTCCTAAGCCAGAAATCATTAACGTTCGAACCATATTATTATTTTCGGGATTTCAAGGTAAGGGTTTCTCTTTAGATTCTCTGTATATTCGCTATCGTAATTGTGATCTTAACCCTATAATATGGATTAACAACCATACGTTGTGATGGTAGCAACTGATAAGGTCTTTTAATGGAATCACTTGTCGATCAGGCGAAGGAGGGGATTGGATCTGTAAAACCAACCCCTAAGTTTAAGAAACGAGCGGTGTCAGCAGTACGGGATTGGCCACCGGGTTGTGGACTGCCTCCAGAACAACACCTTAGACAGATAGCAGTCGTATCAGCTTCTAATAGTGTCGACATAGAAAGTCTCGTCTTGTCGGTAATCAGGTGTGTAAATCTCTAACACACTAGTTAATCTGGAATATATGTATGTTATGGGCTAAAAGCTGGAAAAAGGCTGCATAGACAGTCGGATTACCCAAAAAAGGTAGGCAAGAGATGCCAGGCACGTAATCATAGAAACTTTACTATGTGTATCGATATATGTGATAGTCTGTGATCTCGTTGATAGCATATCGTTTTGATTCTGCATGAATGTATGCATGGGATGGGGATACTATGATAAAAGGGAAGAGCATGTTTAAAGGTTACTTGGTGATCGGTGGTTAAACCACGATTTATAAAGTTGGGTCACAAAAGTGATTAGTGGCTAAGCCACGTTAAATTTATTCCGAATTGATAGGAATAGGCAGCATGACTGTCGATATGGTGTGTAGCGGTTGGTGGGTTGATTGTAGAAATCCCCAAGGTGTGATGGCTAGTACGGGCTGGTGTGTAGAGGATGGACTATTAGGTTTGGGTTGGGCCATGTTGCATGTAAATATTCTGTTTCCATTGCGTATGGACCAAGGCCCATAATGTGTTTGTGGGCCTCAAGCCATTTATGTGTTTTCAGGATTTGCAGACTGAGTCTTGGTGACTCACCCTTTTATTTCTCTGACTTTTCAGATGAGCAGTAGATCGTGGACATGGGAGCCGAGACGGACTCGAGGGGCCATCAAGTCTTTTATTTTCATAAACCATTTTCGGTTTTTCTTTAAGTTTAAATTTGGGATTATTTATGTAATAAGGCCTCTGTAGCTTAGGTTATTGGTTTATATGTGGTAATGTTTATACTTTAAATTGGTTTTCAAAGATTTACATACTATAAGTAATGAAGCGGGAATTTCAAACATGCATAACGTGAAGATATGTTTTCGAAAAGAGAAAAAAACCTATGTTAATGAATATTTGAATAATCAAACCGAGATTTCCAAAACCAACAAAGTTATGTTTTCAAACGACACGACAAAGTTTCTCAAATGAGATGCGTGCTCTCTTTAAAGCAAACAAAGAACTTTGATGTTAACATTTCAACCCATAACATGCCAGATCTGGTCGTAGCATTTTGGGCCGAGTTTGGGGTGTTACATTTTGGTATCAGAGCCCGGTTGCAAAACTCGTGCTGTGAAATGGGTCCAATAGTAGTTTATAAATTTGGTGAAAAGTTTTGGTTGAGACATGGCCTTTGAGTCTTCCGGCACCCGATCCACGCAGGTAAGTATTCTAACTCTTGATGTGATATACATATTGGGTTTTATGGGCTTGATGGACGTAGACAAGTATGTTAGGCATTAATGGACTTTAGGCTTAGTTTAAACAACTCTTTAAGTTTATAAGACTTAATCTAATTTAACATGTCCGTAAACAGGTCGCTGGGTTAGGGTGTGGCAACAAGCATATGTATGTCTAGGATTGGATTCAGGGAGAGCTTGGTATTTAAGCGGTCCTAGTGACTCACCTCCTCTTCGCTGGAATCCTACCTGGTGCGTAGTGACTGTTCACCTTAGCCATGAGGACTTGTTGACGGGCCAAAATTTATAATTAAAACCCGAAAGGGACCAGCCACCCTATTTCGCAAAATTACTAAAATACCCCCTAGTTTTGTAAAATTTCTGAATTACCCTTGATTTGTGAAAATTTCCCAGAATACCCTGGATTTGTAAAACCACTAAAATTTGTGAAATTATCGAAACACCCATGATTTGCAAACTTACCCGAAAACCCCTAGATTTACAAAAGTACCCAGTTTATGGAATTATTGAAATTTACGAAACTACCAAAATACCCTCGATTTGAAAAAAAATTCTTTTCAAAATACCCCTGCGTTACGAAAATACCAAATTACCCTTATTCCGGAAAAGAAAAATTACCAAAACCTATTTTTGTGAAATTACAAAAATGCCCTGTAGGATACAATTACGGAAATACCCTGGGTAGTGGAATACTCTTATGTGATGAATGTGAGTTCATGGATGCTACTTGTATGTTGATGTATGATGGTTGGATGTATGTGGTTCCTAGAACTATGAGATACAAACTTGAGACTGAAACCCGTAGATATAATTTTGAATTCGAAAGAACTACTCTTGAAACTACTGTCTATAAGATTGCTCGTGGTTAATTAGTGAAAGAAATTAATAATTCATAAAATTTCTACTCAGATAAACGTGAATCGGTAGAATGAGTACAAGGGGTCGTGGACATTCTGCGCGTGGCCGTGGTAGGGGTAGGATGGCCGTGTCAGAACCAGTAGGATCTCGTCATGGGTCTGGAAACGAGATGCCAGTACCACCAGCTGCGGTGGTGGAATTTCAGGATCAGAGGGCCGGAGATGATGCAGTATTTCAGGCGATGTTGCGGGTTTTAGAGAGGGTTGTTGGGGCAGGCATGGGCATAGGAGCCCGGAAATCTGTGTTCGGAACGACTTAGAGGTAATGGGGCAGAAGTGTTTAGGGGAATTTTTAGTTTAGCCCCGAGTACAGTTGAGTATTGGTTGGAGGCGGTTGAACGTATAATGGATGATCTGGATCTCACGGAAGAGGAAAAATTGAAAAGGGTTATATCTCTCCTGCGAGACGAACCTTATCAATGGTGGCTTACGGTTAAGGATGGTTCGATGGTCGACCGTATCACCTGGGATTTCTTCAAAACAGTGTTCCAAAGTAAATATATTGGGACAAGTTATGTGGATGCGCATCGTAGAGCGTTTCTGAATCTGGTTCAGGGAAGTAGGTCGGTGGCTGCGTATGAAGCGGAATTCTTACGCCTTAGTCGTTATGCTCAAGGGATGGTGGCCACAGACCATGAACGTTGTGTTCGATTTGAAGATGGTCTGAGGGACGATCTGCGCGTACTGATAGCACCACAGTGGGAGAGGGAATTTGCTGTGCTTGTGGAAAAAGCTAAGATAGCTGAGGAGGTTAAGCGGACAGAAAAACTGAATCGGGATAGAAATAGGGGTGGAAGTAAGAGAAATTTTGGATCATCGGGGACAACTAGGCATACTCAGAAAAGGCCTAGGTCAAATGGACCGAGCCAGAATGAGAGACCTACTGCTAGTCAGACACAGAAGTGTGCTCGGTGTGGTAAATTCCATGTAGGTGAGTGTTCGGCGGGTAGTGGGAAGTGCTTTAGGTGTAAATCTACGGACCACCAAGTTAGAAACTGTTCGCAGCAACATAGCAGTGAAGGGCCCACAGGTCAAGGGAATGCCCAGCCGGAAAGAGGAGGTCAGCAGCCACAAAGAGGTCGTGGTCCGACCAGACGTGGTAACGGTTTCGGTCGGGGTCGTGGAGCACCAGGCCAAGGGGCAGGAAACACTGAGGCGAGACAGTCGGGGTTAGTCTATGCTGTCAGACGTCGAGAGGAGGCTGACGCACCGGATGTCATAACCGGTACGTTTTTAATTTTTGGCTTGCCTTACACTGCATTGATTGACATTGGGTCGACGTATTCATATGTTGCTAGTAGGGTGTCCGAAACTTTAAGCGTAGATTCTGAGATTTCCTCTAGGGAGATGACTGTAGTTAGCCCATTAGGACATTCTGTGGTGGTAAACAAGCTTTATCGGGACGTACCTTTAGAAGCTCAGGGGATAATTTTCTGACGGATCTAATGGAATTACCTTTTGGGGAGTTTGATTTAATTTTAGGCATGGATTGGCTGGGGAAGTATCAAGCTAATGTAGATTGTGCAGCCAAGAGTATGGTGTTAAAAAACCCCCGAAGGTGGCGAAGTGTTGGTAATAGGTGAAAGGGGGAACTGCTTGTCAAATGTGGTGTCCGCCTTAAGAGCAGAAAGGATGGTGGGAAAAGGATGCGAGGCAATTTTAATGTTTGTTCGGGCTCTAGAAGCCAAGGAACTAACTATCGGAGATGTTAGGACGGTGAAGGAATTTCCTGATGTTTTCCCAGAAGAGCTTCCGGGATTACCCCCGAATCGTGAAGTGGAGTTTGGTATCGATCTTCTTCCGGGAATAGCGTCAGTATCTATTGCTCCATATAGAATGGTGCCAAAGGAGTTGGTAGAACTGAAAGCACAGATTCAGGAGTTGCTGGATAGAGGATTTATCTGACCAAGTGTGTCACCTTGGGGAGCGCCGGTGTTATTCGTTAAGAAGAAGGATGGATCAATGCGTATGTGGATTGACTATCGCCAGTTGAATAAGTTGACCATCAAGAACAAATACCCATTGCCGAGGATCGATGACTTGTTCAATTAGTTGAAAGGGGCCTCAGTCTTTTCAAAGATAGATCTGAGGTCAGGGTACCATCAGCTTAAGGTCAAGGAGGAGGATATTAATAAGACGGCCTTTAGGACTCGCTATGGTCACTACAAATTCATGGTGATGCCATTTGGATTGACCAACGCGCCAGCAGCGTTTATGGACATGATGAACCGAGTGTTCCAACCCTACTTGGATCGGTTTGTCGTGGTATTTATAGATGATATCATGGTTTATTCAAGATTGGAAGAGGAGCATGATTCACATCTGCGAGTGTTTTGCAGATTCTGAGGGAGAAGCAGTTGTATGCCAAATTCAGTAAGAGCGAATTTTGGCTAAGTGAAGTTACTTTTCTAGGTCACGTTGTGTCGACAGAGGGGATTAGGGTTGAGCCTCGAAAAATTGAAGCGGTGTTGGATTGGAAGCTGCCTAAAATGGCAGTAGAAATTCAGAGTTTTCTTGGTTTGGCCGGGTATTACAGAAGGTTTGTGGAGGGATTTTCTTTAATTGCGGCACCATTGACTAAGTTGTTACGGAAAGGGGTTCCGTTTGTTTGGTCTGGTAAGCAACAAGGGAGTTTCGAGAAGTTGAAAAGGATTTTGACGGAGGCTCCGGTGTTGATTCAGCCGGAGGCTAGAAAGGAGTTCGTGATTTACTGTGATGCTTCACACATGGGATTAGGATGCGTGTTGATGCAAGATGGAAAGGTTGTTGAGTACGCATCTCAGCAGTTAAGATCGTACGAAGCAAATTATCACACCCATGATTTGGAATTGGCGGCGGTGGTTTTTGCTTTGAAGATCTGGAGGCATTATCTATACGGGGAGAAATCTGTCATATACACCGATCATAAGAGTTTAAAATACCTTTTGACTCAGAAGGAGTTGAATCTAAGGCAAAGGAGGTAGATCGAGTTGTTAAAGGATTATGACTGCTCGATCGAGTACCATCCGGGTAAAGCTAACGTGGTGGCTGATGCCCTGAGTCGTAAAGTAATCTCTGACTTGAGAGCGATGTTTTCTCACCTGAGTTTATATGATGATGGAAGGTTATTAGTCAAACTTCAAGTGAAACCCTCATGGGTCCGTCAGGTTAAGGAGAAGCAGCAAACTGATGAGTTGTTAAAGGAGAAGTTTCCGGTAGGATCAAGTGATGGGTCAATAGAATTTAGTATTAATGAGGAAGGGTTATTATGTTTTCAAGAGAGAGTGTGCATGCCGAAAGATCCTGAATTGAGGCATAGGATTTTGCAAGAAGCGCATGGTAGTCCATACGCTATGCACCCTGGAGGGAGTAAGATGTATCGGGATTTGCGAGAACGGTTTTGGTGGTCGGGCTTAAAACGAGAGGTGACCGAATTTGTGGGGAAGTGTTTGACCTGTCAGCAGGTAAAAGCGAAACATCAGTTACCATCAGGGTTATTGCAGCCGGTGAAGATTCCACAATGGAAGTGGGAAAGGATCACAATGGACTTTGTTAGTGGGCTACCTCTCACGCCTACTAAGAAAGATTCGGTCTGGGTGATTGTTGATCGTTTGACGAAGTCTGCTCATTTCATAACAGTACGGGTCGATTACTCTCTGCAAAAATTGGCTAAGCTATACATAGCGGAGGTAGTGAGGTTGCATGGAGTACCGGTATCAATCATATCGGATAGGGACCCTAGGTTCACGTCGCGATTCTGGAAGGCATTGTATCAAGCGTTGGGACGAAGTTAGATTTCAGTACAGCATTTCATCCTCAGACCGATGGACAGTTTGAGCGGGTAATTCAGATCTTGGAGGACATGTTGAGAGGTTGTGCCATAGATTTCAGCGGTAGTTGGGAAGAATTTATACCATTAGCGGAGTTTGTGTACAACAACAGTTACCAGTCTAGTATTCAGATGGCGCCCTACGAAGCATTGTACGGGCGGAGGTGTCGCACTCCTACTTGTTGGACAGAATTAGGGGAACATCGAATTTTGGGACCGGAGTTGGTTACTGAGACGGAGGAGAAGGTTGAGTTAATTAGGGCTCGATTAAAGGAAGTGGCAGACAGACAGAAGTCCTATGCTGACCTGAAGCATAAGGACATAGAGTTTGCAGTGGGTGACAAGGTTTTCTTAAAGGTGTTGCCATGGAAGAAAGTATTAAGATTTGGACGAAAGGGTAAGTTAAGTCCCAGATTCATCGGACCATATCGGGTGTTGAAACGAGTAGGACCAGTAGCTTATCAGCTAGAGCTACCTTCTGAGCTAAGCCAGATTCACAATGTGTTTCATGTCTCTATGTTAAGACGATATCTTTCGGATCCATCTCATGTGGTGCCAGTGGAAGAAATCGAGGTACGACCCGACCTATCCTTTGAAGAGGAACAAATGAGAATCCTGGATCATGATGTCAAAGTGTTGCGAAGGAAGACAGTTCCGTTGGTCAAGGTTCTATGCCGGAATCACAGTTTTGAGGAGGCTACTTGGGAACTAGAGGAGACGATGTGGCAGCAATATCCGCATCTATTCTGACCAGGTAATTTTGAGATCGAAATTTCTTTAAGGGGGTAGAACTGTAACATCCTAAATTAATGGGCCTTTGCATTTGTTGTGTGTTACGTATAATGTGTTAATTAAAGTGTTTAAGGGGTTCAAATTGGGCTCAAGGTTGGGCCAAGGCCTTAGTTAAAACTTTCTGTTTGGACACTCTAGTGGGAAGCCTGATAAAATAAGGCTTAAAAGATGTTATCTGTGTTTTAAAATATAAAATGGGCTTGTGGCCCAGTGGCAAAGTGGCGCCACTAAAAGAGCAGGGAAGTGGCGTCAACTGGGAGGCCCAAATTCAAGTTGTATGAAGCCCAATTCTTTTAATTAAAATTTAGCTAATTTTCGGCATTTAAGTGGATAAAGTGGGACGGCAATGAGGCTTGAAAATAGGAGGATTTATTTGTTTGGATAATGTGGATAATATGGCTAATAATATGGCAGATAAAGGAAGGAAGAGGTGGTGTTATCTGGGGCACTTATGGATGAGAGATCAGATAATGATAAGGGAGGAAATTTAGGAGTTATCTACTGATCAACAGTGGTGGCCGAATTTCCATCTCTTGGAGGGGGGAGAAATCGGTTTTAATATGGCTAAGGGGTACCGAAATTTCCCTTGATTAGTAGCTTAGTTTTAGTATTAAAAAGGGGCATTTTCGGGATTTAGGTAGTAGGTGCCGAAATTTTGTATTCAAGTGAGGGGAATACCTTTTTATTTTTTGGCATTAGGGTTTATTCTCCCACTCTCTCTTCTTCTATTTCGACAATAGGGTTTCTCTATTCTCCCATTCTCTGCAAAAGCCGAAATCCCTAAGCCTATTCTCTCATCTTCACTTCTATGAAAAAGCCGAAAGTCTATTATTCTTTTTCTATTTTCTTCTACAAAGCCGAAACCTCATAGCTCTCTCTACACCTTTTTCCTGATTTCTTCAAAAACCGAAACTTTGAACTTTCTTCTCATCTCCATAGCCGAATACCTCCTATTCCCTTTTGACGAACTCTTCAACTAAAAGTCGAATCTACATAGATTTCTTCTTATCATCTCTTTTTGATCTTCTCAAAAGCTGAAATCTTCTAGGAGTTGCCGAATTCTCTGTAGAGGTAAGTGTCGACTTGTGCTATTATTTTTGTAATCTTTTTTCGATTTTTGAGACCATAGCCGAATGGCTAGTTGGTTGTTAGGCCATCTTTAGTTTGACGTTTTCACTAATCTCGCGTTTTCTTTTTGGGCGGCGTTCTGGGATTTGAAGGAGATCTAATCGCCTAGGTTCCTAAGCCAGAAATCGTTAACGTTCGAACCATATTGTTATTTTTGGGATTTCAAGGTAAGGGGTTCTCTTTACATTCTCTGTAGATTCGCTATCGTAATTGAGATCTTAACCCTATAATATGGATTAACAACCATACATTGTGATGGTAGCAACTAATAAGGTCTTTTGATGGAATCACATGTCGATCAGGCGAAGGAGGGGATTGGATCTGTAAAACCAATCCCTAAGTTTAAGAAACGAGCGGTGTCAGCAGTACGGGATTGGCCACCGGGTTATGGACCGGCTCCGGAACAACACCTTAGATAGATAGCAGTCGTATCAGCTTTTGATAGTGTCGACATAGAAAGTCTCGTCTTGTCGGTAATTAGGTGTCTAAATCTCTAACACACTATTTAATCTGTAATATATGTATGTTATGGGCTAAAAGCCGAAAAAAGGCTAAGTAGACAGTCGGATTACCCGAAAAAGGTAGGCAAGAGATGCCAGGTACATAATCATAGAAACTTTTCTATGTGTATCGATGTATGTGATAGTCTGTGATCTTGTTGATAGCATATCATTTTGATTCTGCATGAATGTATGCATGGGATGGGGATAATATGATGAAGGGGAAGAGCATGTTTAAAGATCACTTGGTGATCAGTGGTTAAACCACGATTTATAAAGTTAGGTCACAAAAGTGATCGGTGGCTAAGCCACGTTAAATTTATTCCGAATTGATAGGAATAGGCAGCATGACTATCGATATGGTGTGTACCAGTTGGTGGGTTGATTGTAGAAATCCCCGAGGTGTGATGGCTGGTACGGGCTGGTGTGTAGAGGATGGACTATTAGGTTTGGGTTGGGCCATGTTGCATGTAAATATTATGTTGCCATTGCGTATGGACCAAGGCCCATAATGTGTTTGTGGGCCTCAAGCCGTTTATGTGTTTTCGGGATTTGCACACTGAGTCTTGGTGACTCACCCTTTTATTTCCCTGACTTTTCAGATGAGCAGTAGATCGTGGATATAGGAGCCGAGACGGACTCGAGGGGCCATCAAGTCTTTTATTTTCATAAACCATTTTTGGTTTTTCTTTAAGTTTAAATATGGGATTATTTATGTAATAAGGCCTCTGTAGCTTAGGTTATCGATTTATATATGGTAATGTTTATACTTTAAATTGGTTTTCAAAGACTTACAATAAGTAATGAAGCGGGAATTTCAAACACGCATAACGTGAAGATATGTTTCCGAAAAGAAAAAAAACCTACGTTAATGAATATTTGAATAGTCAAACCGAGATTTCCAAAACCAACAAAGTTAAGTTTTCAAACGACACGATAGAGTTTCTCAAATGAGATACGTGCTCTCTTTAAAGCAAATAAAGAACTTTGATGTTAACATTTCAACCCGTAACATGCCAGATCTGGTCGTAGCATTTTGGGCCGAGTTTGGGGTGTTACATTGAATGCAATGAGGAATTCCATGATGAAGGCATTTCTGTAATAACTCTTTAAATCTTTCCCACGCCTCATACAAGGATTCGTCATCCATTTGGTGGAAAGAAGTGATCTCGTTCCTCAGCTTAGTATTCTTTCTTGGCGGAAAGTACTTCATGAGGAATCTCTCGGCTAACTCTTGCCATGTAGAAATAGAGTTCGGTGGCAATGAATTCAACCAGGCACGAGCTCTATCCCTTAACGAAAATGGGAACAACTTCAATCGTATGGCATCTTCGGGTACTCCGACTAACTTGAAAGAATTGCTCACTTCCATAAATAGTCTTAAGTGAAGATGAGGATCTTTAGTAGGCATTCCACTAAATTGGCCCATAGTCTGAAGCATCTGGAACATGACTGGCTTCAGCTCGAATTGTTGTACCTCAATTTCGGGTCTCCTAATACCCGGATTAAGATAGTTAAATACTGGCACAGCATATTGTCTTAAGGCTTTATCCCTATCATCAGCAATAATGATAGGATTCTAAGCAGGGTTTGTTCCGTTTCCTTGGTTCATATTCTCGAAATTAATTTCTTCGGTCCTTCTCTGGTTTGCTTGTCTTCTTCGTTGTCGAAAGGTTCGTTCTATTTCAGGGTCCACAGGGAGTAAGTCAATAATCTGGTCAATACTCATAAACACCTAAAATAATCACAGAAGAATTAATTAAGTAAGACTTTCAATACGGAAAATAAATAAACCAAAATGTAAAACAGATTCACAAATAATGGCTTTGAAAAAATAGCCCCCGGCAACGGCGCCAAAAACTTGGAACGGTGGAAATGTGCAATTGTACACAATCGTAACAAGTAATAAAGTGACAAGTAAATGTCGAGTTATCATACCCACAGGGACTGTAAAAGAATTATTTATGAAAATGATTTTAAACACTTTGGTGAAAGAAAAATATTTGGATTTAAGAAATATTTAAAAACTAAAAAAAACAAAGTAAAATAAAATAAAACAAGGTTCTAATGCACGATTTCAAAAGCTGATTTTAATTAAGATGATATAATTGTGTTGGATTAATTACATTTCTTACCTTAGAATTATTAAACTTATGCTTATACTTGTTACGAATAAATCACGGCAACTCGGTAATTTGCTAACTTATGAACATATTTACAAATAAAAATCCATTCATCTCTTGTACATATTTCTATGCAAATTTGAACGATTAAACAAACTTCTAAAAGTAAACATGTTATTGCACATACATCCTCCTTAAATTAAACAATCTCTCGCATATTCCTATGTGATTCAACTAATTAATTCAACCTAATAAGCATATAAAAAGATCATGCAATATAACAAAGTATTTTTACCTTGAAACAATTTAATCACAAAATCCTGCAAGGTATGCAAGGCATATGTATCGCCAAGTACAATGCTAATTTAATCTTCAGCTACCTTAGAAGAGTTAAACATGCACAGATTAAGTATTGTGTCCATTAATTACAATTCCAATGCGTTTAAATAATTAATTCATTAGCTATCTAAACAATTATAACGCCAGATAACTTAAACATGATTTTACTCAACCAAACATTTTACCGAGGCCTTTAACAGCATAACCACAATTTTAATAATTCAAGAGGACGAAATGCAATCAACCCAACACAAATTAAATTCAAGCTAAATTGATTAAATTAAACATTCCAACAGCATAAATATTCATAAACATATTTGTCAAAACAACAACGAAATTTAAAGAGATAGGGAGCAAGAAGCAAATCCGTTGTTTCTCCGTGGCTTGACTAATTGCTCCGTTCTTCGTTCTTCGTTGTCCTCAACTATCAAGGTGGATTATGAAAACTCCTCTAGCTGCTCCAAATGGCTGGGAAAACACCTCTTTTCCAAGAGGAGAAATCGGCACAAGAACACAAAAAGGGAAATGGGAAAATGGAAATTGAGAGAAAGTGAGAGAGGAGAATGTTGGAGGCTTGAGGTGTGTTTTTAATGAGCAGCAAGGGAGTGTGTTTATAGCTGATCAAGGCTGCTAAAAATAGCAAATAACAGCAGCAAAAGATGCCTCCCTTGGCCGGCCATCCATGTGGCAAAGTTCAAGGATTCAACTTTGCTAAATATAGCATGGGGCAAATCTACAAAGCCATAATATTTGGAGGGGTTTGAATGAAATTTTGAAAGGTCTTCAAGGGCTTCTTTGCAAGCTTAATTAATCAGCTAATAAGCTGATTTGGGCCATCATTATGGATGGTTTGGGCTGCCCAATTGGTGGCTGGTTCGGTTCAATCGGTTCGGTTCAACCAGTGCGGTTTAACTGGACCCTTCTTCCATAATTAATTAATAATAATTTATTTAGCTCAAATTAAATTGGGAATAAATTAAAATTAATTATATTATGATTAAATCTTCATAATTGGACCGTCTTGGGCTAGAAATAAATTCGCCTTGATACTTCAAATTGCATCCCGGGTTTATTCTTTGAGCAGTGTCTGTCGAGCCGATCTTCGCCCTTTGTGCACATCTGTCGAAAATAGTCAAAATTAAACAAAATTAACTATAAAATTAACTAAAATTTGTCATGTTCATATTTTTAGCATAATTTAATTATTTTATAATATTTAATTATTTTCTGACAAGGATTTACTCGAAACTGTATAAATTTGGGTCAAAAAGGGCATGAAAAAGTATATAAAATTTTGTGTTTCCAACAACCACCGAGAGTAGTTCAGCAGCTACTTAGGGGCTGAGCACAGAGAGCACCGGGCAGACGTAAGGGACTGACTGAGGCAAAGCAGCCTGTACTGGTTTATGATGTACGCTGCTAAGAGGATAGTGATGCTTCGGACGTCATTACGGGTACGTTCTTAATTTTTAATGTACCATACTTGGCATTGATAGACATAGGCTCTACACACTCTTATGTAGCTAGTGCTGTGTCTGAAATTCTGGGCATTCCAATTGAGAATACTTCTAGTGAGGTAACTATTGTGAGTCTGTTGGGGCAATATATCCAGGTTAGTAAACTATATAGAGACATACCGTTAGAGGTTTAATGGACGATATTTTTGGTTGATCTGATGAAAATTCCATTCGAGGAGTTCGATTTGATTCTGGGAATGGACTGGTTGGTCAAGCACCGAGTAAGTCTGGACTGTGTGGCAAAGAGGGTTGTTTTGAGAACTGAGGAGGATAACGAGGTAGTGGTGATTGGGGAACGTCGAGACTATCTGACTAATGTAATTTCTACGTTGGTTGCAGAGAAGTTGGTACAGAAGGGATGTGAGGCATTCTTGGCCTACATTAGTGTTTCTTATTTTAGGGACTCTTCGGTTAAGGACATTAGGACCGTAAGGGGTTTTTCGGATGTTTGTCCTGAGGAATTACCGGGTCTGCCTCCGAGCCGAGAAGTGGAATTTGGGATTGAGCTCTTTCCTGGTACAACTCTAGTGTCTATCGCTTCTTATAGAATGGCACCGAATGAGCTTCTGGAGCTTAAGGCTCAGATTCAAGAGTTACTAGATCGTGAGTTCATCCGCCCTAGTGTGTCTCCGTGGGGAGCACCTGTTCTGTTTGTAAAAAAGAAGGATGGGTCCATGCGTATGTGTATCGACTATCGTCAATTGAATAAGCTGACCATCAAGAATAAATACCCCTTACCGAGGATTGATAATCTGTTTGACCAGTTCCAAGGAGCTTCAGTTTTCTCCAAGATCGATCTACGATCAGAGTATCACCAGTTGAAAGCTAAAGAGGTTGACGTACATAAGACAACATTTAAGACTCGCTACGGCCATTACGAGTTCCTAGTGATGCCATTTGTACTGACGAATACACCAACAGCTTTTATGGATCTGATGATCACAGTGTTACAGCCCTATCTGGATTGGCTCGTGGTAGTCTCCATTGACGACATTCTGGTGTATTTGAAGACCAAGTGCAAGCACGATAAAAATCTCCGAGTGGTATTACAGACTTTGCGTAAGAAGCAATTGTACGCAAAGTTTAGTAAATGTGAATTTTGGCTCTGAAAAGTAACCTTTCTAGGGCATGTGGTTTCTGCAGAAGGGATTCAGGTGGATCCTTGTAAGATTAAGGCTATGTTGGAGTGGAAATAGCTGAAGAATGTGTTCGAAATTCGCAGCTTTCTGGGGCTGGTGGGTTATTATCGACACTTCGTAGAAGGGTTCTCCTTGATTGCGGCACTATTAACCAAGCTTCTGCGCAAGGGCGTTCCCTTTGTTTAGACTAATAAGCAACAAGAGAACTTCGAAAAGCTCAAATTGTTTTTGACTCAAGCTCCAGTTCTGATATAGCCTGAATCTAGGAAGGATTTTGTCGTATATAGTGATTTGTCGCATGTGAGTCTAGGTTGCGTTCTGATGCAAGATGGTAAAGTGGTAGCTTATGCATCTCGTCAGCTCAAGACGCATGAGGCTAACTACCTGACGCATGATTTGGAATTGGTGGCTGTGGTCTTCTCTCTGAAGATTTAGAGGCACTATCTGTATGGTGAGAAGTGTACTATCTATATTGATTGTAACGCCCTGAATTTGGGCCTAGTAGGATTGGGCCTTCTACGTGGGAGCCACTAGAAGACTGCTCATAAAAGTTTGTGTGTGCGAGAAAATATCATAAATTAAGTGTAGCTTTAGTGGCTAAGTATTTGAACATATTTAGGAGTGCTTGAGAAGCCTGGGTTCAAGTCTGGTGTTTGCAAAATTTTAATTTGGGCTCTTAAGTGAACTTCGATGTTACCTTATAGGACTTATAATAATTAGAGTTTGTTTTATGACAATAAGAGAAAAGGGATCAAGTGGCAAGGTGGCGCTACATGTGTGGCAAGGAGTCTGAGGTTCGAGGCTTGTCGTGCGCAATTGTATGTTTATTTTGCTGCTTGAGCTAGGGAGGTGTTGGAACTGGACTGGAACTCTGTGGTTGATTTGGTCATAAGAATTTGAATTGAATTTGAATGGGGAGTAGGAGTAAATCAAGGAGAAAATTCGGTGGAGGGATTGGTGGAGTTTTTGAAGGATTTTGAAATGGGAGAAGTTGAAGCCGATTGGGGGGAGTTTTGTTTAGGAAAATTCAGCTAGGGAGTGCATTTGGTGCATTTTCAGTAATTTCTTTCTGTTATGCCGATTTGTTTTATTTTCTCTCTTCTATCTATAGTGCCAAATATTTCCATAGACCTTTTTGTGTTTTTCCCTTTTCGGTTTTCTTTATTCTCTTCTCCTTGTTTCCTATTATTCTTGATGTGAGCCTAATTCAACCTCTCTTTCTCTGCCTTCATTCTTTTTCTCTTCTCTATCGATCAAACGTTTCGACCTAGAAGCGTTCTGACGAATCATTTCTCCAGCCTCTGAAGTGCCGAATCTATTCTTCTCTTGTGGGTTGATTGAGTTCAATTTATCTGGTTGGCCGATTGTTAGCGGTAAGTGGTTATGTGCTTTCAAATACAGGCCGAATGTCTAGTTCTCTTGTTGGCCGTGTGTTTCCCTTAGGATAGTAATTGTTTAACCTTTGTTATTGATATTGACGCTTAATAGATAATGTTATGGTACAGATAAACCACAAGGAGGTGATAGCAATTCATAGTCAAACGGCTTAGGAAGTATAAGCCGATTCAGTCAAGGTTCTACGCTCGTGGGCTACTGCGTTTCTCTCCATCAAGGTGTGTAACCACACTCCTTCTGGTCGTAGATTAACAAAATGCCGAAAAGCTGAAGTACCGGCAAATGATGCCACACAAGCGTGCGATCGCATGTATGGTGGACCGAGCCCACAAATATGGGCATAAGATGGTTGAGGCCACCATGAGCATTCTCATGGGCTCGGGTCATTTCGGGCCGCGTTGGGGCCGAAATGGGTCGTGTGGGCCCAATGGGCCTATAGGCCCCACACGGAGTAAATTTGCATAATGTGATACATGTTAGATCGAGCCGTGTAGTCCACATGGCTAGGGTTGTTTTTGGATAATGGGCCATGTGGGCCCACTGGGCTAGTGGGCCCCACACGGATAAAATGCATGTTATATGGTTTCTATTGGTTTGAACTGTGCTGTTCGTATAGCCGATGCTATTTCTGGGCTAATTGGGCTACATGAGCATGTGATCCCATTTGGGTCGAGTAATGGGCCTTAGGCCCATTTACACCGTTGTGACTGTTTAGGTTACTTAAGTCGCTCAAGGCGACGGTGGACCTTCTATTGGGTCGTCGAAATACCCCCGATTTGTAAAATTACCGAAATAGCCCCGATTTGTAAAATTACCAAAATACCCTCAATTTGTAAAATTACCGAAATACCCTCGATTTGTGAAATTACCGAAACACCCTTAATTTGTAAAATTACTGAAATACCCCTAATTTGGGAAATTACTGAAATACCCCCAATTTGTAAAATTACCTAAATACCCCTGTAGAGTAGAATTACTGTAATACCCCTATAGGGTAGAATTACAGAAATACCCCTAAGGGGTAGGATTTTTGAAATACCCTTATAGGGTAAAATGACTATTTTGCCCTTATGGCTAAAAGACTGACTTAGACTATGAATTTGACTGATTTGACTGTGATCGTATGGCTGTGTTTTAACTGACTTAGACTATGAATTTGACTGATTTGACTGTGATCATATGACTGTGTTTTAACTGACTTGACTATGGTCGTGTGACTGATATGCTTTTAACATATGTCTAAATGACTGTTACTGAGCATGGCCATTTTGCATACACATGTAATGATTGAGCATGACATACATGACATATTGCATGGGGTTGTGACATTGATACGGAGGAAGTTCTGATAGGGTCGCACGGGTGGCATGGGACGACTGTGGATCCAGTATTGATCTGTTAAGGTCGCACGTGTCATATGAGATGATTGTGGACAGACGGACGGCTTAAAGCCGCATAATCTTATTATGGCTCTGTGCCATCTTGATTATGGCTTTGTGCCAATCATATTTACCCGTGGCTATGTGCGTAACATATATATTGATAACTCTGTGTCGATTATAATTACTCGTGGCTGTGTGCTGGTTATATTACCATCGCTAATGGCTATGTGCCAAACTTATTACGGTTATCAATAGCTTTGTGCCATCCTAATTATGGTTTATAACCATTCTGTTTATGGCTTTTAGCCTGTCTGTCTATGGCACCGAGCCATTCTGTTGAGTTAGTCCTGCAACCGGTGCTACATAAGGAGTGTAAGGATGGGTAGGTCGATTAAATCCCCACAGAAGCACAGGGTTGGACAGGAAACGGAGTGCAAGGTTGGTTTGGGTACTCATGCATTGCATATACTGATTCTGATATTGAGATGGGCTTAGGCCTAGAAAGATGTGATATGTGACATTTGATATGGGCTAAGGCCCAACTGAGGCTATTATGGGCTAAGGCCCAGTTGCCACCATTACTAGAATGGGCTAAACCCAATTGATTCTGTTATGGGCTGTGACCCAAATGATATTGTGGTGGGCTTTGGCCCATGTATGCTCTGAACTGTACTGTACTATTACTGTTAAAGGGCTTTGGCTCAGACTGTTTCAGTTTCTATTTCTGTATACTGACTGTTACTCTAGTAAGTGGATTACACACTGAGTTTTCGTAAACTCACCCCATTTTTAACTGTGCAGGTAATCACCAGCGTTAGGAGGATCGGTGCCGCGAGGGATTCGGGGGTGACCACATGACTACAACTGTTATGCTTTGGACTTTATATATGTTTTGAATTCTGTTTTGGGTTTTAAGGCCTCTCTGGATTTAATTCTAAATTCAAGATTTTGTTACGTTTTATATCTGTTAGACTTAGACGAGTTTTCAACCCAATTACTGTTTTTAAAAACATACTTTTTAAACTTCTTTACCTTAAATTAGCTTCCACAACTAAAAGAGATTTTTAACGAAGTTAATAATGTTTTTAAAAGTGATTAACTTTTCAATGAACCACATTTTGAAATTGAACGAACTCAAACTGAGACTTTAGTTTTTAAATATTAAGGAGGGTTTTCAATGAAAACATGGTTTTCAAAAAACACTTCAATGTGACACGCCAGATTCAGGCCTAACTTCTAGGCCGGGTTTGGGGTGTTACACTGGTCACAAAAGCCTCAAGTATCTCCTCACCTAGAATGAGTTAAACCTTAGGCAGCATAGATGGGTTGAACTGCTTAAGGATTATGACTACACCATCGAGTACCATCCAGGTAAGGCCAATGTGGTGACAGATGCTCTGAGCAGTAGGGCTATGACTGACTTGAGAGCGATGTTCGCTCGACTCAGCTTATTCGACGATGGGAGTTTGTTAGTGAAACTTCAGGTTAGGCCTATGTTGATTGATTAGATCAGAGGTAAATAGATGGGGGACAAATGACTTGAGTTGCGGTTCTGTCAGGTTGACAATGGGGATACTACTAGTTTCAGGATTAATAGTGATGGGATACTTTGTTTTCGCGGTCAGATTTGTGTGCCGAATGATGAGGATTTGAGACAATCGATTCTGAGAGAGGCGCATAGTAGCTCGTTGACTATGTATCCCGACGGGAATAAAATGTACCGAGATTTATGAGTGTTATGTTGGTGGCCAGGGTTGAAGCGTGAGGTTATTGACTTCGTTGCTCTATGTTTGACTTGTCAGCAGGTTAAGGCTGAGCACCAGTTGCCTTCGGGGTTGCTGCAGCCGGTAAAGATTCTGATGTGGAAGTGGGAAGGAGTAACGATGGATTTCGTTAGTGGGTTGCCTTTAACATCCACTAAGAAGGATTCTGTCTGGGTAGTCGTGGATCGACTGACCAAGTTTGCTCATTTCATCCCGGTCAGGACATACTTTTCTCTCCAGAAGTTAGCTAAGATGTAAATATCTGAAATAGTGAGACTGTATGGGGTTCATTTCTCGATCATCTCCGATAAGGATCCTCGGTTTACGTCTCGGTTCTGGAAGAAATTGCAAGAAGCTTTGGGTTCAAGGTTGGACTTCAGTACTACTTTCTACCCTCAGATAGATTGTCAGTCGGAGAGGGTGATTCAAGTACTGGAGGATATTTTGAGGAGCTATGTCATAGATTTTCGAGGCAGTTGGGAGGAATATTTGCCGTTGGTAGAGTCGTCTGTAACAACAGCTATCAGGCTAGCATCCAGATGGCACCGATGAGGCCCTATATGGTCGTAAGTGTCGTACTCCCTTATGTTGGACTGAGTTGGGGGAGCGACATGTTTTAGGTCCGGGAATTGGTTTCAGAAACTGAAGATAAGGCCTAATTGATTTGAAATCGTCTGAAAGCGGCGTCTGATAGGCAGAAGTCCTACGTGGATCTGAAAAGAACGGATATTGAGTATTATATGAGAGACTTAGTCTTTCTCAAGGTTTCACCATGGAAGAAGGTATTGAGGTTTGGTTGCAAGGGTAATCTGAGCCCTCGGTTTATTGGACCGTACCGTATTCTGAAACGAGTGGGGCCAGTTGCTTATCAGTTGGAGCTTCCTCCGGAGTTGGATCACATTCATGATGTGTTCCACGTCTCAATGTACCGCTCCGATCCCACGCATGTTGTCCCAATTGAGGACATTGAGGTTAGACCAGATCTGACATTTGAGGAGGAGTTGATTCAGATTCTGGACCACGACATTAAGGTTCTGCGGAGGAAATCTATCCTCTTAGTAAAGGTGTTGTGGCAGAATCATAGCATTGAGGAGGCTACTAGGGAGCCGGAGGATTCGATGCGTCAGCAGTATCCTCACCTTTTCTAACTAGGTAAAATTTCGAGGACAAAATTTTCTTTTAGGGAGTAGAGTTGTAACGCCCCAGTTTTCTTTAAATTCAGATTTTGTAATTTTGACATTAATGTGTGTCTGCTTCAGTGGTTATGTGTTCTGGGTGTGTGTGGAAGGTCCCAAGTTCAAGTCTCAACTTGGGTAAATTTTGGTATTTTATGACTAAAGCCCAAAATCTGGTTAGTAGTCTTATAAGTAAAATTGTGTAAGTAATTAACAGAACTAGCCTGCTGGTCTAGTGACTAAGTGGAATGTTGAGGTTGGTGGTGGTCCTGTGTTCGAATCCCGGCGTGAGCATTAGTTTTATCTATCACGTCCAAAGAGTTTGTGTTGGATTAGAAATCTGATAGTAAGGAGATCTGGGGGTTATCAAAAAAAGGAGATATCTTTTCTGTTATTTTCTTTTTGCAAAATTTCACACTTCTCCTAAGAAATCGAAGTTGGTACCCTGTTGCCCTGCCGTTTTTCCTATTCTTTTCACTTGTTTTTTGTTTTCGGTTCCTGTTCATCGGCGTCAGACCTCGGTTTCATTATTTCTGTTTCATTGCACGTTTCAGTAAGTGTGGTGATTACGATTCTTGTGATTGGTTAATAACTTTGAGTTTAATGGAATTCGTTTACGATTAGGGGAATTCAAAGGGCTGGAGGGTTGCAATCAGTGCCTTTATTGTTTCATAAGCATCGTTGTTCGTGCTAAGGTAAGGGTACTTTGTTAATCAAAGGGTTGTCCTTTGTGAGATGTTTCAGTTTAATATCGATTTAAGAGACTAACTTAGGGTTTGATTGGTTAATCTTAGGTTCTGGTGATCTCGGGAGTGCTTTTGAGTTGAAAACAAACCAGGTGTGTACTCAGAAACACAGAAAATGAGGTTTCGGCGAAAGCCGAGAACCTCACTGTCGACGCCACACGAGCGTGTGGTCGCCCTGTGGTTGGCCGTGTGCAAGACTGTTAAACACCACACGACAGTGTGACTGCTCGGTAAGGCCGTGCGCGACACACGGGCTAAACCAATTAGGCCGTGTGGGCCACACGGGTAGGTCACATGGGCGTGTGAGCCCATTTTCCAATAATGTTCTGTAAGGTTGCACGGGTCACCCTAGTCGACTGTGGACCTAATTTAAGGTTGTTAAGCTTTACCTATACCCCTAATTATGTGACTTGACTTTCTTATTTCTGTATTGAGCATGATTTCTGATGTCTGAATGTATGAACTATGTTGCATAAAGCATGCCATGTTATGTATGTTGCATTGCATCGGGATGGGTTGTTGAGATTTGGAGGAAGTATCTGAAAGGCTCTTAAGCCTGTTATCTGGCAGCTCAGTTGCAACTTTTTTATTATGTGCTGCATTTGGTACAGCATGGTGTGTAGGGATGGGTGGGTTGATTTTATCCCCACATGTTGTGTAGGGTTGGACAGAGTTGGTGTGTAGAGGCTGGTGGGTAGGATTCTGCTATTCTGTCTAATCTGCTTATTATGTCTGAAATGGGCTAAGGCCCTAGAACACATCTGATTCTGTATCTGATTGGGCTAAAGTCCACACCGTTTCTGAAATGGGCTTAGACCCGAACTATGAATTTATGTTTGTATCTGATATTATTGTGTGCATGTTTTCTATAGGGATTACACACTGAGTTTGCGAAAACACACCCTATACTGTTTAATCTGTTCAAATAATTCCCAGCAGTAGACGGATCGGTGCAGCGGAGGACTCGACGGTGACCACGGTTCTGGACACTTATTCACGGTTTATTTTTAATTATGATTTGGTTATATTTGGGTAAATTTTATGTAACAAGGCCTTTCGAATTTTTGTTTAAAATTTGGGATCATTATTTTATAAACTGCTATCAGTAGGACAAGACGCGAGTTTTCAAAATATACAAAGTTTATCAAAATAAGTACGACCCTGCAAATCGCTTTAAAAGCTTCTGCAACGTATAAAGTTTTGAAAATGGATAATGGATAAATAAACAACACGTTTTAAACACCTAAAAATGGTTTTAAAGCGGTTACATTTTCTAAAGCACTATCATGTGACATCCCCAGATTCGGCCATAACGTCCAGGCCGAGTTTGGGGTGTTACAAAAGAATCCACCTAGATTTCATCTATCATTATCAATCTAAATTAAACATTTTCTTCACTTAGTATCTTAATCCATAGAAATCTCTAAATTGCTAATATCTCTTTCGAGAGTAAAAGCAACTGACTTTAGGTTGATTAATTAAAATTACTTTCTAATTAAAACCCCTATTATCACATTAACTCGATCTACGGATCGCCGTATTAAATTTGATTCTAATCCAGTAGATTTATGTCATCCTATTTCTAGGATTGCATGCAACTCTACTCAATTACGTTACATCTACTCTTAAACAAGGTCTATTCCTCCTCTGGTTTAAGCACATCGAACATGGATTAATAGTTTAAAAATATCAAACCAAGAATTAAACACACATAATTGAGAATAAGATCCAAGTATTTATTGCGTAAAACATAAATTAAATAACAGAATCCATCTTAGGGTTCATCTCCCTAGGTATTTGGAAAATTAGTTCATGATAGTAATTAAAAACATCTCAAAGACAATATAACCACAAGAAACAAAGAAACTCATAATAAACTTCAAATAAATCAAAAGGATATCTTCAATCTTGATGGAAATCTACTTCAGAGATATCTTCAATGGTGTTTTTCGAGTTGTTTTCTTGAATATTCTATGACGGCTCACTCTCATCTTCTTATCTTTTTCATATATAGGTCTTAGAATGTCTGAAAAAAACCTAAAAATTGATTTGTTTTCTGCGCATTTGGAGTGCAATTTACGATTTTGACACGGCATGGCACATGACCATGTGGTAGCCTGTGTGGCTCACAAGGCCGTGTGTCTAGCCCGTGTGGAATGGCCTAACCCGTGTGTCTCATGAAACTTGCTCTGATTTTTTAATTTTCGCTCGTTTTTCACTTCTTTTGCTCCCAAATTCTCTCCTAAGTATAGAAACATGAATTTAAAAGATTAACAGTATAAAATTCATCATTTTAAATCGAATAATCATCCAAAAGCACATTAAGAACGGGATTAAAACATGTTACTTTTGGCATTTATCAATATAATATATAAGCAATTATAGGTTTTGTATTATCTAATATTATAAATGTATATGAGACTTTTAATGTATGTTAAAGTTGATGTGACAAAAGTCACTAAATAGATATGTATATATATGTAATACGTATTCGTATATGGTTATGCAGTACTTGCAAATGGACATAAAAATTGAAAAAATATAATGTGAACTTTTATAACATGCGAATTCTATTGATAGTGCACATTTACGCACGAACCCGTAAGTGAATTATGAGTTTTATGATATTTCAAGTTTTGATTAGTGCAAACTTATATGCTAAGTGCGAGCTCAATAGTAGTGCGAGCCAATTATATTGTGTAATAAAATGTGATTAATTAGATATGTTGGCAATGTGAACACTTGAAACCGTTGGATATCATTGGCATGCCATATGATTGTGAGTACTTACCTTTTTTTTATGTGTTGGGCATTGTGGCTCGGAGATAGCAGTGGGAGATAAGGGAATGTCGAGCATAGGTTCATTTATCATAGATAGAGTGGTGTGTTTGGAGAGTGTGAGCATACGTGCTACATTTACATGGAGATAGCGTACAAATTTATAAGTTGTGTGTCTTGGAGATCCGTTTCTCCAATGAGTATATAATTGACTATGTTTCATATTCATGATGTATCACCCTTTAACCCTATCCGTCGCCGGATCAGGGTACGAGGCATTATAGCAATCTTATACACTTCTCTAATACATACATTTCAATTATACATTAAAACCATTCATAGTCACACTCTATGTCCATATTATGGGCTTACGAGGCCCAAAATAATCATTAAAGTTGGTTCGGGACCAAACCGAAACTTTTCAAGCATTTAGAAAATTTTTACCAAAACAAGGTCACACGCCAGTGTGACATATGACACGGCCGTGTGAGTAGACTGTGAGGTTCTCACACGCCCATGTCTGGACCCCGGGCATAATTCACTAGCATTCTGTTTATGTAGCAAGGCCAAACCACACACCCGTGAAGTGGCCGTGTCCTACCCCACGGCTGAGACACACCACCTTATCTCTAGCCCGCATGGCATACATTAGGCTATTTTTTCAAACCTTTTGTTTTCTTAGCTCTTTGTACTAATATACAATATATCGATCTTTTTTTATACCTTTAGCTAATTTTAACTTAGCCACATCAAAACATTTCTCCATGCATGCATAAAATAGGTTTACTTACCTATAGACATTATGAGCCACATCTCATGGCTTTATTCAACGAAGCAAAATAAGCCTAAACATTTGGCTAATTCATAATAATACATACAACCAATAACTAAATCTCTATACATGCCATTCACTTGAAAATAATTACGAATTGTCGTGATTCCAACTTAACAAATTGATAGTGTGATGATACCTCCAACGATCTCCAACCCCGAGCCAATTTGACAACACTAAGAGAAATGGGAAAATGGTGTAAGCTTTATAGCTTAGTAAGTTGACATATTAATAATAATAAGCAATTTAATTAACAATATTAACCCATTTCTCAATAAATATGCTCAAGGAAATAGAATCAATATTCACATAGTTTCACCTTTTTCTTAAGTTCAGCTTAAGCTGTTTTTCTGAGTCACAGTCACTAATTTAATTATTTCATAAGCTACAAAACTCAAAATTAAGTTCTGTGAATTTTCCCTGAAATTAGACCCATATAAATTCTTTCCGTAAAATTTCAAGAATTTTTGGTCTAGCCAATCAATACCAAATTATTCTTAAAGTTTCCCTTACTTCTCTTTTTGATGGTTCTAACCTATCTTTACAAAAACCAATTATCTCATTGTAAAGAATTCAAATAATGTTCTCGTTTATTTTAATAAAAAATAGACTCATTAAGGATTGTAAGAATATAAACTATTATCCATTATTATTTTTTTTACAATTTGTAATAATTTTTTCCAAAACAGAACAGGGGATCACAAAGTCGTTCAGAACCAGTCTCACTAAAATTTAAATATCTCATAATTTCTACTTATTTTTCTTACTCTATTTCTTTTATATGAAAATAGACTCAATGAGCTTTCAATTCATATCTCCTTCACTTTCTAATTCAATCCCCACTATTGTTGGTGATTTTTCGAAAGTACACAATTGCATTTGTCCGGTAGTGTTTTAATGCAAATTTCACTTTTTTCATGATTTCCATGTATTCACTTTCATTTTTTTTACACATATGCACTAAAACAACATATAAATCATACAATAACAATTTTGTACACATACCTGTACTACTTATTCCTTTGATTCTCTACTTAGTTTCATACCTGCACTTCACTTATACAAACAATTTCATATTCACACTTAATCATATAAATGCATCAAACACAACGTTCACTTTCACATTATTATCACATGATTAAATCCTTTTCACATTCAATCACTTTTCATTATATCAATTCAATACCCGTTGAACCATACGGAATACTAAAGGATACGCAGAATAAGGCACAGAGTGCCACACTGTGATACAGCTGAAGCTATCACTGTAATGTAGCCGAAACTACCACTGTAATGTAGCCGAAGCTACCACTGTAATGTAGCCGAAGCTACCACTGTAACACTGGGGTTACCCTCAAGCCTGCTTACACAAGCTGTCAGTTCAAGGTTAATATATAGTGCTGCTCACACAAGCTGTCAGGTGTCTGCAACACATGTAAGATCACCCAGCCACTGATATAACACAATGAACCAGCACCCGAGGAACACTTTCACACTGAAAACACTAAAATTCCTAGCGACATGTCACTTGTATCCTAATCATTTCCTAGCGACTAAAATTCCTTACTTTACCTTGCATATAAATAGTTTGCGGGTTAGCAAGGAGGGTGGCAAATTGATGATCCATCACAATGCATTTTTTTAGGGTATGTGTGTTGAGATTTTAAACTCCAAAGTGAAGACAATGTGGGTCGTTCCAAGGGTTTATTACTAGAATTAGACTTATACTTTTTAAATAAAATTTTCAACAGGTTGTAAACAGACATTACGAACTGTTTAACTTTGGGATTTTTTAATGTTATAATTGCTTGCTTGATTGCTAATCTGGATGGTTTAATTACTTGTTTAATGTGATGATAATTAAATGAAATAATAAATTTTTTCAACTAAGGGAAACCCTTTGAGTATTATGGTATGCCCTATACCTTCTGATTGTGTGAAATAAATGATTAATTTAGAAAAGCATGCACTTAGGTATAATTTCCTATATGAAATATTCCATAAATGTGTGATGTGCATGGTTGGTTGGTGTGGTTCGTAAAGTTTTAAATGGAGAGTCATTTTGGTGGCTAACGTGACGTTCGAAATTTAGGTCAGACCGTCCCAGCCGGGTTTGGGACGTCACACATAGAGTTTTATTTAAACCAATGTATTCAAAAAATACAAATTATACAGATGCAATCACTACATTAAGGGCACTAGACCAAACAATTTTTTTATGTATCGAACTGTAAGAGAAATTTAATCTTAGTTGCATGTTTATTTAACGATGACTTTACTATGACTTTCAATAATAGCATTTCAATTTATAAAAATTGGTCTCTTATCTGTAATGGGTGGATGCAAAATAATCTTTATTTTATAAAACTAAATATGTACCCAGTGCTAGAAACTAAACTCGTAATAAGAAACTCAAAACTTCTTACTCGAATAAGGCATACCTTTGGCATTTAAGACTTAGCCATATTAACCAAGATAAAATAACTAGTCTTGTGAAAGAAGGAACCTTAAGTTTTCTTAACGAAATGCATCTTTCACAATGTGAATCTTGCTAGTAAGGTGAAATGACCAAGTGATCTTTTAATTCACACAGTACAAGGGTCTTTCAACCCTTAGAACTAGCACATATTGACATTTTTGGTCCCATAAATGTTAGTGTGCGAGGTGGTTAAGATAATTACATATCCTTTATTAATGAATATTTTCTGTAAAGGCATGTAAACCTAATGCATCGCAAGAGCAAAACCTTCGATAAATTCCAAGTGTTTTGTGTTGAAGTGGAGAAACAATTAAGTTTACCCATAAAGACACTTTGGACTAACTGAGGTGGTAAATATTATGAGTGCTTAGGATACCTTATATAGATTGAGATATTGTCTTAGTTAACCGCATTGGGTACTCCATAACAAATTGACGTGGAAAAAAGAAGGAAGAGAACTTTGCTAGACATGGTTTGTTATATGTTGAGTTATTCCCAATTTTCGATATCTTTTTGGGGGATATGCATTACAAGTGACTTGCTACATCCTAAATGATATACCAAATAAGATTACACCTAAAACTCCTTACAACTTATGGGACGATAGGAGGTCAAGCCTTAACCACTTTAGGTTTTGAGGATGACTAGTCTACCATAATTCAGTGTAGCAGATTAAATAAGTTTTTACATTTAAGGAGCTTGAATACAAGCATTTTCATTATGTTTTAATTCAGTTTCTCTAGTTTTGTTTACATTCAATAAATGTGCACATCGAGAGCTAACGCACTTTGTGAGTGTGCAGGAGACCATTAGAGACATTTTCGGTCAAGAATGGATGCTATGTCGCAACATGGGGGATTTGATATTGCAACATATAGAGCAGAATAAAGAAAGTGAAAAACTACCTTCAATGTCGCGACATAGGCTAAGAGTGTCATGACATACCTTTAAAGATGGCTACAGAGGGACATGTTGGTTGCTACGTTGTGGCATAGGTCCTGGTGTGTTGCGACATTGAATTTGTGACAAGATTAAAACACGAAGCAGAGGCATTTTGGTCTACACAATCGAACCTGAAGCTCGAGAACGTCTGCTACCCTAGGGCTACGGACGTCGGCTACCTGAAGGCTATAAATAGACCTCTCTGGCACACATTAAGACACCATTCCATTAGCTTAGATTCTTTGTTTAGGTTTAGATTTGTTCTCTTGCTTTCTTAGGTTTTTATAGTTTTAGTTTATTTGTTTTCTTCAAGAGATCTGATTGTAAAGGAGATCAATTTCTGTGGATTTGCTCTATTCATCAATATCAACCAGGCTTTCTTAAACTCTCCATTTCAATTCATTCCCTATGATTAATTCTTCTATTCTTTCCATGTTGTTTATGAAAGCCATGAGGAACTAATTTTTCTATGAGGGATTAGCGAGTGGAGGCATGACCTCTTAACTGTTTTGTAGGGTTACTCAATGTATCAACTACTTGGAAAGGAAAGAACATGAAATAAACCCTAGGTCTGACAATCCTGAGAAGTTATCAAGGTGGGAATTAACCCAAAATTAGTATTGCCAATTCATAAACGCCTTTACCCTAAGCCAGTTTGGACTGTGAGGTCGGAAGAGAAATAGTTCTTGTTGACTCGCTTTGTTAGTGGAAGATCGGAAAATCCTGATACGATAGCGACTAGTTGGTTTATGAGGAACCCGAGACGATAGTTAATTGGGATTGCCAAAGCGAGCTGATCACCCATCCTCAGATTTGATTCAATTTATCTATCTCTATCTCTTGCAATGTTAATTCTTGTTTTTATGTTATTTTATTTTATTATTTTACAAACCTTAAAATATTTCTTATTTTACTCTCATACTATTAGGGGTGAGCAAAACTCAATTCGACTCGAAAAAATTGAAAAAAATTTTGAAATTCGAGTGAAACGAATCGAGTTATTCGAATTTGTAACAACCCAAACCCGGCCCAAACACTATGGTCGAACCTGGATTGTTACGGGGAAAACCTTTTTGAAACCGTTTTGAAACCCATTAAGTTTTGTTGAAAACTTCTCGTATTTGGTAATCTTGATAAAATCATACTTAGTGTTTATTTTTAAAAACATATTTAAGTCAAGTTATAAAACAAACTTCAACTGTGCCCGATGGCATTTTAAAACATTTTCGTGTTAATTTTGGAAAATATGTGATTTAAATCCAATAATAATAATAATATAATTTTAACAATATCCAACATGAGAAAAATAATGTAAGTAAGTATTAGGAGGCCTTATTACAACCAAATAACTAACAACCCGAAATAAAATTTATCATAACAAAATGAAAGTTCATTTAATTAAATCCACCGCATGGCCACCTCGAGTCAACCCGGCTCCACATCCGCGATCTATGTGTCACCTGAAAAATATAAAGGAGAAGGTGAGTCACCAAGACTCAGTATGTAACCCTTCCCCGTTTTAAACCATTTTCATACACAACATATAACAATTAATATGCAGAATGTTAAATACCCAACCTAGCCATCCAAACGCCACTGTCTACCCCGTTGTGGTACCAAACCACTGGTGGTGCCAAACCACTGGTGACATGTAGTCACAATGTGTTACCAAAACACTGGTGTCCGTAGACACAAATCGGGTGATGGGGCCAACCCATCGTGTGATACCAAATCACTGGCAGACGATCCCATATCTCAAGTGGGGCCAACCCACGGTGGTGTTAACCACAGGGACAAGTCGCTTTGAGGTACCAAACCTCTGGAGGTACCAAACCTCTGGTGACCTTAGTCACGGTGTGTTACCAAAACACTGGTGCCCGTCGGCACGAATAACACTGCCCCCTCCACTCATTAATCCCACAACAGTCATATATATATATTACATGCCAACACATGCTTAAATCTCATGTACCAATACATCATGCTTTCCAAGAGCATAAAATAACAAAATCATATTAACAGGTACTTACCTGGACTTCCATTTATACCAATACGGTATATTATCCAATGCTACATAAATTAAGTTAGCATTCACAATATTCAGCATATATAATAAATTATACGTGTGTATGTACACACCTGTCATCACGAATAATCTAAATCCCGAATGAAGAAGTCAGCCTCCCTAGATCTCTCTGCACCTATATTCGGCCCACATAGGATTAGTACTATGGCCTATTCGGCCAAACCAAATATTTAAAAGGGTTCTCTTTTTGAACCCGAGTCCTTACCCGAGTGTCTTTAAATAATTACCACCACACTCCAAGCGTTTCTGCTTCCCTAATAATCGGCAACCTTAGGTTAGTAGCCTTCGGCTTAAAACGAATATTAACTAAATTCATTGTTCCTTACCAAAATTGCTTGACCGAGAATGGAACTTGAATCGTATACCTCGAGATCCCGGCACCCCTTGCTTCAATATTCGGCCAAGACTTCACAAAGTATGAAGAAGAAAATTCGGCTATGGCTAAGGAGTATGTTCGGCCAACTAAGAAAAAGAGAAGAAAAAGGTTGGGATTCGGCCAAGGAGAGAGTAGAAAAGAGTTTCGGTTCAAGGAAGAGAAGAGAAGATAGCAATGGTGATTTCGGTATCTTAGAAGGAAAGAAAAGAGATAAAACAAATGGGAGATGAGAGTGAGTAGGGAATTTCGGCAAAAATCTAAGAAAAGGAGAATGGTTTTCAGTTTTTGTTTGAGAGAGTTTGAAAAAAATAAAAGAGGTGCTAGCCGAAATTATCAAGAAGACTAAAAGAATTCGGCCCCCCTTCCACCTAAGCTTGCCGTCCACTTCTCCCCTTTGAAGAGTTCCAAATTCGGCAAATACCACAAATTGCTCCTGGCCACTACTTTGATTTAATTCAAAATAACTTGAATTAATCCCAATACTCAATTAATAATCCAAATAATATCCCTTTTATCTTCTATTATCTATAGAGTTAAACAAATAAATAATCCAATTTGAAATGCTCATATTATCTCTTATTATCTTATTATCTAATAATAATAAATAAATAAAAACAAAACAAGACCATGTGCCCATCAATTCCCTCCAGCCGAATGCAATCAAGGAACCATGTGCAGGCCATCTCCTTTCACGCCAGCTTCAGAAAAAAAAGAATACAAGGTGCTGCTCTTTTGCTTCGAACCAAAGACCTCACTGCAGCAGCCCTTTATTCCACGCCCTTGCCAACTCTTCCAGCCCGACTTTCTTGCCCATTTACCCCACCATTTAATTATAAGACCTCCCAGGCCGTTTACCCAAAAATTAAAAATACGAAACGCTGCTTCAGCAGCTCGAGCATGCGCCCTATCACTCCTCCAGCGCCTAAGTAGCACACGCCAGCCACTTAGCCAACCCACTTTCATGTCAATAAGCCCTCCTAATTTAATTAAAAGGCCTTTCTAGGCCTAACGCCCAACCCAAAAGGAAAAATATTTCCCCCTTGCTTCTTCCACGAATCGAACCCAAGGCCCCTAGCAAACTCTTAGGCGCCCCACGCCACCTGTACCAAGCCCATCTTTTGTGCCTTAACTCGCCCAAAATTCTATTAAAGCCTTCTCTCCTCTCGCTCCCTCTTTTATGGTAAAAAAAAAATATTCTAACACTAGATCAGGCCTAACTCGGGTTTAATTCTAGACCCTAAAATACGCCAAATAAGTCATAATATTTATTCTTCAGGCACACACATGGAAAATTAGCTAAGTTACAAACAACCCCTAATTTAGGGTGTTACAATTCTACCCCCTTAAAATAATTTCGTCCTCGAAATTACTTACTATCGTTCAATCGTGCATCCTTAACTCAACACACTACGCCACTGCTGCGCACTCTGATCTTAAAGAACTATCATACACCCTAGAAACATTTCCTACGTTCATAATCCAAATTTATACACTTTACTAGCAATCATAAGAATGAACCAACATAACCATAACCAAGACAATTGAGGGTATTCCGAAAATAAGAAACTTACCCGTTGTCATGTCTAGCACATCTTCCTCCTCGCGACGGCCAACTGCATAAACCAACCTTGGTTGCCTCGCCTCTGCACCTTCAGTACCTCGGCCACGCTCGTTACCATTAGCATTACCTCTAGCTGCACCTCGACCCCTCTGAGGTGGTCCTTCATTTCTAACCTGAGCACGATTCTGACTCTCTGGTTGATTCTTAGCTAACTTCCGAGGACAATTCCTTACACGGTGATCCAACGATCCACACTCAAAGCACCCTCTACTTCCTGCTAAACATTCTCCCGAATGGGATTTCCCGCATCTAACACACTGAGGTGGCCACTGAGCAGGCTCTGTGGTTCTTTCTGATTCCCCAAATCTAGCCCTCTTCTCCACATTACTGCCCGATCCAAGCGATCCAAAGCCTCTCTTCTGGTTGTTCCTATCATGCTTCTGTCTTACGGTCTCCTTGATCCCTTCGGCTACCTTAGCCTTTTCCACTAAAGACGAGAACTCCCGAACCTGCTGTGGGGCAATCAGCAACCTCAAATCATCTCTAAGTCCGTCCTCAAAGCGGACACAGCGCTCATGCTCCGTAGCCACGATGCCTCTAGCATATCTACTTAGCCTTAAGAATTCCGCCTCATATTCTGACACTGACTTAGTTCCTTGTAACAATCCCAGGAAAGCCTTTCTCTGCGCGTCGGTGTAGCTGGTACCTACATACTTTTTCTGGAAAGCAACTCTAAAGTACTCCCATGTAAGGTCCTCTGCCGTGGCACCATCCCGGACAGTGAGCCACCACCGGTATGCTTCATCCTTCAGAAGCGACACTGCTCCTTTCAGCTTTTCCTCATTGGACAGGTCAAGGTCGTCCATAATTCGCTCAGACGATTCCAGCCAATACTCTGCTGCACTGGGTGCCACTCCCGACACACCCCGGAATACCTCAGCTCCGTTAGACCGAATTCGCTCGGGAACAGATTTCCGAGCTCCTAGATTTCCACCAGCCCCAGCCACAATCTCCAGAACTCGCAATACCGCTTGCGATACTGCCTCACCACCGGTCTGATCCTGCTCCTCAGCTCTAAAAGTAGGAGGTGGTGGAGGCGGTGGTACTTCATTTTCAGAACCCTGTCCCGACCCAACAGGTTCTGACACGGTCATCCTACCCCTACCGCGTCCACGGCGTCCACGTCCTCTAGAACTCATTCTATCTACTTGCGCTTTTAATCTGATTAAGAAAATTTTATGCGTTAGCATTTGTTCCACTTTCTTATTCGCGAAGAAATTTATGGATAGAGTTTTAATCAGAGATTCTTTCGAGCAAACAATGTTTTAGTCTTCTATCCTAGTTCACACAAAGGAGTTCATGCATCCATTCCTTAGTACTTTCCATACCTATTCGCTCTTCGGACATTTCTGCCCATTTCTAACCCAGGGGTATTTCCGTCATTTTTCCTACAGGGTATTTTCGTAATAAAAGAAATTTTAAAACTTTAGTAAAATAGGTTGTTTTGAAATTCCCAAAACTGGAGGGTTTTTCTGAAAGAGTTGTGAAATTTTAAAGATACATCATCACTTTGAAACCAGGGGTATTTTGGTAATTTGTCACTTGTGGCAATTTCGTAATTTTAATAAGTCAGGGGTATTTTTAACAGTTATAAAACTCTGAGGATTCCTTCTTGAGAGTTTTCCTTCTTAAAATATTGCTGTTTGCAAAAGTTCAAAAGTCAAGGTCATTTTGGTAATTTTGAATTCGAGGGCGTTTTCGTAATTTTCCAAAACCAAAATATTTTGTTGGTGATTTTCAAAGCTAAGTTGCTGAATATTTGTAACATAGTTGAAATTTTTGAGCAAAACCATTGAATTAGTATTTTATGGGTTAAGGGCATTTTGGTAATTTTACCCCTAAGGGTATTTCTGTAATTTTTTCACAAATCAAGTTTTTCGAGAAAAACGTTGTAAAAATAATGTTCTCGGATTTGAAAAAAAGTTATTGCACAAGTTTTGAAAACATTAGGGTTTGTTGTTTCATTCTATTTCGAAAACATGGATAATTCCCTTTCCGGGTTTTAATGTTCGGTTTAGCCTATGAACAAGTCCTCTTAGTTAAGGTGAACCGTAGCTACGCACCAGGTAGGATTCCTGCGAAGAGAAGGTGAGTCACGCGGACCGCTTAAATACCAAGCTCTTCCGGATCCATTCCTAGACATGCGTACAGGGGTTACCACACCCTAGCTCATTGACTTAGCCATAGGTTGGTTTAGTTCTTTAAGTCTTATGTTCTGTTTGTGTGTTTGAGTAATCTAATCCTAGAGTTCAAGTTCCTATAAGTCTATCTACGTTCCATGCTTCCTACCCTTCTACAGAATATAATTCACCAAGAGGTTTAGATGTACTTACCTGGGCGGATCGGTGCCGGAGACTCGGCCATGCTATTCAAAAACCAAAAATCATCCCATAAGGCCTACCAAAACATTTTTGGGCCTCGGGCCCCCACAGCCGAGCTTTGAACCTGGCTCTGATACCAACTTTGTAACAACCCAAACCCGGCCCAAACACTATGGTCGAACCTGGATTGTTACGGGGAAAACCTTTTTGAAACCGTTTTGAAACCCATTAAGTTTTGTTGAAAACTTCTCGTATTTGGTAATCTTGATAAAATCATACTTAGTGTTTATTTTTAAAAACATATTTAAGTCAAGTTATAAAACAAACTTCAACTGTGCCCGATGGCATTTTAAAACATTTTCGTGTTAATTTTGGAAAATATGTGATTTAAATCCAATAATAATAATAATATAATTTTAACAATATCCAACATGAGAAAAATAATGTAAGTAAAGTATTAGGAGGCCTTATTACAACCAAATAACTAACAACCCGAAATAAAATTTATCATAACAAAATGAAAGTTCATTTAATTAAATCCACCGCATGGCCACCTTGAGTCAACCCGGCTCCACATCCGCGATCTATGTGTCACCTGAAAAATATAAAGGAGAAGGTGAGTCACCAAGACTCAGTATGTAACCCTTCTCCCGTTTTAAACCATTTTCATACACAACATATAACAATTAATATGCAGAATGTTAAATACCCAACCTAGCCATCCAAACGCCACTGTCTACCCCGTTGTGGTACCAAACCACTGGTGGTGCCAAACCACTGGTGACATATAGTCACAATGTGTTACCAAAACACTGGTGTCCGTAGACACAAATCGGGTGATGGGGCCAACCCATCGTGTGATACCAAATCACTGGTAGACGATCCCATATCTCAAGTGGGGCCAACCCACGGTGGTGTTAACCACAGGGACAAGTCGCTTTGAGGTACCAAACCTCTGGAGGTACCAAACCTCTGGTGACCTTAGTCACGGTGTGTTACCAAAACACTGGTGCCCGTCGGCACGAATAACACTGCCCCCTCCACTCATTAATCCCACAACAGTCATATATATATATTACATGCCAACACATGCTTAAATCTCATGTACCAATACATCATGCTTTCCAAGAGCATAAAATAACAAAATCATATTAACAGGTACTTACCTGGACTTCCATTTATACCAATACGGTATATTATCCAATGCTACATAAATTAAGTTAGCATTCACAATATTCAGCATATATAATAAATTATACGTGTGTATGTACACACCTGTCATCACGAATAATCTAAATCCCGAATGAAGAAGTCAGCCTCCCTAGATCTCTCTGCACCTATATTCAGCCCACATAGGATTAGTACTATGGCCTATTAGGCCAAACCAAATATTTAAAAGGGTTCTCTTTTTGAACCCGAGTCCTTACCCGAGTGTCTTTAAATAATTACCACCACACTCCAAGCGTTTCTGCTTCCCTAATAATCGGCAACCTTAGGTTAGTAGCCTTCGGCTTAAAACGAATATTAACTAAATTCATTGATCCTTACCAAAATTGCTTGACCGAGAATGGAACTTGAATCGTATACCTCGAGATCCCGGCACCCCTTGCTTCAATATTCGGCCAAGACTTCACAAAGTATGAAGAAAAAAATTCGGCTATGGCTAAGGAGTATGTTCGGCCAACTAAGAAAAAGAGAAGAAAAAGGTTGGGGATTCGGCCAAGGAGAGAGTAGAAAAGAGTATCGGTTCAAGGGAGAGAAGAGAAGATAGCAATGGTGATTTCGGTATCTTAGAAGGAAAGAAAAGAGATAAAACAAATGGGAGATGAGAGTGAGTAGGGAATTTCGGCAAAAATCTAAGAAAAGGAGAATGGTTTTCAGTTTTTGTTTGAGTGTAACACCCCAAACCCGGACAAGACACCACGTCCGAATCTGGTATGCTACGGGGAAATCGTTTTTGAAAAGTTAGATTTTCCGTTTAAAAGCTGAGTGAAAACACAGTGCGTTTGAAACAAATTTGAGTAGTCTTGTTTGAAAAACGGTTGATGTATCTGAAATTCGGAGATTTTGAAAACTTAGCCAGAATATGTAGTTAAAACTAGTCTATACCATTTAAAACCTCATTAGTTCTTAGTGATACATAAAACACTTTTAAACTTAGAAGAACTACAAGTTTGAATTGGAAACCAGTTGTATTTGTTTATCAAAAAGGCTTAGTGTGATACCCGATGGTATATTTAAAAAAACACATTGCGTTCTAGTTTTGAAAACATTATCTTTCCAAATTTTAGTAAAATTTTTACCAACTTATTTTGTTAAGGCATATTTAAAACTTAATTAAAACATAAACATCATAAAACATAAAATAAAGGCCTTTTACAAATCCAAATTAAACCCAAATAAAAAGTAAATAAGTTAAAGTACCCAAATGCAACAGTCCGAGCAAAACTTTTATTAAAGCATGGCATGTGCACCCCGAGTCCACCCCGGCTCCATGTCCGCATCTACGAGTCACCTGAAATGTCAAAGGAGAGGGTGAGTCGAGTGACTCAGTGTGTAAATCCCGCTCCCGAAGAAACAACATGCTAACACACATCATACATAGCAACATGATTAATGCAACCCGATCCTAACCATCCATATCGCCTTTTCTACCCCGTGTGGTACCAAACCACTGGTGGTGCCAAACCACTGGTGACATATAGTCACAATGTGCTCCCAAAGCACTGGTGTCCCAAAGACACAATATCCGTCAATGTGCTACCAAAGCACTGGTGTCCCAAAGACACAATTGTGCTACCAAAGCACTGGTGACCGAAGTCACAAATCCAATGTTGATGGGGCCAACCCATCGTGTGATACCAAATCACTAGCAGACGATCCCATATCTCAAGTGGGGCCAACCCACGGTGGTCAAACCACAGGGACAAGTTGCAATGAGGTGCCAAACCTCTGGTGTCCCAAAGACACAATGTGCTACCAAAGCACTGGTGACCGTAGTCACAAATCTGGTGATGGGGCCAACCCATCGTCTGTTACCAAAACACTGGCGTCAATCCCGTATAATCATCTGTGGGGCCAACCCACTGTGGTACTGAGCCACTGGGACGAGACGCTGAGGTACCAAACCTCTGGAGGTGCCAAACCTCTGGTGACCCAAAGTCACAAAGTGTGCTACCAAAGCACTGGTGCTCGTCAGCATAATATTTCACTGCTCCCTCCTCTCGTATCACCCATACATATCATACTCATGGAATTATGCATCTCATACAATCCATGCATATCATGCCAACATATCAAGCATTACAACTCATAGCATGCATAACATAAATCATGATATCAGGTACCATTATTAATACTCATCATAGAACAACTTACCCGAATCGTACTCATACCCCTTTTTGGGTATCCAATTATCCTTCACACTGTTTAAATCTTATTAAGCAATCAGGTTTATTAAGAACATTACTAAGTAGAGGGTGTGTTAGTTACACACCTGGTAAAACCGAGTCTAAAGATCCCTACGAATCACTCTGAGTCCCTTGATTATCAAGCCCCTAAAACAATCGGCCAACATAGAATTAGGCACTATGACATTCGGCCAACAACCACATAGACCAAAAGGATTAATGCTTGAACCCTTACCTTGCAAATGTTTGGTTTCCTACCAAACCCGAACCAACTAATAGCCCCTTTGATAATCGGTCACCCCTAAAAAGAGAACTGTTAAAACACTTGAATAATCTTAACCGAAGTCTAAGGATTGAACTCACAATAATATTCCAATTACTTACCCCTCACTTACCAATTGGTTAACAGAGAAATGACTTCTTCCGCTTGATTCCGCAATCCAAAGACCCTATAACGAAGAGATTAAACCAAACGGTTAACACCCTTCCAACCTGGCCATAATCGGCCCTTAACCAAACCATAACCAACAAAGATCGCAAGAGGGAGATATGGCCATTCGGCCTTGCACTTACCAACACCAACCAAATATTCGACCAAGAAACCACTAGGGGGAGGGAGAGAAGGTTCGGCCTTGGTGCTTTACACACACCTATGTTCGGCTTCCAAAGGTGAGAAATGGAGTGTAAACAAGAGAAGAATTAGAGATTACGGCAACAGGTTTTGAGAAGAACAAAAGAAAGTTTGGCAAGTTGATATGGGTTCGGCACACCAAAAAGATGGACAAGAAGAATGGAGAAATCGGTTGGGAAGGAAATGGTAAGTTTCGGCACTGGTGTTTTTCAAGAAGAGAGAAGAAAATGAATAAGAGAACAATTGGTACTAGTTTCGGCTTATGCAGGTGAAGAAGAAGAGAAAATGCAAGGGTGCATTCGGCTACAAGAAGGTTGAAAGAAAAGCAACACAAATTCGGCAAGCCTTAGAGGTTTGGTATTTCAGTTTTCCAAGAAGAAAAGAATAAGAGACTCTCTTGAATTTTCGGTTTAAGCTATTGACAAAAGAAGAAATTTTGTCCACTACCTTTTTGACCGAAACATCAAAATGCCCAATAGAATTTCGGCCTAGTCTTCCCACTTACTACCACAACCGGCCACTCCCCAAAACTCCCCCAAATATTCGGCCATATCCCCCCAAAAGCTCCCATACACTCATTTGAATTGAGTAGACCAAGTCACACTCCTATCTTCACTCCACACCTTCCATTTGAAAGTGGAGACCAAGTCATAGGAGGAATTCAAGTTGCTCCCAACCTCTTCCTCCATGCCGTCTAAAAAGAGTGCCAAAAATGGCCACTCCGCAGCTCGAACACAAGGCCTCCACCCCCTGTGAATGACGCCCCCTAGCTCCCAAGTAGCACCTTGCTCAACCACTTTGCCAACACTTTATTTGTGCAATAAAACCACGAAAATAATTCTTAAACCCCAGCTTCCTCAGCTCCCTTCACTTAACACCCAAAAACCAAAATTTCCCCATTTACTCAGGCATACACCTAGGCTATAATTAAGCCCCGAAATCATAGAAATAGCAACATAGCATACTAACAACATGCAGAACATGCAGCAACAAAACAACCCCTAACCCGGGATATTACAGTTCTACCCCCCTTAAAAATAATTTCGGCCTCGAAATTACCTGGTCAAAAGAGTTGCGGGTATTGCTGTCTCATCGCATCCTCGGGTTCCCACGTCGCTTCTTCTACACCATGATTCCGCCAAAGTACCTTAACCAAAGGCACAGACTTCCTACGCAGAACCTTCACATCTCGATCAAGAATCTGCACCGGTTCTTCTTCCATAGTCAAGTCCGGATTTACCTCGATCTCTTCCACTGCTACCACATGCGACGGATCCGAACGATACCTCCGAAGCATCGAAACATGAAAAACGTCGTGAATCTGACTAAGCTCTGCTGGCAACTCAAGCTGATACGCTACTGGTCCAACTCGTCTCAAAACCTTATACGGCCCAATGAACCTCGGACTAAGCTTGCCTCTCTTTCCGAACCTCAACACCTTCTTCCAAGGCGAAACCTTCAGGAAAACTCGATCTCCCACAGCAAACTCTATATCCCTCCGCTTAAGATCGGCATAAGACTTTTGCCGGTCCGAAGCTTCCTTCAATCGAGTCTGAATCACTTTAACCTTGTCCTCAGTCTCAGCTACTAACTCGGGTCCCAACAACTGACGTTCACCTAACTCCGTCCAACAAGTAGGTGAGCGACACTTCCTACCATACAACGCCTCATATGGAGCCATCTTGATGCTCGCTTGGTAGCTGTTGTTGTAGGCAAACTCGGCCAACGGTAGAAACTCCTCCCAACTACCTCTGAAATCCAGGACACAACCTCTCAGCATGTCTTCTAAGATCTGAATAACCCTTTCTGATTGTCCGTCAGACTGCGGGTGAAAAGCCGTGCTGAAATCCAAACGAGTACCCAGAGCCTGATGCAATGCCTTCCAAAACCTTGAAGTAAACCTGGGATCCCTATCCGAGATTATCGAAACTGGCACCCCGTGCAACCTTACTATCTCTGAAACATACAGCTTCGCTAGCTTCTGAAGCGAGTAGTCAACCCTCACCGGAATAAAGTGAGCTGATTTAGTCAGACGATCCACCACTACCCAAACTGAATCCTTCTTGCTTGGCGTAAGCGGTAACCCACTGACAAAATCCATGGTTATCCTTTCCCACTTCCACTGCGGAATCTTCACAGGCTGAAGCAAACCCGACGGCAACTGATGTTCAGCCTTGACCTGCTGACAAGTCAGACATTTCCCAACAAACTCTGTCACCTCTTTCTTCAAACCAGGCCACCAAAACTACTCTCTAAGATCCTTATACATCTTGCTACCTCCAGGATGCATAGCATAAGGACTGCTATGTGCGTCCTGAAGAATCTTCTGCCTTAGCTCAACATCCTTAGGCATACAAGCCTTACCCTGAAAACACAGAACCTCATCACCAGACAAGCTGTAACCATCCACACCACCATTCTGCACTTGCAACCTTCGCGCACTCAGAACCTCATCCTCTAACTGTTTTTCTCTGATCTGCTCAACCCAAGTAGGCTTAACCTGCAGCTCTGCCAGAATACTCCCGTCGTCATACAAACTTAAATGGGCAAACAAAGCTCTTAAGTCCGAAACAACCTTACGGCTCAACGCGTCTGCTACCACGTTAGCCTTGCCCGGATGATACTCAATAGAACAGTCGTAATCTTTCAGCAATTCGACCCATCTACGCTGCCTCAAATTCAAATCCTTCTGAGTCAGTAGATACTTCAGACTTGTGATCGGTGTAGACTATAGATCTCTCTCCATATAAGTAGTGCCTCGAAATCTTTAAGGCGAAGACTACAGCCGCTAGCTCCAAATCGTGCGTCGGATAGTTGACCTCATGTGGCCTCAGCTGCCGAGAAGCGTAAGCCACAACCTTACCTTCTTGCATCATCACACAACCCAGACCCGTATGTGATGCATCGCAATAGACTGTGTATTCCTTACCAGCCTCAGGTTGAATTAGAACCGGAGCCTCAGTCAAAATCTTCTTTAACTTGTCAAAGCTTTCCTGCTGTTTCTCGGTCCAAACAAACGGAACCTCTTTCCTTAATAACTTAGTCATCGGCACTGCTATCAACGAGAAACCCTCAACAAACCTTCTGTAGTATCCAGCCAAACCCAGAAAACTACGAATCTCAGCCACTGACCTAGGCGGCTTCCAATCCAAAACTGCCTCAATCTTACGAGGATCTACTCGAATCCCCTCAGCCGACACTACATGACCCAAGAATGTCACTTCCCTAAGCCAGAACTCACACTTGCTGAACTTAGCATAAAGTTGCTTTTCCCTCAGAATCTGCAGCACCACTCTCAAATGCGCATCATGTTCTTCCTCTGTCCTTGAGTACACCAAGATGTCGTCTATGAAAACCACCACGAAACGATCCAGATACTGCTGAAACACCCTGTTCATCATATCCATAAACGCTGCCGGTGCGTTAGTCAACTCGAATGGCATTACCAGGAATTCGTAGTGCCCATACCGAGTCCGAAACGCTGTTTTATGGATATCAGCCTCCTTAACCTTTAACTGATGGTACCCAGACCTCAGATCAATCTTAGAGAATACCGCTGCACCCTTCAGTTGATCAAACAAATCATCTATCCGTGGCAACGGATACTTGTTTTTAATCGTCAGCTTGTTCAACTGGCGGTAGTCTATACACATCCGCATTGTACCATCTTTCTTCTTAACGAATAATACCGGCGCACCCCACGGCGAAACACTTGGCCTAATAAAACCTCGATCCAATAACTCCTGGATCTGAGCCTTAAGCTCCACCAATTCCTTTGGTGCCATCCTATACGGAGCAATAGACACTGGCGCAGTCCCGGGTAACAGATCAATCCCAAACTCTACCTCACGATCTGGCGGCAAACCCGGAAGTTCCTCAGGAAACACATCAGCAAATTCCTTAACAGTACGAACCTTTTCAACCGCAGACTCTTTAGCCTCCAAGGCATACACATGAACCACATACGCATCACAGCCCTTCCTGACCATCTTCTCCGCTTTCAGAGCAGATACCACATTTGATAAGTAATCTCTCCTATTACCTATCATAGCCACCTCAACACCATCAACCGTCTTAAGAACCATGCGCTTAGCCGCGCAATCCAACCTCGCCTGATACTTGACCAACCAATCCATCCCAAGAATCAGATCGAACTCCCTAAACGGCAGTTCCATCAGATCAGCAGCAAACACTACCCCTTGGAGTTCTAGGGGTACCTCTCTAAACAGCTTATCTACCACTACAGAGTGACCTAGAGGGCTAATCACAGTCATCTGCCTAGAAGATATCTCAGAGTCTAAGTCCATGGTCTCTACTATACTACTGGCAACATAAGAGTGCGTAGAACCCACATCAATTAAAGCAGTATAAGGAGTACCAAAAATCAAGAACGTACCGGTTATGACGTCCGGTGCGTCGCCCTCCTCTCGGCGCCTCGCAGCATACACTAATCCCGGCTGCCTAGCCTCAGAACTACCTGCACCTCTGCCCGGTGCTCCACGGCCCCGACCAGAACCATTACCACCTCTGCCATTACCACGGCCCCTCTGCGGTGGCGGTCCATTACCTCTGAACTGATTACGGCCCTGACTCTCAGACTGAATCCTGGCCATCCTACGTGGACAGTCCCTAATGCGATGCTCGAGAGACCCACACTCGAAGCAACCTTTACCTCCAGTCCAGCAGCCACCCCAATGAGATTTCCCACACTGATTGCACTGCGGCGGTCCCTGCCTAGCAGCAACAAACCTAGCAGACTGATTCTGCCCACTCGGTCTAGCCCTCTTCTGTGGATTACCCGACGAACCAGAAGACCCAAAACTCCTCTTAAGCCTACTCCTGTCCATGCTCTGCCTCACTGACTCCTTAACGCCCTCGGCTACCTTAGCCTTCTCAACCAAGACAGCAAACTCGCGCTCCTGCTGTGGAGCAATCAGCAGCCTCAACTCGTCTCGCAGACCATCCTCGAAACGAACACACCTCTCATGCTCAGTGGCCACAATGCCCCTGGCATACCTACTCAGCTTCAGGAACTCAGCCTCGTACTCAGCAACAGATTTACTCCCCTGAACCAGCCTCAGAAATGCCTTTCTCTGGGAGTCGATGTAACTAGCCCCGATGTACTTCTTTTGATATGCAGTTCTGAAATAATCCCATGTCACATCCTCTGCTGCCACACTGTCCCGAACCGTGAGCCACCACTGGTATGACTCATCCCGGAGAAGCGATACGATACCCTTCAGCTTCTCTTCAGCTGTCAGGTCCAGATCATCCATGATCCGCTCAGTTGCCTCCAGCCAGTATTCAGCAGTGCTGGGAGCAACACCAGAAACACCTCGGAAGAATTCGGCCCCATTAGCCCGGAGTCGCTCAGGAACTGATTTCCTAACTCCTGCACCACCACCCGCTCCAGCTACCCTTTCCAACACTCGCAGCATCGCCTGTGACACTGCGTCATCCCCAGTCTGATCTTGGAACTCACCACCTCCAGCTGGTGGCGGAACCGGTATCTCATTTTCTGAACCCTGCCCAGATCCTACGGGCTCAGAAACCGTCATTCTACCCCTACCTCTACCACGAGTGTTACGACCACGTCCGCCTCGAGTGCTCATGTCTAATCTTTCTACGTATCTGATTAGAGAATTTTATGCATCAGTATTTATTTCACTTGTTTAAAAAGCAAGTCTTATGAACATTAAAGAGGATTTGTTCTCGCGAGTTCACAAAATCCTATCAGTTTCAATCTCTAAGTAGTGTACTATGACTAATCATCAAATCATACCACATCCAATCAATTCACAAAGAATAGTCCGGGGTACTTACCTGGGCGAACTGGTGCCGGAGACTCGGTGCCATGCCTTTCAAAACCATACCTTCAAACAACTACTTAAACAGACTTTTGAAAACCATTTTGGGCCTCGGGCCCACAGCCGAGCCTTTGAACTTGGCTCTGATACCACAAATGTAACACCCCAAACCCGGACAAGACACCACGTCCGAATCTGGTATGCTACGGGGAAATCGTTTTTGAAAAGTTAGATTTTCCGTTTAAAAGCTGAGTGAAAACACAGTGCGTTTGAAACAAATTTGAGTAGTCTTGTTTGAAAAACGGTTGATGTATCTGAAATCCGGAGATTTTGAAAACTTAGCCAGAATATGTAGTTAAAACGAGTCTATACCATTTAAAACCTCATTAGTTCTTAGTGATACATAAAACACTTTTAAACTTAGAAGAACTACAAGTTTGAATTGGAAACCAGTTGTATTTGTTTATCAAAAAGGCTTAGTGTGATACCCGATGGTATATTTAAAAAAACACATTGCGTTCTAGTTTTGAAAACATTATCTTTCCAAATTTTAGTAAAATTTTTACCAACTTATTTTGTTAAGGCATATTTAAAACTTAATTAAAACATAAACATCATAAAACATAAAATAAAGGCCTTTTACAAATCCAAATTAAACCCAAATAAAAAGTAAATAAGTTAAAGTACCCAAATGCAACAGTCCGAGCAAAACTTTTATTAAAGCATGGCATGTGCACCCCGAGTCCACCTCGGCTCCATGTCCGCATCTACGAGTCACCTGAAATGTCAAAGGAGAGGGTGAGTCGAGTGACTCAGTGTGTAAATCCCGCTCCCGAAGAAACAACATGCTAACACACATCATACATAGCAACATGATTAATGCAACCCGATCCTAACCATCCATATCGCCTTTTCTACCCCGTGTGGTACCAAACCACTAGTGGTGCCAAACCACTGGTGACATATAGTCACAATGTGCTCCCAAAGCATGTGCTACCAAAGCACTGGTGTCCCAAAGACACAATTGTGCTACCAAAGCACTGGTGACCGAAGTCACAAATCCAATGTTGATGGGGCCAACCCATCGTGTGATACCAAATCACTAGCAGACGATCCCATATCTCAAGTGGGGCCAACCCACGGTGGTCAAACCACAGGGACAAGTCGCAATGAGGTGCCAAACCTCTGGTGTCCCAAAGACACAATGTGCTACCAAAGCACTGGTGACCGTAGTCACAAATCTGGTGATGGGGCCAACCCATCGTGTGTTACCAAAACACTGGCGTCAATCCCGTATAATCATCTGTGGGGCCAACCCACTGTGGTACTGAGCCACTGGGACGAGACGCTGAGGTACCAAACCTCTGGAGGTGCCAAACCTCTGGTGACCCAAAGTCACAAAGTGTGCTACCAAAGCACTGGTGCTCGTCAGCACAATATTTCACTGCTCCCTCCTCTCGTATCACCCATACATATCATACTCATGGAATTATGCATCTCATACAATCCATGCATATCATGCCAACATATCAAGCATTACAACTCATAGCATGCATAACACAAATCATGATATCAGGTACCATTATTAATACTCATCATAGAACAACTTACCCGAATCGTACTCATACCCCTTTTTGGGTATCCAATTATCCTTCACACTGTTTAAATCTTATTAAGCAATCAGGTTTATTAAGAACATTACTAAGTAGAGGGTGTGTTAGTTACACACCTGGTAAAACCGAGTCTAAAGATCCCTACGAATCACTCTGAGTCCCTTGATTATCAAGCCCCTAAAACAATCGGCCAACATAGAATTAGGCACTATGACATTCGGCCAACAACCACATAGACCAAAAGGATTAATGCTTGAACCCTTACCTTGCAAATGTTTGGTTTCCTACCAAACCCGAACCAACTAATAGCCCCTTTGATAATCGGTCACCCCTAAAAAGAGAACTGTTAAAACACTTGAATAATCTTAACCGAAGTCTAAGGATTGAACTCACAATAATATTCCAATTACTTACCCCTCACTTACCAATTGGTTAACAGAGAAATGACTTCTTCCGCTTGATTCCGCAATCCAAAGACCCTATAACGAAGAGATTAAACCAAACGGTTAACACCCTTCCAACCTGGCCATAATCGGCCCTTAACCAAACCATAACCAACAAAGATCGCAAGAGGGAGATATGGCCATTCGGCCTTGCACTTACCAACACCAACCAAATATTCGACCAAGAAACCACTAGGGGGAGGGAGAGAAGGTTCGGCCTTGGTGCTTTACACACACCTATGTTCGGCTTCCAAAGGTGAGAAATGGAGTGTAAACAAGAGAAGAATTAGAGATTACGGCAACAGGTTTTGAGAAGAACAAAAGAAAGTTTGGCAAGTTGATATGGGTTCGGCACACCAAAAAGATGGACAAGAAGAATGGAGAAATCGGTTGGGAAGGAAATGGTAAGTTTCGGCACTGGTGTTTTTCAAGAAGAGAGAAGAAAATGAATAAGAGAACAATTGGTACTAGTTTCGGCTTATGCAGGTGAAGAAGAAGAGAAAATGCAATGGTGCATTCGGCTACAAGAAGGTTGAAAGAAAAGCAACACAAATTCGGCAAGGCTTAGAGGTTTGGTATTTCAGTTTTCCAAGAAGAAAAGAATAAGAGACTCTCTTGAATTTTCGGTTTAAGCTATTGACAAAAGAAGAAATTTTGTCCACTACCTTTTTGACCGAAACATCAAAATGCCCAATAGAATTTCGGCCTAGTCTTCCCACTTACTACCACAACCGGCCACTCCCCAAAACTCCCCCAAATATTCGGCCATATCCCCCCAAAAGCTCCCATACACTCATTTGGATTGAGTAGACCAAGTCACACTCCTATCTTCACTCCACACCTTCCATTTGAAAGTGGAGACCAAGTCATAGGAGGAATTCAAGTTGCTCCCAACCTCTTCCTCCATGCCGTCCAAAAAGAGTGCCAAAAATGGCCACTCCGCAGCTCGAACACAAGGCCTCCACCCCCTGTGAATGACGCCCCCTAGCTCCCAAGTAGCACCTTGCTCAACCACTTTGCCAACACTTTATTTGTGCAATAAAACCACGAAAATAATTCTTAAACCCCAGCTTCCTCAGCTCCCTTCACTTAACACCCAAAAACCAAAATTTCCCCATTTACTCAGGCATACACCTAGGCTATAATTAAGCCCCGAAATCATAGAAATAGCAACATAGCATACTAACAACATGCAGAACATGCAGCAACAAAACAACCCCTAACCCGGGATATTACATTGAGAGAGTTTGAAAAAAATAAAAGAGGTGCTAGCCGAAATTATCAAGAAGACTAAAAGAATTCGGCCCCCCTTCCACCTAAGCTTGCCGTCCACTTCTCCCCTTTGAAGAGTTCCAAATTCGGCAAATACCACAAATTGCTCCTGGCCACTACTTTGATTTAATTCAAAATAACTTGAATTAATCCCAATACTCAATTAATAATCCAAATAATATCCCTTTTATCTTCTATTATCTATAGAGTCAAACAAATAAATAATCCAATTTGAAATGCTCATATTATCTCTTATTATCTTATTATCTAATAATAATAAATAAATAAAAACAAAACAAGACCATGTGCCCATCAATTCCCTCCAGCCGAATGCAATCAAGGAACCATGTGCAGGCCATCTCCTTTCACGCCAGCTTCAGAAAAAAAAGAAAACAAGGTGCTGCTCTTTTGCTTCGAACCAAAGACCTCACTGTAGCAGCCCTTTATTCCACGCCCTTGCCAACTCTTCCAGCCCGACTTTCTTGCCCATTTACCCCACCATTTAATTATAAGACCTCCCCAGGCCGTTTACCCAAAAATTAAAAATACCAAACGCTGTTTCAGCAGCTCGAGCATGCGCCCTATCACTCCTCCAGCGCCTAAGTAGCACACGCCAGCCACTTAGCCAACCCACTTTCATGTCAATAAGCCCTCCTAATTTAATTAAAAGGCCTTTCTAGGCCTAATGCCCAACCCAAAAGGAAAAATATTTCCCCCTTGCTTCTTCCATGAATCGAACCCAAGGCCCCTAGCAAACTCTTAGGCGCCCCACGCCACCTGTACCAAGCCCATCTTTTGTGCCTTAACTCGCCCAAAATTCTATTAAAGCCTTCTCTCCTCTCGCTCCCTCTTTTATGGTTAAAAAAAAATATTCTAACACTAGATCAGGCCTAACTCGGGTTTAATTCTAGACCCTAAAATATGCCAAATAAGTCATAATATTTATTCTTCAGGCACACACATGGAAAATTAGCTAAGTTACAAACAACCCCTAATTTAGGGTGTTACAGAATTAATCGAATTATTCGAGTCAAGTTGAATTTTTTTTCGAATTTCGAGTTCGAATCGAGTTTGATTTTTGAATTTAAATAACTCGAAATATTTGAATAAATCGAATAACAAGCTATAATATTTTACAATTTTACCCTAAACTCCCAAACCTCTTTACTTTCCCCCAAAACTTTTATTCCCCTCCCATCCCACCCCCTTTTACCCCAAACCCATCCCCCCCAAATCTTTTTTTTAATATTTCCCTCCCAAAACTTTACTCCCTCATTTATTCTCCCCTCCCCAAATTCTACTCCCTCAGCCCCCAAAACTTTTTATTTCCCCCTTAAACTTTTACTTCTCACATTTTACCCCTAAATCAAAAATTAAAATCATCAAAAAATTCCCTAAACCTAAATAGTAATAATTTTATTTATATCTACTATTTATATTATTAAATTAAATTACGCGTGTTGTACTATTTATATTATTTAATTGTTTAATTATATTGAATCTTTATAATTTTTTGTTAAAATGGAATTATTGATGATGCTATAAAATATTCGTGTTAAAATTTTACATTGGTATCAATTTCACATTCTATCTTTAAGATAAATTTTATTTAAAAAATCAAATTTTTTACATTTAATATATTTTTTAATTTCAAAATACATAGTGACAAGAATCAGAAGATAATTGAAGCAACTAAGCAAGAAAAGAAGCTAACATGTATATAAAAGATTAATAAATAAATTATGAGGGGATGAAAGTTAATAACAAATTTGATTACGGTGGGCAAATTTGATTTCATTAGGTGACAGTGATTACAAGGACTCAAAATAATGTTTTTTTTTAAATTTAACTCAAACAAATATATTCGATTTGATTCGATTTGAATTCCATCTCACTCGACTCGATTCGAGAAAAATTCAGATTGAGTTTGGATGATAAAATAGGATTCGTCAACTCGATTAACTCAAAATTTTTTCATTTGATTCGATCGATCGCTCACCCCTACATACTATAACTGACGTAAAGTATTAATTAGATCATTAATCGTTTAGGTCAAGATTGATTTAGTACTCGCCTCCCTAGGGTACGATCCTCGGAGCACTCGCCTACTTCATTGTAAAATCTATATTATAGCTCAACCTGTATACTTGCGGATATTGCCTCATAACTCTCTATGTTATTGCAGTATTCACACTCTGGATGTTAGTACGTCTGGAGGTGGTCAAGTTGTTGGCACTGTTGTCGAGGAGGCATGTAATGTAATATCCTGGATTATGGCTTATGCATAATTGCTTAATTGAATGTGAAAGCATGCTTATGAACATTGTGAATGTGTATTACGAATTTTGTGAACTTTAGGAAATAGGAGAGTGCCTTAGAAATTATTAGATTTTAAGTTTAAAAGAGGAAGCTAAGCCTGATAGGCCTTAAGAAAATAAATAGGGGAGATATGACACACAAATGGGCTTGGTTAAGTGGCTTAGAGGCGCCACTTAAGACCTCTGGGAATGACGCCACAAGCTTGGTGCAGGTCTTGAGTTCGAGTTGCATGGGAAGCAAATAAAAGAATTTTATTTTGCTGCATGAATAAGCAACAGTGGACGGCATGGGGACTCCATTAAGATGAGGATTATTCTTTTAAAATTCGGCTAAATAAGGGATAAATAATGGATTATTTTTATTAATTTTAGATAAGGTGATAAGAGGAGAAAAATGAGGGATTTGATAAAGGAGCATGTGTTGGCCGGCCAAGAGACTCTCTTGGTAGTATTTTCGGCCAAAGGAGGAATTAAGGCCATTATTCTTTTCTCTTTTGAAGCCTCTGCTGAATTCTCTCTGCAACCATTCCCTTCTTCTTTTCAATTCTCCAAACCGATTTCTTCATAGCATCAAAAGCCGAAAATAAGATCCTCCTGAGCCCTTGCCGATTCTATCTAAGGTTCATACTCTCTCTTTTCTTTCCTTGTGAAAACTGAAACTCTCTGGTGCTCATCAAAGCCGAATATTCAAGGTGGTTCTAGCCGATTGTTCAGAGGGTCCTAAAGCCGAAAGTTCACTTCCTTATCACTCTTGGAATCGACTTCTTCTACAATTATTCTTGTCAACTTCGCAAGGATAGTTGGCCATTTGCGTTTTGGACTCTCTCTTATTTGGTAAGGAACCCCTCCTACGTCGATTTGTTATTTATTCTCTTTCTCTGACTATCGAAATTAAGGCCCTAATCACATTAGTATTCTTGGCCAAACCTTTGGAAGATCTTTTGGGATTTGTCTGCTATTATCGACTACAAGGGACAAGGGATATTTCGGGACTTATAAAGATTTAAGGTAAGTCATGTATTCGGCCATAGGCCATTTTTATGTGATTTAAAGTTGGAATTAAATCTAACCTATGCCTATAGGTACTTCGACACCTACATAACCAAGTAGCACTTTTTAGGATTTGAGAATCGTAAGGTAAGTGCACATACACATTCGGCCAAGGCCTATTTAGGAACTTAGATCAATTTCTTACTTCGTTTGAGCCGGAAACTAATCTGTGAAGTGATCTAGTGCTTGGCCGATTACAAGAAGGAACTTAGCAAAGTTTCGGGATTTGATTTTTAATCCAATCGACAATAAGGTAAGTTTTTGGTTGCAAAAATCCTTCGGGATTTGGTCTTATAGCCGAATAGGCTTTTTGCTAATATGTTTAGTGTTGGCCGAATATAAGAGCTTAAGGATCTAAAGCTTAGATCGGGATTCTTCGGGTTTTCAATAAATTCGCTAAGAGAACCAGGTGTGTACCCCACACTATCTCTTTATAGATTTACGGTACCCATGTAATATGTGTGTTTATTATAATGTGAATGTGGCTAAGAGTACCATGCAATGGTACAAAGTACTCAGGTACGTTTTCCTACTCCTGCTGTGAGTATGATATGAACGGTTGTGGCATATATGTGAAACTATAAGAATGTGGATGTAGAACGTGGCATGTTAATGCATGATTTGTATGACTTGGGCCATATGGGTGATTATGAAAGGGGAAGTGATATGGTGGTTTATACCACGATATCTGAATGTGGTGACTTCGGTCACATTATCTGAATGTGGTGTCTCATGACACAAAATATTATCTGGTGGCTATGCCACGAATTTTATAAGGGCGATGAGCACGTCGACTGCAGCGACTGTCTTCGATGGTGTGTAGCGGATGGAGGGTTGACTTAGTAGTCCCCACGGTGTGATGGTTGGTACGGGTGATGTGTAGCGGATGGCATCTAGGATTGGGTTCAGGATTGCATCATTTTATTTAAATGTTATATGTGTATGTATGTTCTGATATGCCTGAATCTATTTGGACTTAGTGTTGGTTGTACACATTGAGTCTATTGACTCACCCCGTTGTGGGAATATTTTTCAGGTGACGATCAGTGATGGACCGGGTTGGCAGGAGCTTAGTGGTGGCCATGCTCAGCACGAACTTTATTATTTGGATATTTTATTTTGTTTAAGTATTTTAAGTTTAAATTGGGTTGTTTTTGATGTAATAAGGCCATAGTATGAACTGTTTTATGCATGCACTTTAATTCTTTTATTACGATATGATTAATGTTAAATCGAGGTTAAACCAATTTTTATAAAATAAATCCTTGAATGTTTTGACGCTTAAATTCAATTGATTCTTAGTTTAAAGGTAAAGTCTTTAAAACAAAATCAGCATGTCTTTTTAATACAAAAACAAAGTTTTTAATAAATCCCTGATTTCAATTTAACAAAGTTTTCCATTGAACTCAACCTAAGCAAATCTTTCTTCAAAACCATTCGAATCTTTTCTAAGTAACAATCAGATTTTCAAATGTTTTCTCGAGGAACATACCAGATCCGGTCATGGCTCGTGGGCCGGGTTTAGGGTGTTTCATGTAACACCCCTCACTCGTATTCAACGCCGGAATAGGGTTACAGAGCATTACCAGACTTACAACACATTTAAACATACATTTCACATATAAGTAAATTTGTTCATACACAATTCATCCACAACCAATCATTTCGTCCCTAATACGAGCCTACGAGGCCTTAAACATGCTTTAGTAAAGGTTCAGGACTAAAATGATAACTTAGAAAATTCTTAGAACACTTAAAAAATTTTCTCAAAAATTAGGGACACACGCCCGTGTGGCCCGGCCTGTGTCTCACATGGCTAAAGACACGCACGTGTCGCAGGCTGAGTGGACATTCAAAGTGGGATCACATGGTTGTGTCCCAGCCAATGTCCGGTCTCGTGTAACTCTCTAAGTTGGGTCACACGGCCAACACACATGCTCGTGTGAATTAAAAATGGCCATACACGCCCGTGTACCAGACCGTGTGCTAGGCCGTGCCAAACTTGTAGGGTATACTGACTTATACCATACTGCCAAGTCACACGCCTGTGTGTGAGGCCGTGTGGAGCATACTGACTTGATTTTAATTTTAACACCAGGGGACACACGGCCGTGTACATGACTGTGTATCATACACGATTGAGACACACACCCTTGTCTCTTCCCGTGTAGAAAAAAATAGGCTATTTACCAAGCCAATTTGCCACCCAAACTTGTGCACACCTACATCAAATTCAAAGGCACCAATACATAGCATATATGAGCATTTAAACAAGCTCAATCAAACATCATTCATGCCATTTCAATACCAACTAATTCAAGACACAATATATCCCGATATGCCTTTCAATTCATACCAAAGTTCACTTACTTAAATATCAAAAATGACCAAACTCAAATATGCATTACTTAGCCTAATTTCACAAACATACCATTAACTACAACTCAAGAAATTGACATTTATAATACCTATTACCATCATCCAACACATTTCACAAAACATAGACATATATATATATATATATATATATATACATGATTCAAACATACCAAAATAACCCAAAATAAACCATCACTCATGGCCATATATACAAACCAAAACATATACATTTACAAGCCAATTCAAATGGCTAAATTCATTACCAACACATAACCAAAATGACCAAAGTCCCTATACATGGCATATACTCAAAACATAAGCTCAAAAGTAACGAATTGATAGTTGGTTAGTGTGATGTAGCTTTGACGATCCCCGAGTCTGAGCTAGCTTTAAGATCTCTATAAACACGAAAAATTAAACTGTAACACCCCAAACCCGGCCCATGCGTTAAGGCCAGATCTGACATGACACAAAAGAAAAATACATTTAAGTCCATTTCACTCGTACGTAAATAGTTTTGTTAAAAATCAAGAAAACAAGTTTTGATTTAAAATAATTGACAATATAATACTAACTTCGAAGGTTGATTCATAAATCGATAAATTAGAAGTAATAATTTACAAAACCGTGAATTTTGAAAAATATTGATGAAAATTTGAGAGAAACTTTCTGGGTTAACAATATTTATATAAGTTTATAATAAAAATCCATTTGTGTAACCGTTTTAGAAAATTTTTATTTAAGTTTTTAGAAAAATCTCATTTTGAAGTAATTTGAGCAAAATATAAATACCTCAAACATAAAGCAAAATAAAATAAACCAGAGGCCTTATTACAACATTTAACCCAAAATAGTAAAGTAATAAAGTAAACAAGAAAGAAGTCTAAAGTCCAAATAAAACCATTTCTGAAGTATGGCCTCCACCGAGTCATCCATGGCCCAAGTCCTCGTCACTGAGCATTACTTGCAAGGGTTAAGGAAACGGGGTGAGTTACTAGAACTCAGTGTATAATCCCCTTATCGTTGGTCACTGGGCTTGTATCCGTTTAGCAATATTTTGGGTCTAAGCCCCTTTTACATAATAATGTATCAAATAAATCAAAAGAGTGTAATGCAACCCAACCCAACCCAACCTAATAATGCATCCGCTACACACCACCCGTACCATCCCATCACACAACTGGGGATCAAGTCAACCCACCCCGCCAAACACACTAATCGCAGGCATTTTGCCATTTATAACATATTTTGATTGTGGCCAAGCCACCAGAATCATATGAAATCACATTGAATCATATAAACAAACATTTTTGTGGCAGTGCCACCGGAATCACTTCTCTTCAATATTTTCCCATCCCATGCAAAATTATGTATATGCAACATACATAGTAAATCACAATATTACAAATATAAACAACATTTATTAATTCAGAGCTTCATTACAAAAATTTGGCCCATTAACACTTTGCAGATCATCCCATTAAGGCAATCTATCAAATCGGCCCATTAAGGCATTTTCGTCATTTGGCACATAGAGGCATTTTCATAATTCGGCCCATTATGGGCATATTCGTAATTCGGCCCATTAGGGGCATTTTCGTAATTTTCACAGTGTTAATACCGATTTTGAAAAATTTATCAAAATAATACAGTTTAGGCCAATATCTCGATTTGCGCAATATTACGATTTTAATCATAATGATTATTTCCAATATCATATCAAAACTTAAAAACCCACGGGAAAAACGGTGTGAGATTACACACTTGATTACAGTAAGTACTAGGCTTTCTTCATCGTCGACACCTAAGATATCATAACGCTCGATTAATCGACATACGTGATTTTATTAATCAAACTCTAAAATAAACGATCTAAAGTGTTTACCCTTGGAATCGTGAACATCCACGATTTGTCGATTCTCTCCAAATGATGGTCCACAACCCGGTGGAAAATCTCGAACCGCCGATACTGCCCTTCGTTTGAAATTTAGGAGTAGGGATCGCAAATCCTCTCCTTTTGCGATCTCCAATCGCTTTCCCTTTTGATTCGATATTGCTTGCCTCCATTGAATAAAATCTTAGTAAAAATAATATTACGTTGATATGAAATGATTGACTAAGGAAAAAGTCGGCTTACCACTAGAATCTTATGATCACAAGTCGATAGATCGAGCGATTTAGTCCCTAAAACACATAGTCGATTATTCCAAATTATTACTCCGTTAGCAACTAATCGAATATTGAATAATATCAATAATCCATAAAGAACTCCTTACCTTATTGATATTGGATCCGATTTTCACCGTTCAATTTAAGGCTAGAATGATGTTCGGCCTCCCATTAGAATACTACAAAAAGGGAAAAATGATCACGTTTTGAGAGAGTAGAAGAAAATGATGATTTCGGTTAATACAACCATCCCATGACAAGGGCATAAATTCGGCATTAAGAGAAGAAATTGAAAAGAAAATTATTACTCACCGATTCGTCAAGAAGATAGTGTCCAACACGAAGGAAAAAGAGATAGTGAGGAGACAAGTTGTTATTAGATTCGGCTATGGAGAGAATGAATAAAAAGAATTCGATCATAATGAATTTTTTTATTTTTAAGAAGTGGAAGAAGGATTGAAGAGATGATTAAAAGAAAGGAGAAGATGAACAATGGTGTTTGGAGTCTTTCGGCCAACACCAAAAGAGATATGAACCAAAGAAAAATGTGAGTGTTTCGGCAACCAAAGAAGATTGATAAAAGATGGATTAAGATTTCGGCACAACAAAAGAAAAATGACCAAAATGCAATGAGAGTTTTGGCCAAAACAAAGAAAAGATACTCTCTTTTTGGCTTTGGGAGTTACGGCTAAAAGGAAGAATTGAAGAAAGAAAATTGCACTAAAAAGCTAAAGAGAAGACTGTAACACCCCAAACCCGGCCCAAAACACCACGGCCGAATATGGAATGTTACTGGGGAAAACGTTTGAAAAGAATTTGATTTAAGGGTGAAAACACGTGTTGGGTTTAAAATCTTTTTCTTAGTAAAAGATAACTTGTTTACAACATGTTTGTCGTTTTGAGAGTAGGTTGTTGAAGAGAATAAAAACTTTGAAGGTCGTGTGTAATTTAAATCATTGTACGTTTCGAAATTTAAGAAAAATCGAGTGGTTACGAGTATCTGGTTTTAAAACCTTAATTTAAGTCTTTAAGTTGCAAATTATCTCCAAAATCATTTCCAGTGATTAATTCGATAGTCAATCTAACTTAAAACATAATAGAAATCCCCAAATACTTAAATTGGCCTTATTACAATAAAAATTATCCCAATAGTAAATAAGAATTTAAAATGCAAGTATAAATAAATCATCTTCTGCATGGCCACCTCGAATCCACTCCAGCCTGGTCCAATGCATCATGTATCACCTGCATTGTTTTTTTAAAACAAAATAGAGTGAGTCAAACCTACTCAGTGTACAATTATCTCACATGTCTCCACAAATGGGCTTGGCCCACATCCACACCAATCCACATATCACACATGATTATGCAAAATGAACCCCAACCCAACCTAGTGTCCATCCGCTACACACCCCCGTATCCTGCCGCACACACCAGGGGATTACTAAATCGACCCTCCAATCGCTACACACTTCTTTGGCAATCAAGCTGCTCAAAGTTAATATAACGTGGCATAGCCACCGATCACCATGTGACCAAAACATAACGTGGCCTAGCCACCGATCACTATGTGACCAAATATAACGTGGCCTAGCCACCGATCACCATGTGACCAAATATCGATATCCACGATGTGACTCAAGGTCATCATCAATCCACGATGAAGCACGAAGCTATCATCAATCCGCGATGTGGCACATAGCCAACACCAATCCACGATGAGGCACATAGCCACCACCAATCCATGATGTAGCTCAAGGCTAACATCAAACCACGTGCATAAATGTACACCCTGTCCTCCATTAATCATATCCCGATCCCCATGCACATACATTATTTTATGATAAAATGACAGTAAAACTATTATGAACATATCAACATGCATACACCACATGCTTACACATATATCATCCAAGATTTGATATCAACAGTTACTAACCTGATTAATAGATTACCCACCATGGGTAGCCACACCACCACAGCCGTTATTCTTGGCTACCATACATACCACATACATATGATAATAAAACAGAAGAATAGTGCAATAACTACACACCTGATAACTCGTAACACCACACCCTCTATGTCGACACTGTCACTAAACGAGACTACCGCTATCTGCCTACGGTCCTGCTCTGACGCTGGCCCACACCCTGGTGGCCAATCCGGTACCGCAGAAACCGATCGCTTCTTGAGCTTAGGGATAGGGACAACCCCTTTCTCTCCTTGACTGGTACTCGCATCCATTGAATAGCACTTAATCAGAAGACCCGGTTAAACTTTAAATCAAATCCTAAACGAGACAAAACCAAATCTTAATCGAATACTCTTACCGAAATAGATCCAAATCCCGAAGGCTCCTCCTTAACCTTTGTCGAAACCCCCTACATTGACCATGTTAGAATCGGCTCTAACGTTAACGAACAAAAAGGAGTGGCCTTCGGCCTAAGGTTGTATTTTGCTTACCTCTATTGATCAACTCCCGGAAGATCTTTAATCCCCCTAACGCTAGGCCAACAGAAATACCGAAATCACCAAACTATTAGAATCGATTGGAGCAGGTTTTAGTCTAGTGATCAACTTGAAGAACAAACGGAATAGGAGCATAAACAAAAGAGAGGAAGGTAAGGATGAACGAGAGATTCGGCCAAGATTTAGAGAAGTAGAAAGGGTTATTCGGGTTTTAGTAAATGAAAAGAGAAGAGAGGGTTGGAGTCTTGAGAAGTTTCGGCTATGGAACACAAATGAAGAGAAAACAAATTCGGCTTAAGCAAATGGAAGGAGAAGAGAGAGAAGTGGAAAACCTTTATAAAGAAAAAAGAAAAAAAATGAATGCCCAAGAATTCGGCAAGAGAGGAAGAAGATAAGCAGAATACCCAATTGGTAAGTCCCACTTTCAGCTTTAGGCCTTAGGAACAAAGAGAGAAAATGGATAGTTTTTGGTAAACACCACTTTTCGGCAAAGAGCTAAAAGAAAAAGGAAAAACCGAAGAATGCCCCCAACCACTAGCACATATACGGCACCTACTCTCAAAGCTCCCAAAACCGAATACCCCCACTCTCCCCATACAAGAATTCGACTATCATCCAACTAGCCAAAATGCTCCATCTTTTTCTCCTATTTTTCCTCTTCACCTCTCATTCAAACTCATTTGAATGAGTCAACCTCCTCAAATAACTCTCCACCCTCTATCCGAATATCTTGACCAAGTCCACCCTCATCCCTTCAGAATCTGATTGCCGTCCAACTCTCCTTCCCCCTTGACGCAAAAAGGCAACCCCAAAATGCTTCCTCTGCAGCTCGAACCTCCTCCCTCTTGACACTCGTTGTGACGCAACACTCCCCCTTGCTCCTAGGCGTTACCTTGCCACTCCACCACCCCTTTTCTTGTGTCATAAACCCCACACTAATTTCCTTAAGGCTTGGCTCCCCTAACTCCCTCTAACTCAGCTTAAACCGAACATTTTTCCTAAGCCCTCTACTTACACCCCAAGGTTCCCGAAGCCCCCAAACATATACAAACAGCACACAAAAACACACCTCCACGCGAATAAGAATTAAAATGCATAACCCCTAAATCCCGGATATTACAGTTCTACCCCCCTTAAAAATAATTTCGGCCTCGAAATTACCTGATCAAAATAAGTGAGGGTATTGCTGTCGCATTGCCTCCTCCGGTTCCCAGGAAGCTTCTTCCGATCCGTGGTTACGCCATAACACCTTGACCAGCGGAACTGACTTCTTCCGAAGCACTTTAACATCTCGCTCCAAGATCTGAATCGGCTCTTCCTCATAGGACAAATCTGGCCTCAACTCCACTTCCTCCACTGGCACCACGTGAGACGGGTCCGATCGGTATCGACGTTGCATTGAAACGTGAAACACATCATGCATCTGCTTCAATTCCGAGGGCAATTCCAACTGATACGCCACTGGTCCCACTCGCTTCAAAACTCGATAAGGCCCGATAAACCTAGGACCCAGCTTACCCTTGCGTCCAAATCTCATCACCTTCTTCCACGGCGAAACCTTAAGAAACACTTGATCACCCACTGCAAAGTCTATCTCTTTCGGCTTAAGATCCGCATACGGCTTCTGTCTGTCAATGCCTCCTTCAACCGTGCTCGAATCATCTTAACCTTCTCTTCCGACTCTGCCACTATCTCAGGACTAAAACATGGCGTTCACCCAGTTCTATCCAACAAGTAGGAGTCTGACACCTCCGCCCATACAACACTTCATACGGCGCCATTCGAATACTCACTTGGTAACTATTGTTGTAAGCGAATTCTGCTAAAGGCAAGAATTCCTCCGAACTACCTCTGAAGTCGATAACACATCCCCTTAGCATATCCTCTAACACCTGAATCACCCTCTCAAACTGGCCATCCGTCTGCGGATGAAATGCCGTACTAAAATCCAACCTGGTGCCCAAAGCCTGATGCAACGCCCTCCAAAATCTCGACGTAAATCTAGGATCCCTATCTGATATAATCGACACCGGCACTCCATGCAGTCTCACAATCTCCGCTACATATAGCTTTGCTAACCTTTGCAGAGAGTAATCCACCCTAACAGGTATGAAATGAGCAGACTTTGTCAACCGATCCAAAATCACCCATACCGAGTCTTTCTTAGTAGGCGTAAGAGGAAGCCCAGTAACGAAATCAATTGTGATTCTCTCCCACTTCCACTGCAGAACCCTCACTGGTTGCAACAACCCTGATGGCACTTGGTGTTCAGCCTTGGCCTGCTGACACGTCAAGCACTTCCCCACAAATTCTGTAACCTCTCGTTTCAATCCAGGCCACCAAAACTGATCCTTTAGATCCCTATACAACTTACTTCCTCCAGGATGCATAGTATAAGGGCTACTATGCGATTCCCGAAGAATTCTCTACCTTAATTCCTCATCCTTCGGCATACAGACCTTACCACAAAACACAAAACCCTGTCATCATTCACACTGTAGTCCTCTACTCCTCCACCTTGAACTTGTGCAAGCTTAGCACTCAAAACATCATCCACCAACTGTTTCTCTTTAACCTGACTTAACCATGTCGGCTTTACATGTAGCTCTGCCAACAAACTCCCGTCATCATAAAGACTAAGATGCGCGAACATCGCTCTCAGATCCGATACTACTTTCTGAATTAGCGCATCCGCCACTACATTCGCTTTACCCGGGTGGTACTCAATCGAACATTCGTAATCCTTCAGCAGCTCCACCCACCTTCGCTGTCTCAAGTTCAACTCCCTCTGAGTCAACAGATACTTCAAACTATTATGGTCTGTGTAGATCACTGACTTCTCTCCATACAAATAATGCCTCCACACCTTCAGTGCGAAGATCACTGCAGCCAACTCCAGATCATGCGTCGGATAGTTAACTTCATGCGGTCTTAACTGCCGAGACGCATAGGCAACAACTTTCCCTTCCTGCATTAGAACACAACCTAACCCGGTATGAGAAGCATCACAATACACCATAAAGTCTTTCCCTGCCACAAGCTGAATTAAGACCGGAGCCTCTGTCAAAACCTTTTTCAGCTTCTCGAAACTCTCCTGCTGCTTATCTGTCCATACAAAAGGTACCTCCTTTCTCAACAACTTTGTCAAAGGTGCCGCTATTGAAGAGAAACCCTCGACAAATCTTCTATAGTAGCCTGCTAACCCCGAGAAACTGCGAATCTCTGCCACCGACTTAGGTGGTTTCCAATCCAATACTGCCTCAATCTTCCTAGGATCCATTCTTATTCCCTCCCCAGATACTACATGACCCAGAAAAGCAACTTCACTTAACCAGAATTCGCACTTGCTAAACTTCACGTACAACTTCTTCTCCTTTAAGACCTACAGCACTACCCGAAGATGCTCAACCTGCTCTTCCTCCGTCTTGGAATATACCAGGATATCGTCTATGAACACCACGTCGAATTGATCCAAGTAGGGTTGGAAAACCCGGTTCATCATATCCATGAACGTAGTTGGGGCGTTCGTCAACCTGAACTGCATTACCAGGAATTCATAGTGCCCGTATCGAGTCCGAAAAGCTGTCTTATGGATATCTGCTTCCTTCACCTTAAGCTGATGATACCCCGACCTCAGATCAATCTTTGAAAACACCGCAGCCCCTTTAAGCTGATCAAACAAGTCGTCTATCCTCGGCAGCGGATACTTGTTCTTGATCGTCCACTTATTCAGTTGGCGATAATCTATACACATCCGCATAGATCCATCCTTCTTCTTTATAAACAAGATCGGTGCTCCCCATAAAGATACACTGGGTCGAATAAACCCGCGATCTAGCAACTCTTGGATCTAGGCTTTAAGCTCAACCAACTCCTTCGGTGCCATCCTGTACGAAGTGATAGACACTGGTGCTGTACCTGGCAACAGGTCGATTCCAAACTCCACCTCCCGATCCGGAGGCAACCTTGGAAGTTCTTCCGAAAAAACATCCACAAACTCCTTCACTGTCCTGACCTCTCCCACAGCTACTTCCTTAGCATCCAAAGCACTAACAAACATCAGCAAAGTCATACATCCCTTCTTCACCATCTTCTCCGCCTTAAGAGCAGACACTACGTTAAACAGGTAGTCTCTCCTCTCACCTATCACCATAACCTCATCGTCCTCGAGAGTCCACAACGACATGCGCTTAGCAGCACAGACCAGATTCGCACGATACCTTACTAACCAATCCATCCCTAGGATCAGGTCAAATCAATCGAACGGCAGCTCCAATAAGTCAGCTGGGTACACTACCCCCTGAACTTCTAAAGGCACATCTCTAAAGAGTTTATCTACCACTACAGATTGCCCTAAAGGACTAAGTACAGTCATCTTCCTAGGGACAGTCTCAGAATTCACAACCAAAGTTCCAGCCACCACACTAGCAATGTACGAGTGAGTTGACCAAACATCAATTAAAGCAGTAAAGGGTAACCCATAAATAAGGAACGTACCCGTGGTAACATCTGGTGCATCCCCCTCTTCACGACGTCTGGCTGCATACACTAACCCTGGCTGCCTTGCATCTGAGCTCCCAGCACCTCTGCCCGGTGCTCCACGACCTCGGCCAGAACCATTTCCTCCACGGATCGGACCACGACCCCTCGGCGTCTGTTGACCACCTCGTCCTGGCTGCACATACCCCTGACCTACTGTCCGAGCCCTATTCGGATCCTGAGGACAATCCTTAACCAAATGAGCCTTAGACCTACACCTGAAGCACTCCCTACTCCTTCCCCAGCACTCGCCAACATGAGTCCTTCCACACTGAGCACACGGGCGAACCTGATTCCCAGCAGCTGGCATAGAAACACAAGCAGAACTCTCAACCCTAGGCTTTTTCTGAAAACCACCCGAAGATCCTGATGATTCAACACCTCTCTTATTCCGGCCTCTGTCCTTATCTCTGTTCTGCCTTTCAGTTCGCTTAACTTCCTCCGCTATCCGAGCTTTCTCTACCAAGGTAGCAAAGTCCTTCTCACGCTGAGGAGCTATCAACACCCGCAGTTCATCCCGCAACCCATCCTCAAATCTCACGCAGCGCTCGTAATCGGTAGCAACAATCCCTCTGGCATACCGACTTAACCTCAAGAATTCTGCCTCATATTCCGCTACTGACTTACCCCCTTGTACTAGGTTCAGAAACGCTTTCCTCTGCGCGTCCACATAACTAGCTCCGACGTACTTCCCCTCGAACTTAATCTTAAAGAAACCCCAATCCACTCGATCCGCCAGAGTACCCTCTTTGACAGTGAGCCACCACTGGTAGGCCTCATCCCGAAGTAAAGACACAGCGCCCTTCAGCTTTTCCTCAGCAGTGCAGTCCAAATCATCCATGATCCTCTCGACTGCCTCCAACCAGTACTCTACCACATTCGGAGCTACCCCAGAAACTCCCCTAAATAGCTTGGCTCCATTCGCCCTGAGTCTCTCAGAAACGGACTTCCGGGCCCCGGTACCCATATTTGCTCCCGCAACTCTTTCCAAAACTCGCAGCATAGCCTGAGAAACTGCGTCGTCTCCACCCGTCTGGTCCTGAAATTCAGCTTCCGCAGCTGGCGGCGGCTTATTCCCTGATCTGTGACCGAACCCGACTGGTTTCGATACAGCCATTCTGCCTCTACCACGCCCACGTGCGTTACGACCACATCCCCTAGAACTCATATCTATCGTCGCGTCTTAATCTGTTTTAAGAAATTTTATGCATTAGCTTCTTTCCACTGTTTGTTTAAAGGAAAAGTTTTATGGTATAAAAGTTCTAGTTGTTCTTTCGTATAAAGCACACATCCCTAAAAGTTTCAGTCTCTAGAGAGATTGTCCTATCTTTCTACTCAATCAGTCAGAAGACTTACCTAGCAGACCTGAGCCGGAGAATTCGGGTGCCATGCCTCCAAAAATCCATTCCACGGAAAATTTTTCTTTAACTAACTTTAGAAATCTCATTTTGAAAATGTTATGGGCCTCAAAACCCATAGGACGAGTTTAAAACCTGGCTTTGATACCAAATTGTAACACCCCAAACCCAGCCCAAAACACCACTGCCGAATACGAAATGCTACTGGGAAAAACGTTTGAAAAGAATTTGATTTAAGGATGAAAACACGTGTTGGGTTTAAAATCTTTTTCTTAGTAAAAGATAACTTGTTTACAACATGTTTTTCGTTTTGAGAGTAGGTTGCCGAAGAGAATAAAAACTTTGAAGGTCGTGTGTAATTTAAATCATTGTGCGTTTCGAAATTTAAGAAAAAATGAGTGGTTACGAGTATCCGGTTTTAAAACCTTAATTTAAGTCTTTAAGTTGTAAATTTCTCCAAAATCATTTCCAGTGATTAACTCGATAGTCAATCTAACTTAAAACATAATAGAAATCACCAAATACTTAAATTGGTCTTATTACAATAAAAATTATCCCAATAGTAAATAAGAATTTAAAATGCAAGTATAAATACATCATCTTCTGCATGGCCACCTCGAATCCACTCCAGCCCGATCGAATGCATCATGTATCACCTGCATTGTTTTTTTAAAACAAAATAGAGTGAGTCAAACTGACTCAGTGTTCAATTATCTCACATGTCTCCACAAATGGGCTTGGCCCACATCCACACCAATCCACATATCACACATGATTATGCAAAATGAACCCCAACCCAACCTAGTGTCCATCTGCTACACACCCCCGTATCCTGTCGCACACACCAGGGGATTACTAAATCGACCCTCCAACCGCTACACACCTCTTTAGCAGTCAAGCTGCTCAAAGTTAATATAACGCGGCATAGCCACCGATCACCGTGTGACCAAAATATAACGTGGCCTAGCCACTGATCACTATGTGACCAAATATAACGTGGCCTAGCCACCGATCACCATGTGACTAAATATCGATATCCACGATGTGACTCAAGGTCATCATCAATGCACGATGAAGCACGAAGCTATCATCAATCCGCGATGCGGCACATAGCCAACACCAATCCACGATGAGGCACATAGCCACCACCAATCCATGATGTAGCTCAAGGCTAACATCAAACCACGTGCATAAATGTACACCCTGTCCTCCATTAATCATATCCCGATCCCCATGCACATACATTATTTTATGATAAAATGACAGTATAACTATTATGAACCTATCAACATGCATACACCACATGCTTACACATATATCATCCAAGATTTGATATCAACAGTTACTAACCTGATTAACAGATTACCCACCATGGGTAGCCACACCACCACAGCTGTTATTCTCGGCTACCATACATACCACATACATATGATAATAAAACAGAAGAACAGTGCAATAACTACACACCTGATAACTCGTAACACCACACCCTCTATGTCGACACTGTCACTAAACGAGACTACCGCTATCTGCCTACGGTCCTGCTCTGACGCTGGCCCACACCCCGGTGGCCAATCCCATACTGCAGAAACTGAACGTTTCTTGAACTTAGGGGTAGGGACAATCCCTTTCTCTCCTTGACTGGTACTCGCATCCATTGAATAGCACTTAATCAGAAGACCCGATTAAACTTTAAATCAAATCTTAAACGAGACAAAACCAAATCTAAATCGAATATTCTTACCGAAATAAATCCAAATCCCGAAGGCTCCTCCTTAACCTTTGTTGAAACCCCCTACATTGACCATGTTAGAATCGGCTCTAACATTAACGAACAAAAAGGAGTGGCCTTCGGCCTAAGGTTGTATTTTGCTTACCTCTATTGATCAACTCCCAGAAGATCTTTAATCCCCCCTAACATTAGGGCAACAGAAATCCTGAAATCACCCAACTATTAGAATCGATTGGAGCAGGTTTCTGCCTAGTGATCAACTTGAAGAACAAACGGAATAGGAGCATAAACAAAAGAGAGTAAGGTAAGGACGAATGAGAGATTCAGCCAAGATTCAGAGAAGTACAAAGGGTTATTCAGCTTTTAGTAAATGAAAAGAGAAGAGAGGGTTGGAGTCTTGAGAAGTTTCGGCTATGGAACACAAATGAAGAGAAAACAAATTTGGCTTAAGCAAATGGAAGGAGAAGAGAGAGGAGTGAACAACCTTCAAAAAGAAAAAAGAAGAAAAATGAATGCCCAAGAATTCGGCAAGAGAGGAAGAAGATAAGCAAAATACCCAATTGGTAAGTCCACTTTCAGTTTTAGGCCTTAGGAACAAAGAGAGAAAATGGATAGCTTTTGGTAAACACCACTTTTCGGCAAAGAGCTAAAAGAAAAAGGAAAAACTGAAGAATGCCCCCAACCACTAGCACATATACGGCACCTACTCTCAAAGCTCCCAAAACTGAATACCCCCACTCTCCCCACACAAGAATTCGGCTATCATCCAACTAGCCAACATGCTCCACCTTTTTCTCCTATTTTTCCTCTTCACCTCTCATTCAAACTCATTTGAATAAGTCAACCTCCTCAAATAACTCTCCACCATCTATCCGAATATCTTGACCAAGTCCACCCTCATCCCTTCAGAATCTGATTGTCGTCCAACTCTCCTTCCCCCTTGACGCAAAAAGGCAACCCTAAAATGCTTCCTTTGCAGCTCGAACCTCCTCCCCCTTGACACTCATTGTGACGCAACACTCCCCCTTGCTCCTAAGCGTTACCTTGCCACTCCACCACCCATTTTCTTGTGTCATAAACCCCACACTAATTTCCTTAAGGCTTGGCTCCCCTAACTCCCCCTAACTCAGCTTAAACCAAACATTTTTCCTAAGCCCTCTACTTACACCCCAAGGTTCCCGAAGCCCCCAAACATATACAAATAGCACACAAAACACACCACCACGTGAATAAGAATTAAAACGCATAACCCCTAAATCTCGGATATTACAAAGACAACCTCTTAAGCATCAAAATTGCCAAAATGTTCCTAGCAAATTGGGCTACCCTCTCCCTATACCAAAATCGTGCATACCTTGGCATAAAGGTCAAAAAATTGGCCAACCAAAACTTTCCAAAACACTTTCCTCTCTTTGGGCCAACATGTTCCCTAGTCTTTCCTTTTCTTTTGATTCCTTTCCTTACCTTCATCCTTGCCCTATTTCCTTAGCCACCTTGCCAAAATTAAAAAGTCCACCTTGCCTTGTATACCATCTTGGTCGACACTTAGGGAAAGAATACAAAAAAAATAGTCAAAATTTTGCACAAGATGGGATTTAAACCCCTTCCCTCCATGCTTTCCACTTGATGCCATAACCTCCTTGCCATATGCTTACTTATGCTAGCAAATTACTCACCTATTTCCATAAGCCTTAATGCCACTTACTATCTCTCCTTAATAGGCTTAAACACAAAATTTTTACTAGGGCCCAAATAAACCCTGAGCCTTCTCAGGACCCCTAAACATACACAATTAATATTTTTAACTAGCTTAACGCAAGAAATAATGCAACACATAAAATTCTAAATTTTAGGATGTTATATAAACATAGTAAGCTAAATAGCTTAGTAAGCTCGTATGAATAAACTTAATCTTAACACAATTATACAATCATCAATTTGAACATATAAACATGTAATTTATTTAACTAACAAACCTTTCACATTTTTTATCATAATTTTATGTATGAACTTCTTAACTTCTTTGATTTAAGCTTTTACGGTTCATGTACATACCTGTACCATATTGTATCAATTTCATACACAACCACGTCTTTCATTTACCCATTGAACCATTCGGAATACTATAGGATACATGGGAAACTTGCACCCAAAGTGCCACATATAAAGCTGAAGCTATCTCAATCTCATATCACATATACTGCTCACACTAGAGCTATCAACGGGCCTGCTCACACAAGTTGTGGGTCAAGACGTAGTTACACGGTGCTGCTAACACAAGCTGTCAAGTAACCGCAAAACATGCCGGTATACTCAGCCACTGGTAGGATGTACAGGACTAGCACTCTGATCACATAATCACAATAATCCTCTAATGACATGTCACTAGTATCCAAATCTATTCTTGTAACAGCCCGATTTAGACCCTATTCGGAACAGTGGTTTCAGGACCACGAATCCGAGGTAGAAAAATATTTTAAAATTATATTTCGTGTTTATTATGTGTGAATTTATTTGTGTGAAATTTTTGTGCTTTAATTTCGTTGTTTGAGTGACTGATTAAATAAAATGATTAAATCGCGTAAAATGAAAATTTAGTGGTTATTTTTAGAAGGGCCGAATAGTGGATGTTCTTTGAATATGGAGGTTTTATGTTGCAATTTTGCCATTGAATTAATGAATGGACGGCATAATGTTTTATTATATAGTTTTTATATTAATTATAAAGGTTAAAATAATAAATAATATTTATAAAGTTATTATAATAAAACAAAACAAAAAAAAAAGCATTATGTTCATCTTTTTGTGTCGAAATTAAAAGAGAAAGAAAATAAGAAACCAAGCTAGGTATTCGGCCCTTGTTCAAGCAAATTAAGGTATGTTTCGATTTTGGTTTTTGATAATTTTACGTTTTTTAGATCGTTGCTTCGAGTACTACAAAGCCCATGCTTGAATTTTTGAAATTGATGATGATTTTGTGTTTTGCCATTGATAATAGCTTGTGATTTTTTTTGTTTGATGATAAAAATATTAAAGATATGTGAAAGATTAACATGTTTTGTCTTTAAATTTTTGATGAATTTGACTAATTAGGGCTAAATTGTAAAAATAATATTTTGAGGGACTAAAATGTGAAATAAATGAAATGTATGGACTTGTATAATCATGGTGAACATTCAGCCTAAGCATGGTGTGTGAAAATTTTGCATGTTTTGTGTTTTATGCAATAGGGACTAAATTGCAAAAAGTGTAAAATGTCAGGGGCAAAATGGTAATTTACCCATTTATATGTTTTTGTATTAAATTGAATGAATGTGTGATTAAATTAGTTAAATTTGAATTTATTTAGATCAAGAACCAAAGAAAACGAAAATAGATCAGGGGAAGTCAAAAGTAGTCGAGTAATCAATTTCATCCGTCGATATCCGAGGTAAGTCAATAAGCATATGAATGTTGTTAAATTTGATAATACATATATGTTATATGTGAAAAATGAAATTTTATGAATTTAAATGTGTATTGACGAATGTAAATGTGATTGGGAGCCTAATTACGATGTTTGATTCGATCGAGATTCAATGTCCAAAAGCCCCGTACGAACACTAGGAATAATTAGGATACATATGTCATGACATAGGATTTCCGATATGTGTTTCCGTGTAGGACCACGTCTGGGACATTGGCATCGACTTGTGTTTACGTGTAAGACCATGTTTGGAACATTGGCATCGTATTTGATTCCCGTAAGACCATGTCTGGGACAGTGGCATCAATATGTGATTACATGTAAGACCACGTCTAGGACGTTGGCATTGTACGAGCCTTCCGACTATCCGCGTATCCTTTTTATTTCTGAACGGTTCAATGGGCAATGTGAAGTAAAGACCACATGTGAAATCAAATTACAGGTTCAGGTATGTGCTAGTTAGTTGTTTATAAAGGAACAAGGTAAGTTGATTACTTGAAATGATATAAAGTTATGTGAATATGGATTTTGTGTTAGCATAGTTGAGCATATAAATGATTCGGCCTATTGATGTAATTTTGATATTAAAAGTGAAAATATATGTAACATCCCGAATTTGGGCCTAGTAGGATTGAGCCCAATGGGCCTTGAGCGTAGTAGCGTTTAAAATTTTTGGAGAACAAGAGATCGGCTTTAGTGCAAGTTGGACCTATTGGATAAGTGATTTTGGAATGTTAGAGGGCTTCTATGAAGTCCCGGGATCAAACTTTGGCTTTAAGGAAATTTTGGTTTTCTTTTTAAATGGACTTTAGAATTTGGATATAGATTTAAAATTAGTTGTGCATGGTTTAAGATACAAATGGGCTTGTGGCCCAGTGGCAAAGTGGCGCCACTTAAAGAGCAGGGAAGTGGCGTCAACTGAGGAGGCCCAAATTCAAGTTGCATGAAGCCCAATTATTTTAATTAAAATTTTTGCATTAGGGTTTTATTCTCCCATTCTCTTCTTTATTTTCGGCATTTAGGGTTTTCATCTTCTCACTTTTCCTCCTTTTCTGAATAAAAGCCAAAAACTCCCTTAAGCATTCTTTCTTTCCACATTTGTCTGCCATAGCCGAATCTGCCCTAGCCTTGCCGAAATTCTTCTTTTTCCTATACCGTTCCTATCACTTCTTTACGTTTGATATTACTCTTTTCTCTCAATCATCTCCTTCTCAAAAGCTGAAACTTTATAGATCTCTTGAGATCATCTTTTCTTTTTGATCTTCTCAAAAGCCAAAACTTCATAGATCTCTTGAGATCATCTTTTCTTTTTGATCTTCTCAAAAGCTAAAACTTTATAGATCTCTTGAGATCATCTTTTCTTTTTGATCTTCTCAAAAGTCGAAACTTTAAGATCTCTTGAGATCATCTTTTCTTTTTTGATCTTCTCAAAAGCCGAAATCTTCTAGGAGTTGCCAAATTTTCTGTAAAGGTAGGTGCCAATTTCTTCTTATCTATTCTTTTTCTCTTTCGGTTTTTAGAAGACAAAGCCGAAAGGCTAATGGATTGTTGGTTTCTTGTGTTTACGTGTTGGGTGACATTCGGGAATTGAAGTAGGTCGCTTAGATCTAAAAGCCAGAACTGCTAGTCTCTAAACCTCATATCTCTCTTTTTGGAATTTCAAGGTAAGGGGTTCTCGTTAGATTCGCTATCGTAATTGTGATCTTAACCATATGATATGATGGTAGCAACTGATAAGGTCTTTTAATGGAATCAAATGTCGATCAGGCGAAGGAGGGGATTGGATCTGTAAACCCAATCCCTAAGTTTAAGAAACGAGCGGTGTCAACAGTTCTGGATTGGCCACCAGGTTGTGGACCGGCGTCAGAACAAAATCTTAGACAGTTAGTAGTCGTATCAGCTTCTGATAGTGTCAACATAGAGGGTCTCGTCTTGACTGTAATCAGGTGTGTAGATCTCTAACACACTAGTTAACTATAATCTATATGTGTTATGGGCTAAAAAGCTGGAAAGTGGCTGTGTAGACAGTCGAATAAAACCCTAAAAGGGTTAGGCAAGGATGGCAGGTACGTAATCATTGAAATCTCTATGTGTATCGAAATCTATGTAAGTCTGTTTTCTTAAAGATGGTATGATGTTTTCTGTGTGTATGCATGGGGTGGGATTATGATAATGAAGGGGAAGTGCATGATAGGTCACTTGGTGATCGGTGGTTAAACCACAAATTCAAATGTTAGGTCACATAGTGATCGGTGGCTACGCCACGTTTAATGATTCCTGAATAATAGGAATAGGCAGTACGGCTGTCGTTATGGTGTGTAGCGGATGGAGGGTTGATTGTAGAAATCCCCAAGGTGTGATGGTTGGTACGGGTTGGTGTGTAGAAGATGGATTTTTAGGTTGGGTTGGGCCATGTTGCATGTAAATATTTTGTTGCCATTGTGTATGGGCCAAGGCCCATAATGTGTTTGTGGGCCTCACGCCTTTTTGTGTTTTCGGGATTTGCACACTGAGTCTTGGTGACTCACCCTTTTATTTTCCTAACTTTTCAGATGAGTAGTAGATCATGGACATGGGAGCCGAGGCGGACTCGAGGGGCCATCAAGTTTCTATTTCCATAAATTATTTTTTTCGATTTTTCTTTAAGTTTTAATTTTGGGAATGTTTACGTAATAAGGTCCCATAGCTTAGGTTATCAATTTATAATTGTTAATGTCTTCATTTATTTTTTAAATTTATATCCACTAAAAGAGCAAAGGTTTTCTGCCAATGTCACTTATTTAACGAATACTTGAATAAAGAAACTGAATTTCCAAAGATCATCCAAGTGAAGCTTTTAACGTAAACCCCGTAGCATACCAGATCCGGTCATAGCGTATAGGCGGGGTTTGGGGTGTTACATTTTGGTATCAGAGTCAAGGTTCAAAAACTCGACTGTGGGTATGTGGTCCAAAAATATTTTCAAAAGTTGGTTTGGAAAATGGTTTAGAAAAATATATATCTGTTTTCTGGAAGTATGGCACCCGAGTCTCCGGCACCGATCCACACTGTAAGTTTCCTGATACTTTGCTTTGTTATATGCTGTATTTCTGGTATCTATTTTGCCTATTTGGATTGGATGTGATGTTCAGATATAGAGCTGGTTGCATATGAAATATTTGTTTGCTTTAATGGCTAGGTGTTTTTGAGTATGTGTAGGAGTTCTAAATTCTAGTTAAAAGTATATAGTGTTATTAAGATCAGAGTGCGCAGGTAGGTTGGGATGTGTGACTGTTAGATAGTTGGAAATTTCGAGGACGAAATTTCTTTAATGAGGGTAGATTTGTAACATCCCGAATTTGGGCCTAGTAGGATTGAGCCCAATGGGCCTTGAGCGTAGTAGCGTTTAAAATTTTTGGAGAACAAGAGATCAGCTTTAGTGCAAGTTGGACCTATTGGATAAGTGATTTTGGAATGTTAGAGGGCTTCTATAAAGTCCCAGGATCAAACTTTGGCTTTAAGGAAATTTTGGTTTTCTTTTTAAATGGACTTTAGAATTTGGATATAGATTTAAAATTAGTTGTGCATGGTTTAAGATAAAAATGGGCTTGTGGCCCAGTGGCAAAGTGGCGCCACTTAAAGAGCAAGGAAGTGGCGTCAACTGAGGAAGCCCAAATTCAAGTTGCATGAAGCCCAATTATTTTAATTAAATTTTTACATTAGGGTTTTATTCTCCCATTCTCTTCTTTATTTTTGGCATTTAGGGTTTTCATCTTCTCTCTTTTCCTCCTTTTCTGAATAAAAGCTGAAAACTCCCTTAAGCATTCTTTCTTTTCACATTTATTTGCCATAGCCGAATCTGACCTAGCCTTGCCGAAATTCTTCTTTTTCCTATACCGTTCCTATCACTTCTTTACGTTTGATATTACTCTTTTCTCTCAATCATCTCCTTCTCAAAAGCCGAAACTTTATAGATCTCTTGAGATCATCTTTTCTTTTTGATCTTCTCAAAAGCCGAAACTTTATAGATCTCTTGAGATCATCTTTTCTTTTTGATCTTCTCAAAAGCCGAAACTTCATAGATCTTTTGAGATCATCTTTTCTTTTTGATCTTCTTAAAAGCTGAAACTTTATAGATCTCTTGAGATCATCTTTTCTTTTTGATCTTCTCAAAAGCTGAAACTTTATAGATCTCTTGAGATCATCTTTTCTTTTTTGATCTTCTCAAAAGTCGAAATCTTCTAGGAGTTGCCGAATTTTCTGTAAAGGTAGGTGCCAATTTCTTCTGATCTATTCTTTTTCTCTTGGTTTTTAGAAGACAAAGCTGAAAGGCTAATGGATTGTTGGTTTCTTGTGTTTACGTGTTGGGTGACATTCAGGAATTGAAGTAGATCGCTTAGATCTAAAAGCCGGAACCGCTAGTCTCTAAACCTCATATCTCTCTTTTCAGGATTTTAAGGTAAGGGGTTCTCTTTAGATTCTCGTTAGATTCGCTATCGTAATTGTGATCTTAACCATATGATATGATGGTAGAAACTAATAAGGTCTTTTAATGGAATTAAATGTCGATCAGGCGAAGGGGGGGATTGGATCTATAAACCCAATCCTTAAGTTTAAGAAACGAGCAGTGTCAGCAGTTCGAGATTGGCCACCGGGTTGTGGACCGGCGTCAGAACAAAATCTTAGACAGTTAGCAGTCGTATCGGCTTCTGATAGTGTCAACATAGAGGGTCTCGTCTTGACTGTAATCAGGTGTGTAGATCTCTAACACACTAGTTAACTATAATCTATATATGTTATGGGCTAAAAAGCCGGAAAGTGGCTGTGTAGACAGTCGAATAAAACCCTAAAAGGGTTAGGCAAGGATGCCAGGTACGTAATCATAGAAATCTCTATGTGTATCGAAATCTATGTAAGTTTATTTTCTTAAAGATGGTATGATGTTTTCTGTGTGTATGCATGGGGTGGGATTATGATAATGAAGGGGAAGTGCATGATAGGTCACTTGGTGATCGGTGGTTAAACCACAAATTCAAATGTTAGGTCGCACAGTGATCGGTGGCTACGCCACGTTTAATGATTCCTGAATAATAGGAATAAGCAGTACGGCTGTCGTTATTGTGTGTAGCGGATGGATGGTTGATTGTAGAAATCCCCAAGGTGTGATGGTTGGTACGAGTTGGTGTGTAGAGGATGAATTTTTAGGTTGGGTTGGGCCATGTTGCATGTAAATATTTTGTTGCCATTGTGTATGGGCCAAGGCCCATAATGTGTTTGTGGGCCTCACGCCTTTTTGTGTTTTCGGGATTTGCACACTGAGTCTTGGTGACTCACCCTTTTATTTTCCTAACTTTTCAGATGAGTACTAGATCGTGGACATGGGAGCCGAGGCAGACTCGAGGGGCCATCAAGTTTCTATTTCCATAAATTATTTTTTTCGGTTTTTCTTTAAGTATTAATTTTGGGAATGTTTACGTAATAAGGCCCCATAGCTTAGGTTATCAATTTATAATTGTTAATGGCTTCATTTATTTTTTAAATTTATATCCACTAAAAGAGCAAAGGTTTTCTGCCAATGTCACTTATTTAACAAATACTTGAATAAAGAAACTGAATTTCCAAAGATCATCCAAGTGAAGTTTTTAACGTAAACCCTATAGCATACCAGATCCGGTCATAGCGTATGGGCCGGGTTTGGGGTGTTACAATATATATGTGAATATGATTGTTTATATTCGGCCATATGATATGTATGTATGATTAAAGTATGACCTTTGTAGTAAATGATATTTTTGTATTGGAAATTATGTGTATTCGACCTTATTAGTAAAATGTTAATATGCCTATGTTAATATATATGTTTTTGCTTATGACTTACTAAGCTTAAATAGCTTACTCTGTATGTGTTCTTGTTTACCTCTGTTTTATAGATTTTGGAGTCACGTTACGAGCTCGGGGATCATCAGCAAAGTCTATCACACTATCGACTGTTTTTTGATATATTACAAAGTTGAATTTGAGCTTATGGCATGTATTGTCCAGTTAAAAAGATTGATTTTGGAATATGTAATATAAAGCCATGTGAAGATGGCTTGATTATATGTTTAAGTTGGTTTTATGTGTTCTTAGCTTAATGTTTGATATGTTTGGTTTTGATTAATTCGGCCATGGCATATTTGAATGTGAAGTATGATGTTTAAGCTTGAGTACACTTGGTCATGGCATATAAATGAAGTGTGCTTGATATGTTTGTTGATGTTTGATATTAAGTATGTTTATATATGGTTGATGGATGTGTTTCAATTGTAGCTTATTATTGACTTACTTATGAGGTATAGTTGTCTTGTTAATAGGTTTGAATGTGGAAAATAATGTGTAGTTAATTGGCCAGTGATGGATAAATCTACTGCTTTAGTCTGGTAATTTTAGTCATGGTATATTTATGTGTAACTTGGTTGATATGCTTTGCTAATGAGTGCTTGAATTAAGTCATGGTTTATGCTAGGTATAAGTCTTGAGGTGCAGATTTGAAAATATAAGTGAGATGCTAAGTATATTACTGATGGAATGTTCATTAAGTTAGGCTATATGATATGTAATAATATGAGCATATTCATCCTTATGGGTTGCTACAAAATTGGTTATATTGTGCTTGTGTATTCAATTATGTGATGAATTAAAATGGTTAAGTATATGGTTTGGTTGGTTTCGTGCATGTGAATTAGATGCTATGAAATGTCTTGATGTTCAAAAATGATTAAAGAGGTTTTAGTGATTTACGCATGAATTATTAATGTATATGAATATATTTGATCAATTGATAATGTTTTAAAATGTTCTATGAATGAAATGAAATATGCTGGGTTTTTAAAATGCGGATGCATGGAGGTAATATTTTTGATAATCAGTTTATGAAATAATTGTTTTGTTATATGCCCAATATATGTTATGTAATGTTATGTGTTTAAAATAAAATTTTAATATGCAATTGATATGAACATAGTAGTAATAAGGTTCAAAATTTGAATAGGATAAGTATATTAATGTGATTAATTTATGAAGTACGAAGTGAAATGAATGCATGTTCTGAGTTGTGTTATGTTCCATAATGCCTCGTAACCCTAGTCCAGCGATAGATATGTAGGAACGCCGGTACCCCATGGCACAGCAAAATAAAATTAAATCCGGCGATCCAAACCATGAATCCATGTGCGAGGAACGAATCGGGGTGAAATAAAGATTTCGAAATTACCAAAACTTCAATCTGAGTAGACAGTGACGCCTTGGCAACAAGAGTTTTGATCTACTGTCGAATCAAGCCACAACCTTTTCCGATGTCAGCCTCTACGTAATCCACCCGGTTTGACTATGAACGAAAGAAATCTCCAAAACTGTTTTGGAGGTTTATTTGCTTGACGGCTGCTAGACCTAACAAGCAATCACTTAGGGTTTTCTTCTTCAGCTTTGTCTCCTTTTAATACCTTTTATAATGAGTGTCTTTTTCATTGGGCCTTTTATAATTGGTATCCTTTTAATTGGGCCTTTTATAATTGGTATCTCTTGAGTGTATTATAAGATTAAATAAGTACAATAAAGTTTTTAACCGAAAATTATAATTACATTAATTATATCTGAAAATTATAATTACATTAATTATAATAAGGATTTCGGTAAACTATATTTATTTAAATTTATATATGAATCAAATTCATATATTAATAAAATTATGTTATCATTATGTGTACAACATCCTTGTACATATAATATGTTCAATATTTGATTGCCCAATTAAATTAATTCTTTAATTAATTTAATTCATGTGACAACCAAACACAATACCAACTATATTTTATTCCGTTCATTTCAACCATAGGGTGTGACCCTATAGGTTCTTGCAACGTTAGCAGTAATACTAGAACGATTCTATTGTCACAAACAATGAGTGGCATCTAGCAATGCATCATTGCTACCTAAGTTACAAGAAGTCATGATTCGACATAACCTTTTGTGATTAACCTTTCATGCATTAATCCTTAAGTCCTTTATCTCTGGAACGGATACAAGTCATGGGATAGTCACACTTGCATAGTCCATCCCATGTTTCTTGATATCTTGAGTAGACTATGATATACAAATTAGTATGACATCTCATATCAACTTATTTGAGCATGGCCATGCATTTCTAGTCTCACTCAATCAAGTGGCCTAAGATATTACTCCTATTATGTAGGAGGGACTTATCCTTTATTGATCAACCATATCCCTCTACATAGATTGTGGTATATCCAACATCAGCCTTTACAGAACAACCTGTTACGGTGTACGTTTGACTGTATCAAAATATACAACTCACGATGCTGGGATAATAATGATCTCAAGTCTGAGGATCATATACATATTAATCACTATGAGTAATGTTGTGACAATTACATAATAATCCAAGAAACATACTCATAGCGGGTCAATCCAATATATTGTTCTCTAACACGCATATTCATGCATTGATTTTGACACTCCATATCAATGACAACTCTTTATCATCAATCAACTACATGTTAGTCTTAATGCATTATTGTTGTCCTAGTCAACAATAATACTCGACTAATGATCTTTTAAGAATAATCATATTATTCTCAGGACATTATTATAAAACAATTTATTTATACACACAGAAAGAAAAACTGAAATAATAATGACAACGCTTTATATTAATAAACATGGTAAATTAAGTATGTTATTACAACCATCTCATGATTGATCTTTGAGCATACTCTTACAAGATATGGGTTAGGGGTGTTACAATTCCTAAGGTTCAACTGGGATTTTGAATGTCAAATCGTCATCTAATCATTTTCGAACATGTCTGAAGTCTCGTATTTATAGTTTATGAAATATCAAAGCATTTAAAATAAATTTATAATAAAACTTATTACATACGAACTTACCTCGGATGCAAAAACAGCTAAATTGGTCTATTAGTCGAGAGCTTTGTTTTTCCCTCGATCTAGATCCGAGTTTCACTTTTTTTTTTATAATTGAGTATCAAAGTGACCGAACCCTAGAAAGCCTTCATGGACATTTCTTTCTTCTAAAACCAAATTTTATTTTTGTTTTATTTAATTTAACTTATCTTACTAATTTAGAAAATTAACCTTGTTTTAAAACATTAAAAGTAACTTAATATATGCCCATAATTGTCCACTAACATTAACAATGGTCTAATTACAACATAAGGACATTAACTTTATGGTTCTATAACTATTAAATAATTTAACTAATAGAACAACACTTTTGGACTTTAAGCGATTTAATCCTTTTTATCAAATTATGCACTCAAATGATAAAATTTCTTAACAAAAATTTCACACAATAATATTATCATGCCACAGACATTAAAATAGTAATAAAATAAATATTTTGACCTCAAATTTGTGGTCCCAAAACCACTGTTCTAATTTGACTAAAAACGGGTTGTTACAACTCTCCCCCCTTAGGAATTTTAGTCCCGGAAAATCTTACCAGTGAATAGGTTAGGGTACTGTTTTCTCATAGATTCCTCGGGCTCCCACGTAGCCTCTTCGACACCATGTTGTTGCCAAAGTACTTTTACTAAAACTATGCATTTTTTTCTCAGCTCTTGGACCTCTCGAGCTAAAATTTTAATTGGTTCTTTGTTGTATGTCATATTGAGTTGAATCTCAACATCTGTTGGAGAAATTACGTGTGATGGATCTAATCTATATCGGCGCAACATAGACACATGAAACAGATTGTGGATTTTCTCTAACTTAGTTGGTAAAGCTAGTCGATATGCCACTGGCCCTATTTTTCGATGATTTCATACAGCCTGATGAAACGCGGACACAATTTTCCTTTGCGACCAAATCGAAGTATTTGCTTCCACGGAGATACTTTTAGAAACACTTTGTCACCAATCTGAAATTTAATGACTTTATGTTTTAAATCCGCGTACGACTTCCGCCTATCTGAAGCTGTTTTTAAACTATCACGAATTACTTTCACTTTTTCTTCAATATCTCAAATTAAATCAACCCTGTGAATCTTTTGCTCACTAAGCTCTGTCCAGTACAACGGAGTTCGGCATTTGCAAGCATACAAAGCTTCATACGGTTCCATCTTAATACTCGATTGATAGCTATTGTTATACGCAAATTCAACCAATGGTAAATATTTATCCCAATTGCTTTCGAATTTCAACACACAACAACAATGCATATCTTTGAGAATCTGAATTACTCTCTCAGACTTGCCGTCAGCTTGTAGATGAAATGCTGTACTAAAATTCAACCTCGTACCCGGAGCTTCTTGCAATTTCCTCCAAAATCGCGATGTAAACCTCAGATCTCTATCCAAAATAATTGAAACTGGCACCCCATACAATCTAACAATCTTAGAAATGTACAACTCAGTCAATTTATCAAGTGAATAGTCAATAAGTATCGGAATGAAATGTACAGATTTCGTTAGTCGATCAACGACAACCCAGATAACATATTTCTTTTTCGGAGATAGGGGCAAACCCAATACGAAATCCATCGTAACTCTATCCCATTTCCACTCTGGTATCCTCACAGGCTGTAACATTCTTGAAGGCACTTGATGTTCAGCTTTAACTTGCTGACACACTAAACATCTCAACACAAACTCTGAAATGTCTCGTTTCATACCCTACCACCAATACAATTGTTTCAAATCACATTTTGGTACTCCCCAGGTGAACAGATAGACAACTACTTTGTGCTTCGTGCAAAATTTTCTGCATAAGTTCGGAATCCTCTGGTACGCAAATTCTATTTCGGAACATTAAACAATCATAGGCTCCGATCTGATAGTCTGAATCACTATTCAACTCACATTGCACTCTTTTAGCTTGTAACTCGGTATCACACTTTTGAGCTTCACAAATTTGCTGAAGAAAAATCGGTTTAGCTTTCAACTCTACTAGAATCAAACCAGCATCAGACAAAGTCAGCTGAGTATTCATCGCTTTCAAAGCAATTAGAGATTTTCTACTCAAAGCATTTGCGACTACATTTGCTTTCCCCAGATGACAATCAATTACTAACTTGTAATCTTTCAATAGCTCAAGCCATCTCCGTTTTCGTAAATTCAAATCTTTCTGAGTCATTATATACTTTAAACTTTCGTGATCAGTAAAGATGTGATATTTTTCACCGTACAGATGATGTCACCAAATTTTCAATGCAAAAACAATAGCGGCCAACTCTAAATCGTACATCCGACAATTCTTTTCATGTGGCTTCAATTGTTTGGAGGCATAAGCTATGACTTTTCCTTCTTGCATCAAAACACAATCCAAACCATTCAATGACTCGTCGCTATAAATCGGAAACTCTTTACCGGACTCAAGTTGAACCAAAACTGGTGCTTCGATTAACAATGCTTTCAACTGATCGAAACTCTGTTGACATTTCTCGGACCAGTCAAATTTTACATCTTTCTATAGTAATCTGGTCATCAGTGTAGCAATCATCGAGAATCCATTGACAAAACATCGATAATAACCAGCTACCCCTAGAAAACTTCTAACTTTGGATACATTTCTCAGTGGTTTCAAATGAACAACAACTGAAATCTTGCTTGGATAAACTCTTATACCTTCCGCTAAAACAATGTGACCCAAAAATCTGACTTCTTGGAGCCATAATTCACATTTGCTGAATTTAGCAAACAATTGCTTATCTCTCAAGGTTTGTAGCACAATCCTCAAATGCTCACTCAGACTCATCTCGAGAATAAATCAGAATGTCGTCAATGAACACAAAAACGAATCTATCTAAATACGGTCTAAAAATCCAATTCATCAAATCCATAAAGACTGCAGGAGTATTAGTCAATTCGAAAGGCATAACAAGAAATTCATAATGTCCGTACCTCGTTCTGAATGCAGTTTTCATACATCTGAGTCTTTAACTCGCAACTGATAATAGCCAGATCTCAAATCAATCTTTGAAAACAATGTTTCCCCTTTCAACTGATCGAACATATCATCTATTCTCGGTAACAAATACTTATTCTTTATCATAACTTTATTAAGCCGTTGATAATCAATACACATTCTCATTGACCCATATTTCTTCTTTACAAACAATACTGGCACACCCCAGGGCGAAAAGCTAGGTCGTGCAAAACCTCTATCTGTTAAGTCTTGCAACTGATATTTAAACTCTTTCAATTTTGTCGGAACCATTCTGTACGGAGCTATTGATATCAGTGAAGTTCTCGGTACTAACTCAATAGTAAACTCGACCTCTATAATTAGAGGCAACCTCGGTAATTCTGCTGGAAATACATCCGGATATTCACATACTAGAGGTACTGGTTCAATTTTTGATTCAGACACTTTTGTATCTAAAACATAAGCAAGATAAACTTCGCAACATTTTCTCACACATTTCTGAGCTGACATAGACGAAATCACAGCAGGCAATTCACTCAATTCATCTGATTCAATTCGAAGAATTTCACTATTTTGACATTTCAATTCAATAATCTTTCGTCTACAATTTACCATAGCATCATGCAGAGTCAACCAATTCATACCTAGAATTACATCAAAATCATCAAATGGCAAAAGTATCAAATCTACTGGAAAATAGTAACCCCGAGTCATTCAAGGACAGTTCTTGCAAACTTTATCAACTAGAACATATTTGCCTAATGGGTTCAATACTTTAATCACAAACTCAGTAGACTTAACAAGAAAATTCTTACTAAACACTAAATTCATACAGATATATGAATAAGTCGATCCAGGATCAATCAAAGCAATCACATTAGTGTCGTAAAGAGAAAATGTACCCGTGATAACATCGAGTGACGACCCCTTTTCGCGAGCTCGAATAGCGTAAGCTCTAGCAGGTGCTCTGACCTCAGATCTTACTATAGAATCTCTCAGAGTACCACGATTACCACTCACATTTCCTGCATTTCTTGGTGGCCTCCCTCTAGTGGTTGTGTTACTCAGTCTTGCATTTTGAAGATTATCTTTCTCTACTAGTTTTGGGCAATCCTGTATGAAATGATCTTACGAACCATATTTAAAACAAGCCTGATTATTCATTCAACATTCATCAGGATGACGTCTTCTACATTGTTGACATTCAGGTCTATAGTTTCTCACACTGCCAACACTCGATACTGATGTAGCTTGAGCTTTAGGACTTGTGTATTGTTTTCCACGATCTCTGCTCGAATACCCGATTGAAACATTTAGACGAATGAATAAATCTATGAATTTCTTTAATGAAGATTTATATGGCTTATTTATCAGTCTTTTTCTCGAGTCTCTAGCCTCTGAATCTGCTATTCTCTTTTCTTTGCTGAACTCCTCGGCTTTGCAAGCTCTATCAACCAGGACAACAAATTCTTTCAATTCTACAATTCTGACTAGAAGTTTAATATCCTCATTCAACCCATCAACGAACCGTTTGGACATAATTTCTTCAGTAGAAACATACTCCCGAGCATAATTACTCAACCGTACAAATTCTCTTTCGTACTCAGTCACAGTTAATCGGCCCTATTTCAATCTAAAAACTCTTTGTGCTTTTGATTGAGAAAACTCTGACTTATATATTTCTTCCAGAACTCAGTCTGAAAAAAATTCCCGGGTCATTCTTTCTCTCGGTACCACGACACTAAGGTATTCCACCACTGATATGATGTGTCTCTCAATAACGATATAACACATTTTAAACACTCAGCTGGTGTACATGACAATGCATCAAATACCTGAATAGAGTTTTCAAGACGAAATTCAGCTTTCTCGGGATCATCATCAACAGTAGCTCTGAACTCTTTGGCTCCGTACTTTCAGATTTTATCTACTTCCATCTTATTTAGTCATAGAAGTTCCACACCTTGAGGAGCTACGGGAACTGGTTGAGGATTAGGTGAGGTAGAGGTTGTTGAGCAGCAAGATTTGTCCAGACAAATTGCGTGAACCACTCATTCATTATTTGGAAAAAGGCTTCTTTAGCCTCTCCTCCGTGACTATTCAATACATTTCTAGATTTAGATGGTACTATCCCTTGAGCGAGAGATGGCACATTACTCTTGACATCGTCAGCTATAGCTTGATTGGAATCCATTTACTATACCAAAACACAATTGAAATTGCCAGAAGCCATCACACTATCACAGTTTATATATGGCCTGTATAGCTAGACCCACACACACGCTACGTTATTCCAAGAATCGACTAAATCGTAGCACTGATACCAACAAATGTAACACCCCTCACCCGTATTCAACGCTGAAATAGGGTTACACAGCATTACCAGACTTACAACACATTTAAACATACATTTCACATATAAGTAAATCTATTCATATACAATTCATTCCAAACCAATCATTTCGTCCCCAATATGAGCCTACGAGGCCTTAAACATGCTTTAGTAAAGGTTCAGGACTAAAATGATAACTTTGAAAATTCTTAGAACACTTAAAAAATTTTCTCAAAAATAGGGGACACACGCCTGTGTGGCCCGGCCATGTCTCTCACACGGCTAAAGACACACCCATGTCGCAGAATGTGTGGACATTCAAAATGGGATCACATAGCTGTGTCCCAGCTCATGTAACTCTCTGACTTGGGTCACATGATTAGCAGACACGTCCGTGTGGCTAGCCCATGTGCCCTAAAAATGGCCATACACGCCTGTGTACCAGGCCATTTGCTAGGCTATGCCAAACCTGTAAGGTATACTGACTTATACCACACAGTCAAGTCACACGCCCGTGTGTGAGGCCGTGTGGAGCATACTGACTTGATTTTAATTCTAACATCACAGGACACATGGCCCTGTACATGACTGTGTATAACACACGACTGAGACATACGCCCCTGTCTCTGCTCGTGTGGACAAAAATAGGCTATTTACCAAGCCAATTTGCCACCCAAACTTGAGCACACATACATCAAATTCAAAGGCACCAATACATAGCATATATGAGCATTTAAACAACCTCAATCAAACATCATTCATACCATTTCAAAACCAACTAATACAAGACACAATGTATCCCAATATGCCTTTTAATTCATACAAAATTTCACTTACTTAAATATCAAAAATGACCAAACTAAAATATGCATTATTTAGCCTAATTTCACAAACATACCATTAACCAAAACTCAAGGAATTGACACTCATAATACCTATTACCATCATCCAAAAAATTTCATAAAACCTAGACATATATATATATACATGATTCAAACATACCAAAATAACCCAAAATAAGCCATCACTCATGGCCATATATACAAACCAAAACATATACATTTACAAGCCAATTCAAATGGCTAAATTCATTTCCAACACATAACCAAAATGACCAAAGTTTCTATACATGGCATATACTCAAAACATAAGCTCAAAAGTATCGAATTGATAGTTGGATAGTGTGATGTAGTCTCCAACGATCCCTGGGTTCGAGCTAGCTTTGAGATCTCTATAAGCACGAAAAATCAAACATAGTAAGTTATATTGCTTAGTAAGCTCATATGAATAAAATTAATCTTAACACAATTATACAAATCATCAATTTGGACATATCAACATGTAATTCATTTAACTAACAAACCTTTCAAATTTTCTATCATAATCTTATGTATGAACTTCTTAACTTCTTCGATCTAAGCTTATACACGGTTCATGTACATACCTGTACCATCTCGTATCTATTTCATACACAACCACATCATTCATTTACTTGTTGAACCATTCGAAATACTATCGGATACATGGGAAACTTGAACCTGAAGTGCCACACATATAGCCGAAGTTATCTAAATCTCATATCACATATATTGCTCACACTAGAGCTATCAATAGGTCTGCTCACACAAGCTGTGGGTCAAGACGTAGCTACACGGTGCTGCTCATACAAGCTATCAAGTAACCGTAACACATGCCGGTATACTCAGCCACTGGTAGGACATACAGGACCAGCACTTGGATTACATAATCACAATAATCCCCTAATGACATGTCATTAGTATCCAAATCTATTCCTAAGGTTCAATCAGGATTTCGAATGCCGAATCATCATCGAATCATTGTCGAACATGATCCAGGTCTCGTATTTACAGTTTATGTAATATCAAAGCATTTAAAATACATTTATAACAAAACTTATTACATTCGAGCTTACCTTAGATACAAAAACAGCTAAATTGATCGATTAGTCGAAAACTTTATTTTACCCTTGACCTAGATTTTAGTTTCACTTTTCTTGGTAATTGAGTATCAAAGTGACTGAACCCTAGTAAGCCTTCATGGACATTTCTTTCTTCTAATTTCAATGGTGAAGAAGATGAATGAACAAAATTTTGTTTTTGTTTTATTTAATTTAACTTATTTTACTAAATTACAAAATTAACCTTATTTTAAAACATTAAAAATCACTTAATATATGGCCAAAATTGCCCACTAACATTAACAATGGTCTAGTTACAACATAAGGACCTTAACTTTATGGTTCTATAACTATTGAATACCTTTAACTAACAGAACAACACTTTTGCACTTTACACGATTTAGTCCTTTTTATCAAATTAAGCAGCCAAATGATAAAATTTCTTAACGAAAACTTCACACAATAATATTATCTGCCACTTAAATTAAAATAATAATATAATAAATATTTTGACCTCAGATTTGTGGTTCCGAAATCATTGTTCTGATTTGACTAGAAACGAGCTATTACAAGGCAACATCACTAGATTGATCTTAATTTTCACATTCCAAAAGATTTCATTTTGTTTTAATATTACTAATCTTTTCTCTCTGGCTTTGGTGTATGACTCGTAGTAGAGGCACGCCTATTGTAGTATCTACATATCTAGAAAGAATAATTCAAAAGATTCATCGACAACAACATCAGTAGCATCAAATGCAAGATTCACCACCACCAGCTGTAGTTAATGTACCACGTGAGAATCCATTGTTTTGCGACACTAATGATAAAGTCCTGAGAGACCCACCAGCACCATAGCTACCCTCAAACGTGCAAATGGCTCAGAATGAGAAAAATTTACAGGACTCTGTCCTACCAAGTTTTGATATGGTTCAGGAAAGTATGGTGAGGCTGACAATTACAACTAATAATTTTGAAATCAAATTGGAAATGATACAAATGATCCAAAATAATCTGCAGTTTAGGGGCACTATGACAGAAGATCCTAATCAACATTTGAAACAATTTCTTCAACTTTGTGATACTTTTAAGTATAATTGGGTCATTGATGGCACTATTCATTTTCGTTTGTTCCCCTTTTCTTTGACTGATAACGCATTTGCTGGAAATTTCTTAAAAAAGTTTTTCTTGATTAGTAAAGCAGTCCAATTAAGGAGAGAGATTGTTGTCTTTAGATAGATGGAAGGAGGAAGCTTCTATAAGGTGTCCCTAGAAGTGGAAGACGGACCTGAAAAAGATAAGGAGAATGCATCAGCAGCTGAGATGGGAAAAGAGACACCTAAAGATGCCGAAATAACAAAAGTCTCATTTCCATCAAGATTAGAAGAAAGACAAAAATGGGACAAGGATGAATTTGTAAGTTTTTTGAATATGTTTAAAACTTTAAATGTTAACCTACTTTTGATCAATTTAACTTAGAAGGTTCCCAAGTATGCCAAGTTTTTAAAGGAGATGATGGCAAGGCGTAAGAAAATAAAGGTAGAAGAACATGTTAATTTAAGTGCTTCCTGTCGTCTAATTATTTCCAGACAAGTACCACGAAAAGTGAAAGACTCGGGCAGTTTTACCATTCCCATAGAAATAGGGAGTATTCACTTTAATAGAGCCCTATGCAATTTAAAAGCCAGTATTAATTTAAATTCCTTATCATTTTTTGAAAAACTCGGGTTAGGGAATCTTCAAGAAACTCAAAAAACATTACAATTGGCTGATAGGTCTTCAGTACACCCAAAGGAGGTACTAGAAGATGTGTTAGTTAAGGTGCAAAGCTTTATTATTCATGCGTATTTTGTATTACTTGATTTTAAGGAAGATCATGAGTTACCAATCTTATTAGAAAAACCTTTTCTAGACACTTCTATATCCACCATTGATTTAGAGAAAAATGAGTTGACAATGAAAGTTAATAGTGATACTGAAACCTTCAAATCAGGCTATCAGCTAAATAAGGAAAACATGAGGGAATTAGGGAAACATTGCAAAAACTTATCTATTTCTGACGTTCCCAATTCAAGGGAAATGTTCCTTTTATGAATACATAAAGAATAAACAGGTCCAAGGAACGGGACAAATGAGCAAAGGAAGAATGGCACGACAGACGGTGGACCAATATTGATAGAACAAAAAACTTATCCACAGGTGAACTGACAATACTACTAGATAAATTTGGCAATATTACTTAAAATTTGTGAATTGCTGCATGATATTTGTAAATTACTGTATACTTAACTAACAACATAGTTTAGATTCTAAGTTTTATTTGATGTAGGTTTATCCTTAGATCGAAACATCCTTAAGATGGAGTTTTAGGCCGAAACAAAGCCGTCGTTGTGACATCACAACAACAAGTTACGATGTAGTAGACAGTCCCTGAGAATCTCCAAATTCGTTGATGTATCAAGACACGGAACCCTTGGGTCACAAAATCAGTATGCTACCAGGGATGTTGTGACACGAAACCCCTATGTCGCGACATCGCTACAATGTTTTGCAAGGTTGACCTGACCCATTGTGCAACCCGATGGCTTTAACATTAATTTTACATGATTTTTAAACCTTTAAAACCTTATTTTATAACCTAAACTCCTATTTACTCCTAATTAAAACACTCCATAAACCCTTACCCCCTCAAACTCTCTCAAATCTCTCAATATTCCCTAAACCTTATACCACTAATTTCCCAAATTTCCTTTCACAAACTTGGTGCAACAAGGAACGGGGACATCATGGGTAAGTAATTAATTCAAATGAACATCGACCATATATTCAAGGTTAAGGATTTCGAAACTCAAACATTTTACTGTTTTGTTAACTCATTTATTTAGTAAGTCATTAAGATTGAAACATCATGCCTCATAGGAAAGTTAGGCGAACAATTGAAACAGAGCCATCGATGGTTCAATCTCCCTCTAATTTTCCAGGTCAAAATGTTGAAAAGTATTTCAATGAACTTCAAGGAAAAACATTCAGTTAAGGGAGGGGATTTGATCCATCTATGACTTTGTGTAAATAAATTTGGCCTTTGGTCAGGTTTCATCGTTGGGAACATTTTTGGAGGATCTCGAAGGATAATTTCGTGGTCCCTATTGTCTAAGAGTTCTACGCATATCTATGGGACCACGAGTCTAGAAATACTAAAGGTCATATATGGGATACAGTACTTGTGTGAGGAAAAAAGTTGAAAGTAACCCCTAGAATAATTTATGACTTTTATAATGTTCCATACTATGATAATGATTTCATTTATGAAACTAACTTAGAATATTTTAGAGACATAGATATGAATAATATTATAAACTTTTTAACTGAGGGAAGGGGTGAATGGAAGTATCGCACAGGTACCAATATCTCAATATCTTTCAATCAAACAATTATGTTTCTAGAAGCTAAGATGCGGATTCAATTCATTGGCACACGAATTGTACCTGCTTTTAATGTTTCTAATGTTAATGCCTTTAGAGCAGTGTTACTCTATGCTATTTTACAGAAGAAGTAGGTCTGTGTTGGCAAATGGATCCACCAGAACATGGGAAGATGCATTAGTAACCAGAAGGTGGGAGTATTCTTTTCGTGATGGCTTTATGCAAAAAGGCGGGTGTACCTATGACATCCACTGAGTAGTAGTTGAAACCAACTCGAAGTATTTTTAGGGACACCTTTTTCCAACAATACATCAAGCTAAGGGCCAAACAGGTTAAAGACTTAAACAAGCAACAAAAAGAAACACTGCTACACCCACTTCGTCAAAAAGTTTGGCACGAGCTCAACAAGAAGTTGGTGACAATAGTCATCCAAAGTTAGATTGGATGATTTAGTGGATGTAGAAATCAAGACCAATTTTTTCAAGAGTTGGCGAGGCAAAACAACATTCGGTTTCCCAATTATACACCTGGCATGTAACAGACCATTTTTAGTCAAATTTAAATAGTGGTTTTGGGACCCCAAATCTGAGGTCAAAATATTTGTTTTATTATAATTTCAATGTTTACGGCATGATAATATGATTGTGTGAAATTTTCATTAAGAAATTTTATCGTTTGAGTGTTTAATTTAATAAAAAGGACTAAATCGTGTAAAGTGTAAACTTTGAGTTCTATAAGTTAAAAGGATTTAATAGCTATGAAATTAAATTTTTAAAGGGTTTATGTTTTAATTATACCATTAGTAGCATGGGTGGACAATTATGGACATTAAACGGATGATATTAATGGTTATATGCTAAGGCTAATTTAGTAATTAATCAAATAACTTAAAATTAAATTAAGTAAAATATAGTATCATCTTCTAAACTGCTTTACACCACCGAAATTAAGGTTGAGAAGCCATTAAAATACCTTGAAGCTTTCGGCAACCCTAGTCTCTCAAAATAGGTATGTGTTTTGTCTTGTTTTTAATGATTTCTATGTTTTTGAGATCGTTACAGCTTAGTCTAGCTAGCCCAGGGACTATTTTGCAAAAATGTTAAAGATTTAGGATGTTTCCATTAATGAATAAGCATGTATTTTAATTATTGATGATAAATTATGAATGTTTGATTATAGTTACACAAGTTTTATTAAATGATTTTTAGTGAAAATGCAAATTGGGGATTAAATTGAGAATATGGAAAGTTTGTGGGTAAATTGTAAAATAAATTAAAAATATGGGCTGATATGTGTACTAGGGAAATTCAGCTAACATGGGTTGGTATCAAATTGCATTAATCTATGTTTTTATAAAATAAGGACTAAATTGTAAAAGTTGTGAAATACTTGGGGCAAAAGTGTAAATGTGCTTTAATGAGTGTTTTTGGAATAAATTGAATAGAGAGGTAATTAAATAAGCTAAATTTGATTAAATATAGATTAAGAAAAGCAAAATTCAGATCTAGATCGGGGGAAAAACAAAGTACTCGACTAATCGACCTATTTCGCCGTTTTTGCATTCGAGGTAAGTTCGTATGTAATAAGTTTCATTATAAATGTATTTTAAATGCTTTGATATTGCATAAACTATGAATACAAGACTACAGACATATTCGATAATGATTCGACGACGATTCAGCATTGGAAATCCTGGTTGAACCTTAGGAATAGATTAGGATACGAATGACATGTCATTAGGGGTTATTTTGATTATGTGATCCGGGTGCTGGTCCTGTACGTCCTACCGGTGGCTGACTATACCGACATGTGTTGCGGTTACTTGAAATCTTGTGTAAGCAGCACCGTGTAGCTACGTCTTGACTGACAGCTTGTGGGAGCAGTCTCGTTGATAGCTTGAGAGTGAGCATATATGTGATATGAGATTGAGATAGCTTCGGCTATATATTGATATTGGCACTTCGGTGTGAGAATCCCGAGTATCCAATATTATTCCAAACAGTTCAACAAGTATATTGAAGATGTGAAATGGTGAGAAATAGATATGTATCGGTACAGGTATGTGCAAAAAACTGTATAAGCATCGGATATATGAAAGTTGTGAATACATAGTTAGTTATGTGATTGAGAACTTGATAACATTGAGGTTAAATTTTTTGTAGCATGTTATATTATAATGTGAATGGTTAATAAGTTATGAGTATTGGTTATTATTTTCATACGATCTTACTAAGCTATAAAGCTTACTCTATTTATTTTTTCGTGTTTTATAGTGATTTCAAAGCTAGCTTGGATTCGGGGTTCGTCGGAGATCATTTCACACTATCCAACTATCACCTTGGTACCTTTGAAGTTAAGTATTTTGAGTATATGACATGTGTAGGGATTTTTGGTCATTTTGGTTATGTGTTGATAATGAATTTAGCCATTTGAATTGGCTTGTAAATGTTTAAAGTTTGGTTTTGTATATAACCATAAAAGTTAGCTTAACTTGGTTGGTTTGATTGTGTATATATTTGTGCATATGGCTCTTATTATGTGCTTGAATATGGATATGTGATGTTAGATGGTATTTGGTATTTGGAAGTACTAAATGGTTGAGAAATGAACTTGGCATGTTTATGAAATTAGGTAAAATAATGCATGTTTAGAAAATGACCATATTGATGATTTGATATAGTGAAATATGGCATGAAACTGAATGGCACATTGTGGTATTTGGGTTTTATATTGGTTGGTAATGAAATGGTATGGGTCATGCTTGGTTGGAGTTGATTTAAATGCTCATATATGCTATGTTTTGGTGCCATTGAGTTTGGTGTAGGTGTGCACAAGTTTGGGTGGCAAATTGGCTTGGTAAATAGCCTATTTTTGTCCACACAGGCAGAGACAGGGGTGTGTGTCTCAGCCATGTGTGATACACGGTCATATACATGGCCGTGTGTCCCCTGGTGTTGAAATAGAAAGCAAGTCAGTATGCTCCACACGGCCTCACACACGGGCGTGTGCCTTGGCCGTGTGGCATAAGTCAGTATACCCTACAGGTTTGGCACGGCCTAGCAAACGGCCTGGCACATGGGTGTGCGTGACCATTTTTAGGGCACACGGGTTAGCCACACAGGCGTGTGTGTTGGTCATGTGACCCAAGTCAAAAAGTTACACGAGGTTGAACACGGGCTAGGACATGGCCATGTGATCCCATTTCGAATGTCCACACGGCCGGGCCACATGGGCATGTGTCCCCTATATTTGGGAAAATTTTATAAGTGTTCTAAAAGTTTTCAAAGTTCTCGGTTTAGTCCCAAACCACCCCAAATGCGTGTTTTGGGCCTCGTATGCTCGTCTTAGGGACAAAATGATTGGTTGTGAATGAATTGTATTTGAATTGACTAATTGTATGAGATATATATGTTTAAATGTGTGATAAGTTCAGTAATGCTCCGTAACCCTATTCCGACGTTGAATATGGGTGAGAGGTGTTACATGGCATGTTTGGGCCGATAAATATGGACCAAGAAAAAGAAGTGCATGAAAGCAAAGAGGAAAGAGAAGAAGAGGAGAATGAAAATAATGAAGAGATAGATGATGAGAAGGATGATTGAACTATTTTAATTTTATAAAACAAATTGTATTAATTTTTGGATAATTTTTCTTTAGGCTTCATAGGAGTAGGATTAATAAGTAGATTTTAGTATGATGTATTACGTATGTAGGAACCCAATACAAAGTAGACAAAAACATATATGAACTTTACACGATCAAAGGAGGAAGCACCCATCAATAGGACTTAGAGCGATCACGATCAATTGGGTAACTTTTTTCCTTATCTTTTAATGGGCTACACATTGAGGACAATGTGACAACTAAAGTGTGGGAGTAACATAGAAAATTTGCTTCAAATTTTTACATTTTCTTGTCTTTTGTGTGATTGAGCTTGTAGAAATACAAGTGATTGGTTAAGAGCATCTACATAGGTGATTTTAAAATTTTGATTGTTAGATTACTAGAGTTCTAAATGTTATATTGTAAATCGATATTGAGCTATCACTTGTACCAAGTGATATAGAAAATATAAGGAAATGAGCATGCTAGTATGGATGATAAATGGTTGAATGTGTGTTTGTTTGGTTGATTAAATTTATGCATGTTGAGATATTTAGGGATGACCTAAGGCATTGTTTGAAACACATCCAAGAGCTAAAAAAACTATCCTATTTGTACTGCACCTTTAGTACCAATTTTGAGCAATTTAACACTTCTGGATGAACTACAGTATAAACCCCGAGCCAGAAAACTTTAATTTACATATGCCCTTTTTCTTTGGTCATGTACTGCATGATTATAGACGTATGACCATACGCATTAAGGGTTAAGTAGACACATCATGGCAGAGGCTATAAAAAAAATAGAGTGAAATAGATTAATGTGATATGGGGATTATAGGTTAGCCTGAAAGTGCAAAATAAGAAGAAAAATCCAAAAATAAAATCCATATGAGTAGAAAAAGTACCTGAAAAGCCAAAAAGCATTCTTGAGTAACGAGAAAAAAAAAAATTGAAAAAGAACAGTGACAAAGTCACAACCATAAAGAAAATTCATTCATTAGGGCACCAAAACTCGTTGGCTAGCCGTAGTTACTATTTCATGCTATGTTTTCCTATATTTAGAGAGATAAGGAAGGTAAGAGGTGATGGTCTCTAAACTAACTAATATTTCGACAAAGGCAAGCGCACCTATCGAACATTAGTATAGCTTTGATGAGTCCGAAATATCGTATCCACAAGGACTAAAATTACTAGTAATAACTATCTTTTTATTATTTAGCCTAATACTTAAGGGGATTTGTTTTAATCTAAAATTTAACTAACTAATTAACTACGAATGCGACAGAGAGTGAAGAAAGTAATCCAATAAACCAATGAATAAAGACAATACCCAAGGAAGAATCTACCTAGACTTCACTAATTATTTTGACTCTAAATTAAACAATTTATTCACTTGCCTTGATTCGTAGAAATCCCTAAATTATGTTAATATCTCTTTCGAGACTAAGAACAACTGACTCTAGGTTGATTAATTGAAATCACTTTCTAATTAAAACCCCTATCATCGCATTAACTCGATCTATGGATTCCCTTATTAGATTTGACTCTAATCTAGCATGTTTATGTCATCCTATTTCTAGGGTTGCAATCAACTCCGCTTAATTATGCTAGATCTTCTCTTAAATAGGGACTTTTGCTCCACTGAATAAGCACATCAAACTTGAATTAATATCCTGAAAATATTAAAGCAAGGGTTAAAAAAACATAATTAAGAACAAGAACAAGTATTTATCATGTAATTCAAATAATTAAATAATAAGATTCATTTAGGTTTCATCCTCCCTAAGTATTTAAGGAGTTTAGTTCATAACGTAAAAGAAAGACATCTCAGAATAAAGAAAACAACAAGACATAAAGAACCCAAAAACTTCTAAATAACTTAATGGAGATCTTCAATCTTGGAGTGAATCCACTTCGGAGATGATTCCGACGGCTTCTTTCGAATAATTTCTTCGTTCTACTTTTCGTGCTCCTTTAGGTCATTTTCTAGTGTGTATTTATACACTTTAGAATGCCCAGAAACCCTAAAAAATTGACTTTTATTGCGTACCAGGGAAGCAAGGAGTGAAATCGACACGGGCTGGCAATTGGGCGTGTGGCCAACCTATGTGGCTCACATGGGCGTGTGCCTAGCCCGTGTGGATCCTGGAAACTCTGATTTTGGCCCCTTTTTCGCTCCTTTTGCTTCCAAATGCTCTCCTAAGTATAGAAACATGAATTTAAGGGATTAGGAGCATCAAATTCACTAATTCTCATCATAAATCATCCAAAAATATGCCAAGCATGGAATTAAAATATGTTACATTTATGGTGTATCAAATATCCCCACACTTAAGCATTTGCTTGTCCTCAAGCAAAATCCTGAACTCACAATTAAAATTAAGTTTTCTCAATTCATAATTCTCATCAACAATGTTTTGTCATGATTCACAAATAATCACACATTGATGGTTCAACTAAAAGAGCACTAAAGATTCAAACAATCCAAGTCACAGATTTTTAAAGCATGAAAACAAAGGTATTTCCCCTTATCTAAGTAATTACCTTTAATTCAAAAGCGACAAGATTTTACATCCTCACTAAAGATTCACTCAAATTGTAACACCCCAAACCCGGCCTAGAAGTTAGGCCCGAGTCCCGCGTGTCACATTGAACTGTTTTTCGAAACCCAGGTTTTCATTGAACAACCCTTTTTATGATTAAAACTTGTTAACATTTAAAAACCTCAGATTTTGTTTTCTTGTTTTTAAAACATGGTTTATTAAAAGTCATTCTCTTGTAATACGCTATCACCTTTAAAACCTTATTTGTTGCGGAAGCTTAATTTAAAACAGTTGTGGAAACGTGATATTTTGAAAAACAGTTGTTGTTTTGGTGTTCTACTTCTAGAAATTATAAACCTATAAATAAGATTCCAAATTTAAAACCCTAAAATCCTAAAACTAGAAAAGCCTTATTACAACCCAAAAATAATAAATAAGGTAAATAAAATCCAGAGCAAGTTTAAATGTGTGGTCATCTCCAAGTCCCTCGCAGCTCCGAACTGTCTATGTATGGGGATTACCTGCACAGTTAAATAATTGGGTAAGTTTGCGAAAACTCAGTGTGCACCCCAAATAAAAACAACGATCAATCAGAACAGTTTGGGCCTAGGCCCATCTCAGAAGCAGTGACCAATTGGGCCTAAGCCCATTACAGAACAGATGCAGTGTGGGCCTTAGCCCTAAATAGAAAAAATTATAATAATCAAGCATGCAAAAACCCTATCCATCCAGCCTCTACACACTAGCTCCGTCCAACCGTACACACCATGTAGGGATATAGTATCAACCCACTCATCCCTACATAGCACATAATAGTACCGATGCGGCACTAAACAGAATTTGCAGCAGAGCTGGCAGAACGGTAGGCTAATAGCCATCAAATATACGCAGCAGTGTTGCCAAAACAGAATACTTCCTCCAATCACATAACCCAACCCCATGTTATGCAACATACACCAGTGGCATACTATTAAATTTTATCATGCATGTAGACAAAATAAATATATATATACAAATCATCTCATGGCAAACATAGTCATCCATATATACTATCAAGTCAAAATCGACATTTTACCCATGAGGGTTATTTAGGTAATTTTGTAAACTGAGGGTATTTCAGTAATTTCCCAAATCGGGGTCTTAGCGACCCAACAGAACGTCCATCGTCGCCTCGAGCGACTTAAGTAACCTACACAATCACAATGGTGTAAATGGGCCTAAGGCCCATTACTCAGTCCAAGTGGGCCCACACGCTCGTGTGGCCCAATTAGCCTAGAAATAGCCTCGACTATACGAACAGCACAGTTCAAACCAATAGAAATCATATTACATGCATTTTATCCATGTGGTGCCCACACGGCCCTTGTCCAAAAACGACCCTAGCCATGTGGACTACACGGCTCGGTCTAACATTTACCACAATATGCATATTTAATATATGTAGGGCCCACAGGCCTATTGGGCCCACACGGCCCATTTCGGCCCAAACGACCTAAGCCCATCGCATTGGATTATCCACATGTGTGTTCGCGCGCTCGTACGACAACCGATGTCGTACTTTCGACTTTTCGGTATTTCGGCATTCCGGCATTTTCCGATCTATAGTTTGGGTGGTATCTGTACACACCTTGTTTCCGAAGCGTGTCAAAGTCCACGACCACAAACCTTGACTAGCTGAGTGTGATTTCAGCACACCCAAAATGCTGACAAAGATTGCTAACAACCTCTTTGATGGTTATCTGCACATTAAGCGGATTCATTACTCATGTTACTTAAACTTGTGGTTTGAATCCACATATATTGGCCAATGGAAAACGCAAATCCTAAAGTGAGAAAAAGGCATTCGGCCAATACCAACCCAAGCCAACATAATCTAGTTCGGATCAATCACAACGAACAGCATTACCTTCAGTCAAGAAAGAGCAAAAAGGTTCCAATCGTATCTGCAGTGCTAGAGAACTCCTTCACCCCTTGAGGATTACTTAAACCCGAAAGAACACCATAACCAAGAAAGAAAAGATAAGAATCGCCATTAGAGAAAAAAGAGGAGCAAAGCCGAAAAATAGACACAAAGAGACTTACCGATCGATATTTAGCCAACAAAAATTGATTGAATGAAAGGGAAAAGAGGATAGGATCGAGAGAGAGAGAGAGAGAGATAGAGAGAGAGTAGAAGAGAATCGGCAATGAAGGACTAGGGAAAAGGTTGATGAAGCAAAACAATATTCGGCTACAAGGGAGGAAATTGCTCGGTTACACAAAACCGAATGTGAGTAAAGGCAAAGTACCAATAATATTCAAAAGGAGAAAAGTGAGGGAGGGAGAAGAAGTTGATCAAGCAAAGCACAAAAATGGAGAGCAAAACCACAACTTTGGCAAAGTCCCAAAATGAGAATGACCAATTACCAATACATAGCCGAATTTTACTACAAAAGAACTTCCCAATTGCGTTTAGCCTTCCACACACTAAATTTCCCCCATCACCCTTTTGCAACCGAAACACTAAGTGCCAGAGTTCGAACCCGGCAATACTCTTCTCCAAATTCAAACTTGCTTGATTTTCTCCTTAATTTCCTCCCATCCATCTCTTCAAATTTGGCTAAAAACCACCCTATTCAAATCTGTTCAAACTCTTGGTGTTTCGATCAAACACAACTTCCTCCCAAGGCCACCAGCAAAAATAATACCCATTTGCACAAGCAGAGATTCGAACCTCACACCAAATAGCACACTCCACACTCCACACACCACTATCCACTAGACCACATTGCTCCTTGTGTCATACTTTACGAAATTTTATTTATAACCCTACCAACCAAAATAGGGGTTTTATTCACTTAAAACAAAAATTTTGCTAAAGCCCAGGTTTGAACCCAGGACTTCTCAGACACTTCCAAACACTCCTAAATCACTTAACCATCAAAGCAAACAATCAATTGTGATAATTCTTGCACACATAAACTTTTAGGTGTAGCCTTTTAGCAGCTTCCACGGACAAGGCCCAATCCTACTAGGCCCAAGTTTAGGGTGTTACAACTCTACCCCCTTAAAGAAATTTCGTCCTCAAAATTTCCAACTATCTAATAATCGTACAACACAGATTACAACACTATGCTTTTGCTGCGCATTCTAATTCTAATTGCAAATTAGGTAAATAGCACACTATGGGTAAAGTACGTACTAGTATTCACATCTGGAGCGTCTTCGTCCTCTCGGCGATGCGCTGCATAAACCAAAACTGGCTGCCTCACCTCCGTATGACCAGCACCTCTGCCTGGACCTCCACGACCCAGACCGTTTCCATCCCTGGCCTGACCACGGCCTCTAGGCGGCTATTGACCACCCATTGGTGGCTGTACATTACCCACTTAGTAGTTTGTACCTGAACTAGTCTTCGTGGACAATCTCTAATACGGTGCTCCATCGATCCGCACCTCAAACAGGCTCCCATGCTTTTCCAGCATTCCCGAGGATGACCTCTCCCACACTCAGCACAAGGTTGCAACCTATCAGTAACAACAGGGGGCCCAGCTCTGACTGGCCCATCAACTCTGGCCCTTTCCTGGGCCTCGGCTCGAAACTGGTGGGCTCTACATCCCTTTTATTTTTCCCTTTATCTTTTTCACTATTCTGGCGCTCTGCGCGCTTCACCTCCTCAACAATCTTAGCTTTCTCTACTAACGCAACAAAGTCTTGCCCCCCTCTGTGGAGCTATCAACTCTCGGAGACTGTCTCTGAAGCCGTCCCCAAATCGAACACAATGTTCGTACTTTGTTGCTACAATTCCTTGAGCATACCGGCTAAGTCACAAAAATTCTGCCTCGTACTCAGCCACAGACTTGTCACCTTGAACCAGATTCAGAAATTCTTTCCTACGAGCGTCGACATAGCTAGCGCCTACATACTTTCCTTAAAATGTGGACTTCAAGAATTCCCAGGTCAATAGATCAGACGGGGTACCCTTTTTTACCGTAAGCCACCACTGGTAGGCTTCATCCCTCAACAAGGACATGGCACCCTTCAACTTTTGTTCCAGCGTTCAGTCAATGTCGTTCATAATTCTTTCGGTGGCCCCCAACCAATACTCCACCACACTTGGGGCCACCCCAGAAACTCCCCTGAAGATCTCTATTCCATTTGACCGAAGTCATTCCGTAACCGACCCACGGCCCCCAATAACGGTATTAGGCCCAACAGACCAAGCAACTCTTTCCAAAATACGAAGAATCGCCTGAGACAGAGTGTCATCCCCAACAGCTCGATCGAACGACCCTGTCTCAGCCACCGGTAAAGTCGGTGCTTTTTTCGCCTCGACATTGGGCATGTGGCCTGACGCCGAAGACCCAGCCCTAGCACTTTCATGGCCTCTGCCGCGGCCTCTTGTACCCCATTCTAGTGCTCATTATCACGTCGCGTAAAGTCTGTATTAGAAATTTTATGCAATTTAGCTTATAATTCTAATAATTAAGCAGATGTTTTATGAGAGTAGTAGTTATGAGTTGTTTACGCAGTCGTAGACTCACTACAGTTTTAGCCTCCTACGGACTTTAGTTTTACTTTAACTAAGAGTCTCAATATAGTCTATCATCTAAAGTAAGCCCAGTAACTATGCACAGTATATCAATTTAAAACAGATTTCAAAATCAAGAAAAACTTACTTGGTCCGGTGCCGAAGACACGTCTGCCACACAATACAATCTTTGCTTCAAAAATGCTTCAAAATTGTTTGTAAGAAATTTTTGAATCCCCAAAAGCCCATTTCATAGCCCAAGTTTTGAACCTAGCTCCGATACCACTAAATGTAACACCCCAAACCCGACCTAGAAATTAGGCCCGAATCCGGTGTGTCACATTGAAGTGTTTTTCGAAACCCAGGATTTCATTGAACAACCCTTTTTATAATTAAAACTTGTTGCCATTTAAAAACCTCAGATTTTGTTTGCTTGTTTTTAAAACGTGTTTTATTAAAAGACATTCTCTTGTAAAACACTATTACCTTTAAAACCTTATTTGTTGAGGAAGCTTAATTTAAAACAGTTGCGAATATTTTGAAAAACAGTTGTTGTTTTGGTATTCTACTTCTAGCAATTATAAACCTATAAATAAGATTTCAAATTTAAAACCCTGAAATTAGAAAGGCCTTATTACAACCCAAAAATAATAAATAAGGTAAATAAAATCCAAAGCAAGTTTAAATGTGTGGCCATCTCCAAGTCCCTCGCAGCTCCGAACCGTCTATGTATGGGGATTACCTGCACAGTTAAACAATTGGGTGAGTTTGCAAAAACTCAGTATGCACCCCAAATAAAAACAGCGATCAATCAGAAAAGTTTGGGCCTGGGCCCATCTCAGAAGTAGTGACCAACTAGGCCTAAGCCCATTAAAGAACAAATGCAGTGTTGGCCTTAGCCCTAAACAGAACGGAATCAAAATAATCAAGCATGCAAAAACCCTATCCATCTAGCCTCTACACACCAGCTACGTCCAACCGTACACACCATGTGGGGATATAGTATCAACCTACCCATCACTACACACCACATAATAGTATCGATGCGGCACTTTACAGAATTTGCAGCAGAGTTGCCAGAACGGTAGGCTAATAGCCAGCAGAGATACGCCGCAGTGCTTCCGAAACAGAATACTTCCTCCAATCACATATCCCTACCCCATGTTATGCAACATACACCAGTGGCATGCTATTAAATTTTATCATGCATGTAGACAGAATAAATATACATATACAAATCATCTCATGGCATACATAGTCATCCATATATCCTCTTGAGTCAAAACAGACATTCTACCCATGAAGGTTATTTAGGCAATTTTGCAAAGTGGGGGTATTTCGGTAATTTCCCAAATCGGAGTCTTAGTGACCCAACAGAAGGTCCATTGTTGCCTCGAGCGACTTAAGTAACCTACACAATCACAACGGTGTAAATGGGCCTAAGGCCCATTATCGGCCCGAGTGGGCCCACACGCTTGTGTGGCCCAATTAGCCCAGAAATAGCCTCAGTTATACGAACAGCACAGTTCAAACCAATAGAAACCATATAACTTGCATTTTATCCGTGTGAGGCCCACTAGCCCAGTGGGCCCACAAGACCATTTGCCCAAAAACGACCCTACTCATGTGGACTACACGGCTCGGTCTAACATTTACCATAATATGCACATTTAATTCGTGTGGGGCCTACAAGCCTATTGGGCCCACACGGCCCATTTCGGCCCCAACACAGCCCAAAACGACCTAAGCCCATGAGAGCGCTCATGGTGGCCTCTACTATTGTGTTGGATTCTCCACTCGTATGTTTACGCGCTCGTATGGCGACCGATGTCGTACTTCTGGCTTTTCGGCATTCCAGCATTTGCCGATCTATACTTTGGGTGGTATGTCTACACACCTTGTTTACGAAACGTGTCGAAGTCCACGACCACAAACGTTGACTGACTGAGTGTGATTTCAACCCACCCAAAAATGCTGACAAAGATTGCTAACAACCTCCTTGATGGTTATCTGCACATTAAGCGGATTCATTACTCATGTTACTTAAACTTGTGGTTTGAATCCACATATACTGGCCAATGGAAAACGCAAATCCTAAAGTGAGAAAAAGGCATTCGGCCAATACCAACCCAAGCCAACATAATCTAGTTCGGATCAATCACAACGAACAACATTATCTTCGGTCAAGAAAGAGCAAAAAGGATCCAATCGTATCTGCAGCGCTACAGAACTCCTTCACTCCTCGAGGATTACTTAAACCATAAAGAACACCATAATCAAGAAAGAAAACATAAGAATCACCATTAGAGAAAAAGAGGACCAAAGCTGAAAAACAGAGAGATAGAGACTTACCGATCGGTATTTAGCCAACAAAAACAGATTGAATGAAAGGGAAAAGAGGATAGGATCGAGAGAGAGAGAGAGTAGAAGAGAATAGGCAATGAAGGACTAGAGAAAATGTTGATGGAGCAAAACAATATTCGGCTATAAGGGAGGAAAATGTTCGGTTACACAAAACCGAATGTGAGTAAAGGTAAAGTATCAATAATATTCAAGAGGAGAAAAGTGAGGGAGGGAGAAGAAGTTGATCAAGCAAAGCACGAAAATGGAGAGCAGAACCACAACTTGGCGAAATCCCGAAATGAGAATGGCCAATTTCCAATACCTAGCCGAGTTTTACCCCAAAAGAACTCCCTAATTTCGTTCAGCCTTCCACACACTAAATTTCCCCCAACACCCCTTTGCAATTGAAACATTAAGTGCCAGAATTCGAACCCGGCAAGACTCTTCTCCAAATTTGAACTTGCTTGATTTTCACCTTAATTTCCTCCCATCCATCTCTTCAAATTCGGCTAACAACCACCCCATTTAAATCTGTTCAAACTCTTGGTGTTTCGGTCAAACACAACTTCCTCCCAAGGCCACCAGCAAAAATAAGACCCATTTGCACAAGCAGTGATTCAAAACTCAAACCAAATAGCACACTCCATACTTCACACGCCACTATCCACTAGACCACATTGCTCCTTGTGTCATACTTTACCAAATTTTATTTATAACCCTACTAACCAAAGATAGGGGTTTTATTCACTTAAAACAAAAATTTTGCTAAAGCCCAGGTTTGAACCCAAGACTTCTCAGACACTCCCAAACACTCCTAAATCACTTGACCATCAATGCAAACAATCAATTGTGATAATTCTAGCACACATAAACTTTGAGGTGTAGCCTCCTAGCGGCTCCCACGCACAGGCCCAATCCTACTAGGCCCAAATTCAGGGCGTTACACAAATCACTTAAGGTGTTTAATGTTCAAAAATAAGCACTCAAAAGTCTAACATGGAAAGTCATTACCATAGGCTTGCATGAAAATCAAATCTCCACCACTATAAAATGAGATGATACACAAATCAAAAGGTCGTTAAAAGGTTGTAATGGGGTTTGGGTTAAAGGTGTGGATAAAGGCTGAAATAGAGGGTTAGAATCGAGATCGAATTGACAATTTACCTAACTAGAAAAATAAACTAATACTGAATAATCACATCAATTGAAAACTTATCAATAATAACACGAGCTTCTTCTCAAAATGTGAAATTAACCGTTTAAGCTCAAATAACATAGAACTAGTAATAATTAAAATAAATGTACCTATTTTTTTCACTATTTTTTTACTTTTTTTCACTTTTTTCTTTTTTCTTTTTCTTTTTTTGAGTTAAGGATAAAAGCGATAATTTAACAACTGAAACAAAAGAACATAGTTAGGCAACTGACTAAATCAAATCTCGACAAAAAGAGGGTCAATACAATAGGAAAAATTCTCAATGAATCAAAAAGAATGAGTTATGGGTTGATATTAAGGGTAGATCAAGAAACAGTTTATTAAGCTCAAAGGGGTTCACAAAGGGTTAATTATGAAGGTAGGCTTTTTGGGATAAGTGGGTTAAAACCTAGGTGCCTTTATCATCTCAGTATATCAAATCAAAGGTGTGGTCTCAACATGTATAATCGAAGCAAGTTCTAGAATAACCAATCAGTATTGACACACTCATAACTAATAATAAAGTGAGCAAGAAAAGTGTATATTCTAAAGGCTCAAATCTCACAAAAATTATGGTTTTTGATATCAATCTTACAAATCTCAAACTTCAAGGTAATACCTCAATTTAGGGAAACAACCTAGCGAAATTTTTTTATTCTAAAAATAGACTAATCATGCTTGATTCTCTAATGTCTTTAAAGTTTAAACAATCAATGCACAATTACTGATAAACCGTAATAGTAACATATTTTAATCCCACATTTAGTATGCTTTTGGATGATTTAAGCCTCGATTCATATAAAAAGGTGCTCTTGATCATTTCTTTTCATGTCTTATACCCAGGAAAGCACCCGAGGATGAAAAGAGCATAAAACGGGCCCAAAACGGAGTAAATGGGCCATATCACGAAATCGACATGGCCTAGCCTAAAGACCACACGGCCGTGCCTTATCAAGCATCTAGAACACGGCCTTACCCCGAGTCACACGGTCGTGCCTCATTAAAGAAGTCTAAACACGGTCCAAAGACTAGTCACACGGGCGTGTGACATGCCCGTGTCCCTGTCATGGCAAAGAGCAATTTCATTCGGATTTGGATACTTTGGGGCGAAGAAACACATTCCAAGAGCCTATATAAACCCCCTAAGTACAACTTTAGAGGGGGCGGTGAAGCTAGGCTAAAGAGCCAACCCGAAAAGGTTAGAGTTGTGGGAATCACTCGAAGTCAGCCAGTTGATCCATCCCAAGAAGCCGAAATTCTACTCAAGATGACGGATTTCTCCTTCAGTTACTTTAGGGAGTTTTAGGGATTTCTTATGTTTTGTTTTATCTTTTCTCTTGAGATGTTTTATTTATTTGTTATGAACTAAACCTTCAAATACCTAAAGGGGATGAACCCTAGATGAATCTTGTTATTAATTTCTGAATTATATGATAAATACTTTGTTTGTTCTTAATTATGTGTGCTTAATCCAAATTTGATGTGCTTAGGTGGAGGAGGAATAGACCCTGCTTAAGAGTAGATCTAGCATGATTAAGCAGAGTTGGTCGCACGCCTAGAAATAGGGTGACGAGATTTTGCCAGATTAGGGTGAAACCTAATATGGGAATCCATAGATCGATTTACTGCTATTCTAGGGGATTATTATTCGAGAAAGAGATTTCTATTAATTAACCTAGGGTTAGACGTTATTCGCCTCGAGAGAGGGTTTAATATACGTTAGGGAGTCCTACGGATCAAAATAAGTGAATAAATCGTATGGTTCAGTGTTAGATAGCAAGTGAAGTCTAGGTGGATTCTTCTTGAGGGTATCGTCGTGATCAACTAAGTTTTTCTTCAAGTTATTTCTCAATTCGTTCTTTTTGTCTTTGCGTCTTTAGCTTAGTAGTCGTTAATTTAGATTAAAGAAACTTCACTTTATTTCAGACTAAATAATAAAAAGAAAGTTAGTATTATTACTTTTAGTTCATTTGGGTTCAACAATCCGGTCTTGCCTAAGCTATACTACTGTTCGATAGGTACACTTGCCTTTAATTGTTGTCAGAGTTAGTTTCCAGGTTCGATCTCATTGATTATAAATTTTAAAACTCGACACAGCGATCAAGTTTTTGGCGCCGTTGCCGGGGAACTAAAATATTAAGAAAGCTCTATTTTTATTACTTTAGCCATTATTTTTTATTTTTTTGCAATTTAATTTAATTTTTATTTTTTAGGTTAAATTTTGATTTCGCTAAATTTTCTTTCTTCTTTTAGCAGGTACCTCTAGTTTATGACTAGAAGGAACCCGAGAGGACCTTTGGTATACGATAGTGAAATTGAAGCTTCCGTTCGTAGGACTCACAGAGAAATCAGGCGAGCCCTAAATTACACAGAGGAAGATCAAGAAGGCAGATCCAATAACCCACAACCACACGATGTGGGGAAAACAATGCTCCACATACTATGTTTGATTATGCTAAACCGCATTTAATAGGAGCAGAATCGAGTATTGTTAGGCCTGCTATAGCTGCTAATTATTTTGAATTAAAGCCTAACACAATACAAATGATTCAACAGTTTGTTCAATTTGATGGTTTGCAGGACGAAGATCCAAACACTCATAAACCTAACTTTTTAGAGTTCTGCTATACCTTCAAAGTAAATGGCATTTTTGATGATGCCATACGTCTTCAGTTATTCACTTTTTCATTAAGGAATAAAGGCAAACAGTGGTTAAACTCATTACCACGAGGATCAATCACTACATAGGAACAAATTATCGAACAATTTTTATTGAAATATTTCCCACCAGCCAAAACAGCCAAATTACGAAATGATATCTCTTCTTTTGTGCAGATGGATTTAGAGACACTATACGAAGCATGGGAGAGATACAAGGATCTCTTGTTAAGTTGTTCGCACCACTGTGTACCCTTGTGGCTACAAGTCCAAACATTCTATAACGGTGTAAACCCCTCAACGAGACAACTAATCAACCCAGCCACCGGTGGAACCCTTAACAACAGAACTCCTGAAGGAGCCTACGAGTTCATTGAAGAGATGTCACTGAATAACTATCAGTGGCAAGTGACAAGGATAAAACCGACAAAATCAGCCGGAGTTTACAACCTCGATGCAGTGATTACACTATCAACAGAGATAGAGATGATAAATAAAAAGCTTGATAGTTTGTGTTCTTCACAGGTACACCCAGTCATGCAGTGCGACGCAAGTGGAACTGTGGCGAACCCTGAGTACCCACCCTACCAACCGGGAGTAGAGAGCGAACAGATGAACTATATAGGTAATAATTTCAGATCCAATAATAATCCTTATAGTAATACTTACAATCCAGGTTGGAGGAACCACCCAAATTTTTCGTGGGGAGGTTAAGGAAATCAAGGAAATTAAAGACAACAACCTCCTTAAAACTTCCAAAATCAGCCCTATCCGCAAGAGAAGAAGCCAAACCTCGAAGAGATGCTGACAAAATTTATGGCAAACATAGAAAATCATTTCCAAGAAAATGAGAAAACACTTAAAGATCGACAAGCATGGATGGAAAAACTTACTAATTCAGTCAAAGAAGTCACTAATGCAGTCAATCAACTTGAAAAGTTAATGACAGAACGACCGCAAGGACGTCTACCAAGTAACATCGAGATTAACCCAAAGGAGCAAATTCAAGCCATCACAGCTCATGATAGCAAAGGATTAGACGAACCAAACAAAGAGATAGACAAAGATAAAATAGAGGTAGCAGAAGAAGAGCCGAAATCGACAATCGAAGAGTACCAACCTCACATACCTTATCCCGAAGCAATGAAAAGAGACAATTCAGAAGAACAGTTAAGTAAGTTTCTTAAACTTTTAAAGAAATTACATATTAACTTACCTCTTCTTGAAGCTCTTTTTCAGATGCCAGACTCGAGGAAATTTTTAAGACAACTCTTGACAAACAAACGCAAATTAGACGAAGAGCACCATGTGGAATTAAATGCAGCATGCTTAGCAATGTTACAGAATAAACTACCACGAAAGCTAAAAGATCCAGGGAGTTTTACAATTCCATGTGTAATTGGTAGTTTAACTATTGATAATGCGTTAGCTGATTTAGGGGCAAGTACAAAATGTCATGCCTTATACATTATTCAAACGACTAGGTCTAGGGAAGCCCAAACAAACTAGGATGAGTATTCAATTAGCTGATAAAGCTGTTAGAATTCCTAGGGGCATTATCGATGATGTTATTGTCAAAATCGGTAAATTCGTTTTCCCAGTAGATTTCGTTGTCTTAGACATAGATGAGGATAATTCAATCCCCTTAATTTTAGGAAGACCATTCCTAGCAACTGCCAGGACTAAAATTGATGTTGGTACAGGAGAACTCATTCTTCGTGTAGGTGACGAATCAATCAGTCTTCAAGCTCTTGACTCGGCCAGGAAAACAGTTGATGAAGGTAAGAAAGTCACTTCAACTGATAATTAAATTGTTCAACTTTCATCGCAGGAAACACCACAAGAACACAACCCTGAGCCGAATCATAAACCCCAAGCTAACAAAAAATAATTACATAAGGAACCAAGCCTAGGGGTTGACAAACTAGAAAAGCAGAAGACACACGTCAAAGAAGAACAGGAACCACCAGAAGAACTCGTAGGGACATCGAATCACTTCAAAATAGGAGACCAGGTACTGATAGACAAAACAGATCCCTGCATCGCCACAACAAACCTGAAAGCAAATGGAGAAATTCCTCTTAAAGTACACAATATCTTCCCGCACGAAACAGTCGAGGTAAGCAATCCAACATTCGACACTTTTAAGGTACACGCTTCTCAACTTAAACCTTATCAAGAAAATAGAACTGTAAGTACGAGGGAAAATATTCAAACCTTTAAACCTCCCTGATTGTTTTTCAATGTCGAAAAAAGTCTACTTAAGACTATAAACGAGCGCTTCTCGGGAGGCAACTCGAGCATTAACACTATTTACTTTCAACTTTATTTTCAGTTTCTTTTCTTTCCTTCTTTCTTTTCTGAACATCTAGTTTTAAACAAAAAAAGTAGAATTACAGACCACACGGTCTTACGCACGACCGTGTCTATGACCGTGTGGACCACCAGCATCCCCGTACTGACATAGCAGAAGCCGTGCGAATCAAATCCCAACTAATTTTGACATCACGGATTCAACCACTACCACACGGGCACCGACAAAGTGACACGGCCGTGCCCCACGACCGTGTGAAGCTACCGACTTACCAAGCACAAGTAGAACACGTCCATGCCCCTCAACTGTGTCAACACACTACTTCTCGAACAAGGGCGTGATTGGCTGAAACACGGGCATAGTGAAACAACACGCATGGACAAATTGCCGTGTGAGGTAGCCGTGCGATTCGACACGCCCTCAGACCACAGGCGTGGGGACGTGCCAGACATGAGCCTCTATTTAAACCCCACAGCCCTTCCCTTCCTCTCCAGCTTCTTTCTCCATTCTTTTTCTTTCAAAATTTCTTTTCTTTACTTAGAAAAGGTATCCAGACTCTTGAGCTACACTAAAATTATGTCGAAGAAGCGTAAGACGGCAAGCATAGTCTCCACAAAGGAGACCCTACACATAAATTCATGTCAGCCTCTTCATCCAAACACCAAGCCAAGGGTCTTTGAGACCATTTAGTTTTTATTTTTCTTTTCTCTTTAGCTTCAATTTCCTGCCCTTTGACAATCTTATGCTTAGTTTAGTTTAACTTATTTTAATTTCTTAGTATCAGGTTCGAGGCTGCTAGGGAATCACGCCACTTCCACCACTGTTAGCACCTCCGCAGCCCTAGAAGTCACACCCACCTCGCGAACCATCCATCAATAAGGACTCTTTCGGTCCATCCACCTTTTCTTTTATTTTTATTTTCCTTCTTAGTATCCTTTCCTTTTTCTTTCTTATTTTAAATTATATGTTTAGGTTATTTTAAATGTGTCTTAATAATCCTTGGCTAATCCTCTACGAGCTGCCCAATTTCTTCATCTAGCACAGGTTCGTCATCCAGACCGACCTCTTCAAACATACACACCACGACCTCTACCATCCTCCAGGGACACCATCCAAAATTCAGGGAGTATTCTTTCCCCTTCTCTTTTTATTTATCCCATAAATGTTATATCTATCGTTGTACATTGAGGGCAATGTACATCTTAAGTGTGGGGGGTGAATATTTATCTAAAGAAGGGCCTAACTTTCTGCTTTATTCTCAAATCCCTGAATTTAGTCTTGTTTTTAAGTAAATTTTTCATATTACTAATTAGGATGAAATTTCTGATGGTTTATAATTTCTATTGATATGTTTTAGACTAAGTCATAGTTAATTGTGCATTGATGATTAAATTAGAAGAATATTAGAGAATCAAGCATGATAAGTCTATTTTTCAGAATTAAAGTCTTTGCTAGGTTGTTTATCTGAATTTGAATATTATCTTGAAATTTGAAATTTACAAGGTTGATGTCAAAACACCCATAATTTTTGTGAGATTTTGAGCCCTATAGAGCATATATTCTTTCTCATGCTCACTTTATTGATTATGAGTAAGTCAACTTTGAACTGTTATTCTAGAACTTGCCTCGATTATACATGTTGAAATCACACCGATGATTTGATATACTGAAATGATAAAGGCATCTAGGTTTTAACCCACTCACTCCACTAAAAAGCCTACCTCCACAACTAACCCCTAGTGAACCCCGTTGATCCTAACAACCCTTTTTATTGAGTCACCAGCTAATATTAACCCAAAACCCCTTTGTATTTGTTATCACCATTTCTTTTGACTACCCTTATATCGAGACTTGATTTGATTAGTTACCTGATTATATTATTAGTTCAATTTATCATTTATTATTAGTTTGTTCTTAAAAAAATAAAATAAAATAAAATCGAAGTATTTTAATTATTAGTTCTATAATTAAATGAGCTTACATGTTAAAATTCCACATCTTGAGTAAAAAGCTCGTATTATTAGTTTTCAATTAATGTAATCATTTAGGATTAGTTCAATTTTTGTTAGTTAGGCAATTCGTCAAGTCAGTCTCGATTCTAACCTTCTAACTTAGCCTTTATCCACACCTTTAACCCTAGCCCCGTTACAACCCTGTTAAAGACTTTTTGATTTGTGTATCATCTCATATTACAGTGGTGGAGATTTGATTTTCAGGCAAACCTATGGGATTAACTCTTCAAGTTTGACTTCTAAGAGCTTAATTTTGAACCTTAAACACCTCGAGTGATTTGAGTGAATCTTTAGTGAGGATGTCAATCCTTGTTGATTCTGAATTAAAGGTAATTATTTAGATAAGGGGAGACACCTACGTTTTTTTGTGTGCTACAAATGTATGAATTTGATTGTTTGAATCATTGGGACTCTTCGGGTTAGATCATCCATGTATAAATTATCTATGAATTATGATGAGACATTGTTGATAGGAATTATGAATCATGGAAAGTTTGTCTTAATTTTAAGTTGAGAATTTTGCTTGAGGACAAGCAAAAGATTAAGTGTGGGGGTATGTGATAAATCGTTATAGTAACATATTTTAATCCCACATTTAGTATGCTTTTGGATGATTTCAGCCTTATAAAAAGGTGCTCTTAATCCTTTCTTTTCATGTCTTATACCCAGGAAGGCACCCGAGGATGAAAAGAGCATAAAACGGGCCCAAAACAGAGTAAATGGGCCATATCACGAAATCGACATGGCCTGGCCCAAAGATCACACGGTCGTGCCTTATCAAGCATCTAGAACATGGCCTTACCCCCGAGTCACACGGCCGTGCCTCATTAAAGAAGTCCAAACACGATCCAAAAACTAGTCACACGGGCGTGTGACATGGCCGTGTCCCTGTCATGGCAAAGAGCAATTTCATTCGTATTTGGATACTTTGGGGCGAAGAAACACATTCCAAGAGCCTATATAAACCCCCTAAGTACCACTTTAGTAGGGGCGGTGAAGCTAGGCAAAGAGCCAAGTCGAAAAGGTCAGAGTTGTAGGAATCACACGAAGTCAGCCTGTTGATCCATCCCAAGAAGCCGAAATTCTACTCAAGACGGTAGATTTCTCCTTCAATTACTTCAGAGAGTTTTAGGGATTTCTTATGTTTTGTTTTATCTTTTCTCTTGAGATGTTTTATTTATTTGTTATGAACTAAACCTTTCAGATACCTGAAGGGGATGAACCCTAGACGAATCTTGTTATTAATTTCTGAATTATTTGATAAATACTTTGTTTGTTCTTAATTATGTGTGCTTAATCCAAATTTGATGTGCTTAGGTGGAGGAGGAATAGACCCTACTTAAGAGTAGATCTAGCATGATTAAGCAGAGTTGATCGCACGCCTATAAATAGGGTGACGAGATTTTTCCAGATTAGGGTGAAACCTAGGGTTAGACATTATTCGCCTCAAGAGAGGGTTTAGTATACATTAGGGAGTCCTACGGATCAAACTAAGTGAATAAATCGTATGGTTCAGTGTTAGATAACAAGTGAAGTCTAGGTGGGTTCTTCCTGAGGGTATCGTCGTGATCAACTGAGTTTTTCTTCAAGTTATTTCTCAATTCATTCTTTTTGTCTTCGCGTCTTTAGCTTAGTAGTCATTAATTTAGATTAAAGAAACTTCACTTTATTTTAGGCTAAATAACAAAAAGAAAGTTAGTATTAGTACTTTTAGTTCCTTTGGGTTCGACAATCTGGTCTTGCCTAAGCTATACTACTGTTCGATAGGTACACTTGCCTTTAATCATTGTCAAAGTTAGTTTCCAGGTTCGATCTCATTCATTATAAATTTTAAAACTCAACATAACGATCAATTACCTATGAATTTAATCTAAAACATATCAATAAAAATCACAAATCGATAAAAATTCATTCTAATAGTAAAATAAGAAAATTACTTCAATACAAGACATAATTCAGGCATTTTCTAATAGTTATATAAATAACCTCCCTACACTTAAGATATACATTGTCTTCAATGTATGAATATATATAATGACAGTATAAGTAGAATATCATAAGAGAGGAAGAGAAGTGAAACTACCCTGAATTTTGGATGAAGTCCTCAAATTAGTGACTAGCGGAATTGTAGAGAGGGCTAAATGTAGTGCATGATTCTGAGCAAGCTATTAAGAAAATAAACATATCTGGTGGAGAAGATCAAAGGATTACTCTATTAGGAACAACCATAATAACTAAAATATAGTTTAAAATATAATAGACAAGTCTTTAAAAGATAATAAGAAACATAAAAGACAAAAAAATAAAAACAAAAACAAAAATAGAAATAGAAATAAGATAAAACAAGAAGACAAAATAAGAAAAGAGAAAAGGGGTTAGGGATTTTATGGGATGACATGGTTGTGTGAGGGTCCCTGTTGGGCCACACGGCCATGTCACACGCCTGTGTGGCTTGTTTTCAACTCGTGTTCGTCGAGGGGAAAAAAATAGCCCAGTCTTCACACGGCCTCGGACACGCCCGTATGTCCAGGCCGTGTGGTTCACATGGCCGAGTCGCACGGCCATGTATATCATTATTCGCTTCTCCCACGTCCGTGTGGAATTCCACACGCCCGTGTGATCTCACACATGGCCATGTGTATTGCCTATGAAGCCCCTTAACTTGTTTTAAATTTTGAAATTTGAAAAATTAAGCTCCAGTTTTCACAAGGCCTAAGACACACCCGTGTGTCAAGACTGTGTGGTCCACACGGCCTCGTCGCACGCCCGTATGAAATATATTTAGGCCATGTCTCTGTCGATATTTAGGATTTTAAAGCTCCAGGATCCACACGACCAAGGACACGCCCGTGTGTCTAGGTCTTGTGGGTGACACGGCCATGTTGCCAGGTCGTGTAGTCCTCTGTTGATTTATTTAAAATTTAAAAACTAAGTCCTAGGATCCATACGGCCAGGGACACGCCCATGTGTCCAGGCCGTGTGGGGTTTAGAAACACCATTTTTTAATTAATTTAGAAAAAAATTATAAAATATAATTAGTAGATTATGCATGTTAATGCTCGGGTTGCCTCCCGAGAAGTGCTTATTTAGAGTCTAAGCTTGACTTACCTCATTTTCGCTTGGTTACTGTTGTTCGCTGAGTCGAGACTCTTCTTTCTCGCTATCAATTCTATTATCAACATACGGTTTGAGTCAAGTAGTATTTACCTTAAAAGTGTCGAAATTAGAATGAGTTAGCTCGACTGTTCCGTATAGGAAGACATTGAGTACCGTGAAAGGAGTCGTTCCATTTGCATTAAGCTCTGAAATGGTTATTCGAGGGTCGGTTTCTTCTGACAGTACCTGGTCCTCAACTTTGAAGTGGTTCATTCTCTCTTTAAGCACATTATGGAGTTGTTTCGGTTTTGCTTCATGTATTCTTGGTTTCTCCTTGCCATGCGTCCTCCATTCGTCTAGATCATCGATCTGAAGCCTTCGCTCCTCATGAGTCGTTCTGTGTTCGTCGCATAGGATAGAATGTGGCTCCATCACTTTCTCCCTAGGTGTAACATCCTGGAACTAGGGGCTTGGCATTACTCTATATTGATGTGTGTTGGCATGTTTTGTTTGTTATTTTGATGTGTTTGGGGGTCCCGGGAAGGCTCAGGGTTAAGCTTGAGCCTTGGTGAAAATTCTGTTTTTAGGCACTTTAGGGGGGAGCTAGCAGAGGCAAGTCTTAAGAATAAATATTTGTGCTTGTTGACATAAGAAAAGAGGTGGTAATGTGGTAAGGGGACACCACTTAGAGTGCATGGAAGTGGCGTCACAAGGGAGAAGCAGCAGGGAGGAGGTTTGAATCCCACAAGCCTCACTTTGGTGTCTTAATTTTTGTACTTAGGGGGCTAGAGTGGTGGATTCGGCAAGGGCTCTTCAAGGATGGGTGTGGAAGGAGTCAAACCATTTGAATGAATGGCCAGGAGGGACTTGGGGAGTTTGAACGGGTCAACAAGGTTTGAATGACTGAAGAAGAGGGAAAGGGAGTGAAAATCAAGGGATTTTCAAATTGGTGGAGTGGTGGCCGGTTGTGGGAAGCTTCTAGAGGGGGAAAGAATCAGTTTGGTGCTAAGCTAGGGTGTGTGCCGAAATTCTTAAGGCTGGTAGCACTTGGCCCTTTTTTCTTTATTCAGTGTGGTTCAATCGGTCAAAGAGCTATGGTATTGTGCCATTTTCTTCTAAGGGTCATTTTGAGTATTGTGTTAGCAAAACCAATTTGGGAGACACCCTCTTTCTCTTTTGCATTCTTGAACTCTTTGCTTCAGTTCTCTTCTAACCAAAACCGAAACACCGTTACTTCTTTTCTTCTCTTTCATTCTTTAGTTGATAACCGAATATCATATTGGTGTTAGTGCCATAGCCAAACCTCAGCATATACCTTGTTTCCTACCAACATTGTACTTTTCATTTTTATTCCCTGTCTATTCCTTCATCACTAGCCGAAACCCATTGAAGCCATTCCCTTTGCCGAATTTCCTCTTCTTTTTTTATTCTTTCTCTTAAATTCACAACCGAAACTTTGGGTATCATCTCCTTCCCCTACTTCTTCTCCTTCAGGCCGAAATCTGATTTTCATCTTCTTCTCCCTGCATTTCATTTTACACCTTTCTCCATAGTCGAACCATCTTGTGTGGCAACCGGCATCTCTATTTTAAGCTGAATATCACGAAGCGAGGGGTTAGGGATCTTGGTCAGGAAGTTGTATCAATCGGCTCTGTTGTTTAAGGTAAGGAGAGGTTCTGTGCCCATCTCTTTCTGCTTTCTCTTGGTTTTTGTAGCCAAAGCCGAATGGCTAATTGGCTTGGTATGTATATTTCGATTAACCCTTCTTCCTTTATCTTCTGCTATCGGTTGGGATGCTTATTTCGGGAACGCCTTTTAGCCATACGATTTGAGTCCAAAGTTCGAGGATCAGTCGATTTCTGAATCTCATCTCTTTATTCGAATTCTTAAGGTAAAAGTACTTTAGTTTGCATATGTGGACTCTTTTTATTATATTCTATCTTAACCGAATCTCTTGATTAGTCAATCAAAGGTCCTCTTTGATCTCTGATCAAGTCTGTTTCATGGATACAAGAAACGGTCAAGCTCAGGAGGGGAGCGAACCCATAGTTGCGGCTCCTAAGTTCAAAAGGCATGTGGTGTCGGCGGTTCGGGATTTTTCGTCGGGCTGTGGTAGAGAACCGACATCTGCCTGGGATAGGTAAATAGCCGTCGTTCCTGCTAGTGAAAGTGTTGACGTAAATAGCTTGGTATTACGCATTATCAGGTGTGTATTACTCACACGCCTTCTTTAATGTTGTGTTATTAACGGTCAAAGCTGAAAGCCGAAATGGCTGATGTGATAAGCGAAATGCCCTTATGGGTAAGGTTGGAAGAGCCAGGTAAGTTCCTCGGTATTGCTATTGTTGATAATTTGCATGTATATATATTCTGATGTGATGCATGTATGAAAGATGATCTGTTATACACTGTGATATTGGTTGCGTACATATTGTGCACGATGTAAAGAGCATGGGCTCGGGATTGAATGAAAGGAGGAGGGAGAATCAGTGACTACTGTCACGAGTGACTATTGTCATGAGTGGTCTAAGTACCACGGTGGTTGAAACCACGAATAATCTAATCAGTGACTTGTCTCGGTGGTCAAGTACCATAGTGGGTTGGCCCCACGTATGCATAATAAATCAGAGATCGTCACGGTGGTCTAAGACAACAGTGGGTTGGCCCTACAAGTACGTATTATAGTGACTTTTTCACGAGCGACTATTGTCACGAGTGGTCTGGGACCACGGTGGTTATGAACCACAGTGGAATAATGCCACGTGTGTTTTGGATGGATAGCTAAACTGGGTTTGACTGCATTGCATACATATGATATGTGCTGTATTGAATGGGTTCAGGCCCAGTTTGCGTTATACGGGGATTTACACACTGAGTCTCGATGACTCACCCCTTTGCTAATTTTACATGTAATCAGTAGATGGCGGGTTTTGGGCTATGACGGACTAGAGGTGGCCATGCGTTGTAATTTCTTTAGTAAATTCAAACTTTATTTTAAATTTATTTTCTGGGATTTTAATTTGTAATAAGGTCGCTTTAACATTATTTCAGGATTTGTTTATAAGCTGATTTTATACATGCTATGAATTACTTAAAAAGAAACGGGGTTTTCTTAAAAGCATAAAGAGAAGTTTTTTTTTAGATTTACAACAAATGGAAAATAAGCCGTAAATAATTAAAACTTGGGATTTTTTTTCCTTAATATTACAACTAATACTTTCAAAGAAGTCACGCCCCTCAATATTCATCTCAATTGTCACCTTTCAAACATTATTCTAAGTTCGATTTTGATGAAATAAGCCTGTTTTTAGCACCTAATCTACTCAAATAAAACATTATATATATATATATATATATATGTAATAATAAGTAAAAAGCCCTTAGCATGAATTCACCAAACAAGATAATTTCTCAAGTCGCGATGTTTTCCAAAGTTATCAAATTGATTTTCCTCCGTAACAATCCAGATTCGGTCGTAACGTTTCGACTGGGTTTGGGGTGTTACAATTGTGGTATCAGAGCTTGGTTTCAAAAACTCGGCCGTGGGTACAGGGTACAAAAATGTTTTAAAAGATGGTTAGAAAATGATATGTCTTCGGGAAGCATGGCACCCGAGTCTCCGGCACCAAATCCGCCCGGTAAGTCTTCTGACTTTTGATTGTTTTGCATGAAGTAAGTATGATATGCTATGATTGCTTGTGCTAAGAAACTCAACTCTAGAGACTGAAACCTTAGGTATGCATGAAATGGCGAGAACTGCTCATAATACTATTTTCATAAAACTGCTCTGTAATAAACAGTGGAAGAAAACACTAACTCATAAAACTCCTAATCAGATCAAATCGCGTTAGTAGTAATGAGTACTAGAGGACGTGGACACGGTATGCGAGGTTGTGGAAGAGGCCGAGATGTTGGGGCTGAGCCTTCGGAATCTAGGCATGGGCCGGATGGTGAAGTGCCCGCATCGCTAGTTGCGGAAGTGGAATTTCAGGACCAAACTGGTGGAGACGATGCTGTGTCTCAGGCTATGTTATACGTTCTGGAGATAGTGGCTGGAGCGAGCACGGGATCAGTGGCTCAGAAATCTGTGTCGGAGCGACTTCGAGTGAACGGGGCTGAAATGTTTAGGGGTGTTTCTAGTGTGGCTCCTAATGTAGTCGAGTACTGGTTAGAAGCAGTGGAACGAATTATGGATGATCTTTACTGCACTACGGAAGAAGAATTGACAGGAGTTGTGTCTCTTCTCCGAGATGAGGCTTACCTGTGGTGGCTCACGGTTAGGGATGGTACAGCAGCGGATCGCGTTACCTGGGACTTCTTGAAGTCGGCGTTCCAGGGGAAATATATAGGGTCAAGCTATGTGGATACTCAGCGTAAGGCATTCCTAAACTTGGTTCAGGGGAGTAAGTCAGTGGGCGAGTATGAGGCGGAATTCTTGCGTTTAAGCCGGTATGCTCATGGTATTGTGTCTATAGATCATGAGCGTTGTGTCCGATTTGAGGATGGTCTGAGGGATGAGTTGCGAGTATTGATAGCTCCGCAACGGGAAAGGGAGTTCGCTGTTTTGGTTGAGAAGGCTAAGATAGCTGAGGAGGCAATGCGATCTGAAAGGCAAAATCAGGATAGGGACAAGGGTAGGAATAAGAGAAGTTTTGGACCGTCAAGGTCTACTGGGAATTTTCAGAAGAGGCCTAAGTTGGATGGGCCAGGAAAAGTTGTGAGGCCCGCTGCTACTGGTCGGCCACAGCAATGTGCTACATATGGGAAGTTCCATTTTGGAGAATGCTGGGCAAGAAGTAATGGATGCTTCAGATGTGGGTCAGTGGATCACCGGGTAAAATATTGCCCACAAGAGCCAAACAGAATACGACCAGCAGGTCAGAATTATGTTCAGCCTGGTAGGGGTGGTCAGCAGCCACAGAGAGGCCGTGGTCCGACCAGAGGAGGAAATGGTTTTGGTCTTGGACGTGGAGCATCGGGCAGAGGTGCTGGGAATACAGATGTAAGACAGCCTAGGTTGGTCTATGCAGCTAGACGCCGAGAGGAGGGCGATGCACCGAACATCATAATCGGTATGTTCCTTATTTACGGATTGCCTTTTACTGCACTGATTGATATTGGGTCAACACATTCCTATGTTGCTAGTACTGTGTCTGGAACTCTGAACATAGACTCTGAGATTGCTTCTAGGGAGATGGCTGTACTTAGCCCTTTAGGACAATCTGTAGTGGTAAACAAACTCTTTAGGTGTGTGCCTCTAGAAGTACAAGAGATGGTTTTCCCAGCTGATCTGATGGAATTGCCGTTCGGGGAGTTCGATTTAATCTTGGGTATGGACTGGTTAGTGAGATATCGAGCAAACTTGGATTGTGCTGCTAAGTGCATGGTGTTAAGGACTCTTGAGGATGATGAGGTGATAGGAGGAACTACTTGTCTAATGTAGTGTCCGCTTTAAAGGCTGAAAGAATGGTGAGAAAAGGTTGCGAGGCATTCTTAACTTTTGTTTGAGCTTTGGAGGCCAAGGAGTTGACTGTAGGGGATGTCAGAACAGTGAAGGAGTTCTCTGATGTTTTTCCAAAAGAGCTTCCAGGGTTACCTCTGGATCGCGAGATGGAATTCGGTATTGATCTTCTTCCGGGAACAGCGCCAGTGTCTATTGCCCCATATAGAATGGTACCGAAGGAGCTGATGGAACTGAAAGCCCAAATTTAGGAACTGTTAGACCGGGGTTTTATCTGACCAAGTGTGTCACCGTAAGGAGCGTCGGTGTTATTTGTTAAGAAAAAGGATGGGTTAATGCGGATGTGCATTGACTATAGACAGTTGAACAAGTTGACGATTAAGAACAAGTACCCGTTGCCTAGGATAGACGATCTGTTCGACCAGTTGTGAGGCGCTTCGGTCTTTCCAAAGATAGACTTGAGGTCAGGTTATCACCAACTTAAGGTCAAAGAGGCAGATATCCATAAGACAACTTTCCGAACTCGTTATGGTCACTACGAGTTCTTGGTTATGCCATTTGGGTTGACCAATGCACCAGCTGCGTTTATGGACATGATGAACCGGGTATTCCAACCCTATCTGGACCGCTTTGTCGTGGTGTTCATAGACGATACTTTGGTCTATTCAAGTTCAGAAGAAGAGCATGATTCGCATCTTCGGGTGGTTCTGCAAATTTTGAGAGAGAAACAGCTGTATGCCAAATTCAGTAAGTGTGAATTCTGGCTGAGGGAAGTTACCTTTCTAGGACATGTTGTGTCTGCTGAGGGGATTAGAGTAGATCCCCGAAAAATTGAAGCTGTGTTGGATTGGAAACCGCCTAAGTCTGTGGCAGAAATTCAGAGTTTTCTTGGTCTGGCTGGGTATTACAGAAGGTTTGTTGAGGGATTCTCGTTAATAGCTGTACCGTTAACCAAGTTGTTGTGGGAAGGGGTACCGTTTGTCTGGTCAGATAAGCAAGATGAAAGTTTTGAGAAGCTCAAGAGGATCTTAACTGAGGCTCCAATGTTGATCCAGCCTGAGGCTGGGAAGGAGTTTGTTGTCTACTGTGATGCATCGCACACTGGGTTGGGATGTGTGTTGGTGCAAGAAGGGAAAGTGGTGGCATATGCGTCTCGGCAATTGAGACCACATGAAGTGAATTATCCTACGCATGACCTGGAGTTGGCTGCAGTAGTGTTTGCACTGAAGATCTGGAGACATTATCTGTATGGGGAGAAATCCATCATTTATACAGACCACAAGAGCCTAAAATATCTCCTTACCCAGAAGGAGTTGAATTTAAGGCAGCGGAGGTGGATCAAGTTGTTAAAGAACTATGATTGTTCGATTGAGTACCACCCGGGTAAAGCTAATATAGTGGCGGACTCGTTAAACCGTAGGGTGATCTCGGACTTAAGGGCAATGTTTGCTCATCTCAGCTTGTATGATGATGGAAGTTTATCAGCTGAACTTCAAGTGAAACCTTCTTGGATCAGTCATATAAAAGAGAAGCAATTGTTTGATGAATTGTTGAGTGCGAAATTTCGGCTAGTAGCAGGTGGTGAGACAGCAGATTTTAGTGTGAACAGTGGTGGGGTATTATGTTTTCGGGGAAGGGCTTGTATGTCGAAGGATTCTAAATTGAGACAGAAGATTCTATAGAAAGCGCATAGTAGCCCATACGTTATGCAACCTGGTGGAAATAAGATGTATAGGGATTTGCGAGAACAATTTTGGTGGCCGGATCTGAAGCAGGAAGTGACTGAGTATGTGGGTAAATGCTTGACGTGTCAGCAGGTGAACACGGAACACCAATTGCCTTCGGGGTTGCTACAACCAGTGAAGATTCCACTTTGGAAGTGGGAGAGGATAACGATGGACTTTATGAGTGGGCTACCCCTTACGCCCACGAAGAAAGATTCAGTGTAGGTAGTTGTCGATCGGTTGACGAAGTCCGCTCATTCATACCGGTTCGGGTTGATTATTCATTACAGAAATTAGCCAAACTTTATGTGGCGGAGGTTGTGAGATTGCATGAGGTACCTGTGTCTATCATATCAGACAGAGACCCCAGATTTACGTCGAGGTTCTGAAAGGCGTTGCATCAAGCGTTGGGTACGAGATTGGATTTCAGCACAATGTTTCGTCCACAGACTGATGGTCAGTTGGAAAGGGTAATTCAGATCTTGGAAGACATGTTGAGATGTTGTGTTATTGACTTCAGGGGTAGTTGGGATGAGTTCCTACCGTTGGCAGAACTCGCATACAACAACAGCTATCAATCTAGTGTTCAGATGGCACCCTATGAAGCGTTGTATGGTCGGAAGTGTCGCACTCCTACTTGTTGGACTGAGTTGGGTGAGCGACAGTTGTTGGGTTCGGAATTGGTTTCTGCAACAGAGGAAAAGGTTAAGTTGATTCGGACTCGGTTGAAGGAAGCTTTAGACAGGCAGAAATCTTATGCAGATCTAAAACGTAAGAATATAGAGTTCTCTATAGGTGATCAGGTTTTCTTAATAGTGTCACCGTGTTAAAGGGTTGGTTTGGGATTGTATGTTTAGGAATCCTAATGTTGGAAGACTAACGATATGATTTGATGGAAAATAGGCCTTGGAGCACGTGGATGATTCGTATGTTTTACAATCAGGTGTGTAAATATTTTCCATAAATGATAAGCGGCTTAAAAGTCGAAAAGGGTGTGTAACTGTACGCTCGATTTCGTGACTGTCAAACGCGGAATAAAGTTGTGTATTCACATCCCTGTCTATTTGTGAATTGACAAAAGTCGATAAGTTGAAATACCTGAACCTCGGCATTCGAGGCCTCACGAGCATGCGAATGCACGTGGGGCGAACCGAGCCCCAAATTGTGGGTAGCAGACTGCAGAGGCCACTACGTGCGTTTTCGTGGACTAGGGCCGTTATGGGCCTCGATGGGTCGAAATGGGCTGCGTGGGCCTAATGGGCTTGTAGGCTCATACAGGTAAAATCCTTGGTAAGTGATCATTGATAGGCTTGCGATGCCGTATGTGAATCTGGACTAAATGGGCCACACGAGTGGTGGGCCCATTTGGGCTCAATAGCGAGTTTTGGGCCCATATACACTGTTCTAGCCGTGTAGGTTATCTGAGTCACTCAAAGCAACGATAGATTGTAATAAGTACCGAGACCCCAATATTTATAAAATTACCGAAATACCCTTGTAGGAAAAAATGACTGTTTTGCCCTTGTGGGTAAATGACTGACTTAGATTATGAATTTGACTGATTTGACTGTGATCATATGACTGTGTTTTAACTGACTTGACTGTGGTCGTGTGACTAATATGCTTTTAATATATTTTGAAATGATTGTTACTAAGCATGGCCATTCTACATACACCTGTGATGATTGAGCATGACATACACGACATATTGCATGGGGTTGGGACATTGTTACGGAGGAAGTGTACGACCCGTTGCTATTCTGTACAAGGCTTCCAGCCTTTCTATGATATTTATGGCTTTTAGTCGTCCTGTCTACGGTGCCGAGTCGTTCTATTGACTTGGTGCCACAACCAGTGCTAAGCTTGGTGTGTTTGCTGGGTGGGTCCATTTTATCCCCACATGGTGTGTTGGTTGGTACGGGTGGTGTATTGGTTGGATTGGGCTGGATTTCTATCTGCATAGCTGCATCTAATACTGATTTTGTAATGGGATTAGGTCCACTTAGTTCTGTTAATGGGCTAAGGCCCACCTGATACTGTGTCTATGATGGGCTCAGGCCCAGTCCGTTTTTGCATACCGTATATCTGACTATTTGTATTATAAGGGATTACACACTGAGTTTTCGGAAACTCACCCTTCTGTCTAACTGTACAGGTAATCCCCAGTGTTAGACAGTTCGAAGCTGCGAGGGACTCTGATAGAGCCACACTACTGCTCCTATTTTCGTTTACTTGGCTTTTATTTACTATTAGATTTCGTCTGGGTTTTTATATTTGTAATAAGGCATCTCCAATTTTATAGCTTTCGATCTGAGATTTTAATCATTATGATTTATACTTATTAGAAGTAGAACACAATTTTCCCAAAACGATAACTATTTTCAAAGCACTATGTTTCCGCAACGAATTTTAAGCTTCCGCAACAAACAAGGTTTTAGAAGTAATTTTGGTTTAAAATGATTAACAAAATGCTGGTATAATATGAGTTCTAACAAAAAGGCTTTAATCTCCAAATGAGTTTTTTTCAGCAAGAAAAATGGTTTCGAAAACACTCCAATGTGACATGCCAGATTCGGCCATAACGTCTGGGCCAGGTTTGGGGTGTTACACTTTCTATGTTGTTTATGAAAGCCATGAGGAACTAATCCTTCTATGGGGGATTAGTGAGTGGAGGCATGATCTCTTAACTGTTTTGTAGGGTTAGTTAACATATCAACTATTTAGAATAGGAAGAACATGAAACAAACCCTAGGCCTGACAACCCTGAGAAGTTATCAAGGTGGGAATTAACCCAAAATTGGTATTGGCTATTCCTGAACACCTTTACCCCAAGCCAGTTTGGACTGTGAGGTCGAAATATAAGTAGTTCCTGCTGATCAGTTATGTTAGTGGAAGCTCGGGAGATCCTGCTAGGGTAGCGACTAGTTGGTTGACGAGGAACCCAAGACGATAGTTAATTGGGATTGCCGAAGTGAGCTGAGCACCCATCCTCATATTTGATTCACTTTATCTATCTCTATCTCTTGCAATTTTAATTCTTCTTTTATATTATTTTATGTTATTTTATTATTTTAAAAATCTTAAACATATTTCTTATTTTACTCTCATACTATAACTCACTTAAAATATTAATTACATCTTTAATTTTTTAGGTTAAGATTGATTTAGTACTCGCTTCCCTAGGGTACAACCTTCAGAGTACTCACCTACTTCATTGTAAAATCTATATTACAGCTCGACCCGTATACTTGTGGATACTGCCTCATAACTCTCTATTTTATTGCAGTATTCACACTCTAGACGTTAGTATGTTTGGAGGCTGTCAATGACCTATTGGAACAATTCTAGTTTGAAAACAATTTTCTTGCATAGTGGAAAATTAAAATTTTGAAAACCGACCAAGTTTGTGATAAGCAATTAATCTTAAACTAAAATCGTACCTATGTTTTCAAGTAACCGGATTGTTGATGTTTTTCAGCTTTCAACCAAATGATCTTCTCTGCTATTCTTGTACCAATAATTGCTTCGAGTCTGGGTTCGAACCAATTGAATCAAAACACAGAAATAGAAAAAGTTTTCTTTTCTTTTTGGGATGAAAACGAAAATTCTCTCTTCTTTAATAGAAATTGGTAGAATTGTTATTCTGGAAAAATATATTTAATATTTGAGAATAAATTCTCTCTATTTTTTGGTAGAGTAACAATCTCTCAAAGTTGTCTAAATAGCTCTACCGGTGCCATGTATCTATTGGGAGAGAAGGTAGAACCTTTGTTGAATTGTAGAGGTTTATTTCAAATACAAAAATAACTTTCTATTCCAACTAGGAGAGGAAGAGGGGCTAATAGGGTGCGTTCCCCTCATATGTATTATGATGGAGATTTAGGCCTCTATTGTATTGGGCCTAATTATATGAGCTTTCTGAACTTTTAACCCAGTACATTAAAATTTAGTCCAACCTTATACTACTTTTTTATTTCCGAAAATAAACTTCTATATATTTATATTAAATAGTTTTCTCATCCCAATTTTACCCCAGGTAAAATTATGATGATTTCACCCTTGATAAAATTTTGAAAAAATACGTTTAATATATCACCACTCAACATGTTCACTATGACCAAATGGTTTATTTTTATTTTCAAGCTTTAAAACAGCTCAAAAATATAAACTCATTCTTCCGATCATTTCTGAGTAATCCATGTACATTTGTAAATGAATCATTTCTTATTTTCATTTCTACTTCCATTCTGAGAAAACCATAATAAGTTTCAAATGATTTCATTTCTCCATTTTGGAGAAAACCATAATTATTTCTAAATGTTTTCCATTTCCCTATTTCTATTCATTCTGTTCATTTTGATTGAAACACGTAATTCATTTCTAGTTTCAACGAGCTAGCGAAGGGACTGATTGAACATATGTGATTAGGACTCAAATGATTTATAAATAATTTATGGCTTTTCCTCTATTAATTATAAACTCATTTAGTCACAAATTCATTCCACTATAGTATCGTGACTGAGCTCTCCCTAATGACATACTATTATGAAAGCAACTACTTAGTGCTTGTCTAACGACCTTGTCATAAGTGTGTTACCATCATAGGTTATCCTTGATCTCTTTGGGATAATATCTGCTTTTCTAATATGATCATTTTTTATCTCATGGTAACCATTACATCTTCCTTCATGAAAAGTCAATTACTATTAAATTGTAATTAAGTCGTTCATCACAAAGACGAACAACCCATGCCCATGTTTACTTTTCATCAACCATGTAATGTCAATGGGAGGATATCATTTACCCATGTCTCGTGCTATGAATTCCACTGTTGTGAATGACATTACATATTGTAGAAGTCATACACCTAATGCACCAACTTTCTGTTCCTTATCTATTTGTACTTTGGCTTTTATTTACATCAAAGTGTACGAGTCACGTATAAATAGTTTGGCATTCATTCAGGATTTAGGTATGCAACACTATGAACGTCACAAAACTATTTTGTGATATCTTAACGTGTGAACCCATTTGTGAAATACTACATGTATAATTTATAATTATGTGAAATGTCCTTGTGAGCTTGGTAGATTAGCTAGGATACAATTGGCATACCATATGAATTAGATGGGCACTTGTACAAGACTGTATGTGTATGAGGGAGATGTGATATAATGACTTATGGCATAACACATTGTGCTCTTGGTTTGATTGGAGGATATGCACTTACAATGTACTTTCTGTATGTATCTAGTGTGTTTGGTTAGGGCACCTTAGGTGCATAATGTTCTACTATATTTTGGGTGAAATTTTGTGTATTAGAGTCTATATTACTTAAGCTACAAAAGGACTATGCAAATCAAATTTTTTAATAAGTTAATTCGAAAAGTAAGAAATTTAAGTTACAAAAAGTTCATTGTAAACTTATAAGAACATCGAAATATGAACTAACTCGTCAAAGGACTATGCTAATAACCAGTTTGATAAGGGTTTAGTAACTTAGAAAAATGCAAAATAATTAGGTGATTAGTTGGATACAAGACCATTTGTTAATAATTGGTAACAAATATGGTACATATTTGAATTGAGAATAAGATGTTAATGGGCCTTTGGCCCATTAGAAAGGAGAACCTAGTTTCAATACAACAAATCTTGTAAAATGTGAACCACATATAAGACCATTAACAAAAAGGTGATCTTATTAAAATTGAGATTAAGAATATTACATGTGAAAGCTCATCTAATGGGAAAATATGTGCTAATAAATGGAAAAAAATCATATTAATAAGTAATATGAGGATGTGTAATGAACCATGTTTAAGTCTTGAGTCTTAATATGAAATTTGAAATGAGACTAACTAAATTAGAATCTAACCTTAAGGTTATTAAAGACTCAACACTAATCCAAATATGGTGAGATAGGAAATCTTTGTGTATTTACTAAGCTCTTCAAGCTTAATGCATTAGTTGTTTGAACACATAAGTGAAAGCTTTTCTGAGAATCTTGAGTCTGCCTTGAGAGCATTGCATCAACATATGAGGTTCAAAGCTAGTGGAGTATTTGATTTTTGTATTAGCATGTGTTAGAACATGGACATGTACAAAGACACTTAAGTTTGTAATTATGTTGTAATTACATTACTATGTATTATTTGAAATCCTAATGGCATTTTAAGTTATATTGTGGCTTATGAATTGCTTTAAGCCTAATCTTGTGATGAAATTGAGTTCAAATGAGTGTTGTTAATGTTTTAAAATGATTGGGATCCAATTAGTATGATATGGCATTGTTTGGAGATGATTTAAGGTGTTTTATGATCAAATTTTTTGCTCCAGAGGTTGCAGTATCAAAACATGGTTTGGTTGTATCAATACAACCGAGGCAATAACTAGATTGCTACAATATAGGGGAAAGTGCAATACATCTAGGGGAGGTATTTGTACATGAACCTTGATTGCACCTTGTTTCACTATTTTGAGTGTTTTAAGCTTCCAAAGGCTTGTTTTGGTTTTGTGCTTATCCTTATCATTTTAATTATCATATATATCAACAAAAACATTGATTAAGTGTCCAAATCAAGATGAAGACTTATCAAGAAGTAAGTTTATACAATCACATTGCTGGGTTCTAATTTAAGACCAATATAAAGTTGAGTCCTAGCTACTTATTGTTAGAGTATTTATATATTCTGTTGATAACTTAACAACCAAACTTACCCCCAATATAAATAGATAAAATTGTGCAAGACAAATCAATATTCATAGCATATATCTTATTTAGTGGGAGTTACAAGGACTTGAGGAGTGGAATGCTATTGATCATATTTTCTATTCATTAAGAACTATTCAAGTGTATTTGTTAGACACCATTGAATGTTGATTATTCACCTATTGTTCTTAAGTTTATAGTTAGGAGATTTTTAGTAGGAAAATCTGGGGGGGGGGTTAAACTATTTGTACTCAAGGTGAGGCTACAATTATCTTAGGATTAGGATAGATTAGGTTTAAATCATTACTTGTATTTAGGGGCGAAGCCAGGAAAATTTTTTAGGGGGCGGATGAAATTTAAATTTTTTATAGTTTATATCTTTATAATTTGTAAAGGATTAAATCGAATTTTTATAATTTTGGGGGGGCAAAGTGCAATTTTACCTTTACTAATTTAAAATTTTTAAAAAATTATAAGGGCCTAAATAATAATTTTACATTTTAGGGGGGCCGGGCCCATGCTAGCCCCTCTAGATTCGCCCCTGCTTGTACTCTATGAATTTAGTAGTATAAACCATCTTTGGGTAAGGTTCTGAAGACTTAGATTAAGTCCAAAGTGCATAAATAATTTCTTAATATTTATTCTCTCATTTTATTTTTCAGTGTCAAACTCTATCCTAAGTCATGTGCCCACGTTATATGCTACACCCATGTTGCTATAACTTATTACCTGGCTCAAATTTTTCAATCACAAGCATAACTCCAATCATCATTCATTGAAACCTGATTTACAGCACTAGCTAGCTGTAGAAATACCTATTCATTCAATCTATACAGATACTCTTCTAATCAACCCCTGACAATAGAGAAGGCTCAAATGCCAATAGCTATACTTATGAATTATTATTTTATATTTTTTGAGTCGCATGAAAGGAAAGTTTCAAAAAAGGTAGATGACAAGATGTGAGAATAATAAATTTAAATGGTTATAATGGTATGACGCTTGAAGCAATCTAATTCAGATCCCATATGATTAGAAGAACAGACCATCCATTATAAGCTAGAAACAATGTGAAAATGTTTGCCTTTCTCATTAATTTTCCATAATAAAATACCGAAAGCTCAACCCAATAACAAAAGCAGTCACGATCGATCCTGTAGTGAGCCCAATAGCTAGCGTGGTGTCCAGCAGTAAATTTTACATGAAAAAAGAACGAAACACGACTAGGAACATTTTATTTGGATCAAACAACCTTGACATCGGGCCTGTCATCCTCGACCATGAAAGAACGCCAGAACCAGTGCTGCTTCCAGACTTTGTCAACCATAGCATCAACAGGGACACCTTTGGTCTCAGGCAACAAGAACCATGTGAAGGCTCCCATTATGATAACCCAAGCAGCAAAGAAGAAAAAGATTCCAGCTTGCATCTGGCATAGCATTGAGAGGAAAGCTTGACCAATGATGAAAGTGAAGAGCATGTTGGTGCTGACTGCAAAGGCAAAACCAGCCGATCTGGTCTCCAGAGGGAAAATCTCACTAGGAATTAACCAACCAAGAGGTCCCCATGACCAGGCAAAGCCCATGACAAAGGTACACACCAAGATCACCACAAAGATTGCCTCTCCTTTGGAAAGATTGTCACCTGAGGTTTTCAATTCTTTGAAAAGGATTATGCCAATAATAACCTGCATGTAATTTATGCAACACATTAAATACCAACATTAATTAATTTATAATAAGTGAATAAAAATATAAGATGGAGACTTGACCTGAGAAATGAACATTTGGATACATGCTTCAAGTAGCAGAATTCTCCTCCCAGCCCTATCTACTACATATATTGAAACTACAGTACTAAACACATTGACAAGGCCAGTAATAACAGATGAAAGCAATGCAGCATCATTCCCAAATCCCACCGTCTGGAACAGAACAGGAGCGTAGAACATTATAGCGTTGATTCCAGTAAATTGCTGGAAAATTTGCAAACAGATGGAAATTACTAGTTGGGGTCGGCTAACTTGCTTCATTAGTTTGCGGAAAGGGTCCTTTACTTGCTTTGCCATCTCACATGCATGAATAATTGAATCTAACTCGTCATCAACATTTTCGACACCACGAATCTTCCTCAGAACCTTCCTTCCTTCCTCAACTTTATGACGTTCAATAAGGCTAGTTGGAGTCTCACAAATGAGTATAGATCCCAAACAAAGCATCAAAGCGGGGACACCAGCAATGCCAAGAGAAATTCTCCATCCATGAGGATGGACATTTGTTGTAAAGTAGTTTATCAAATTGGATACCAAAATTCCAATTGTAATGAAAAGCTGGAAACTTATGTTGAGTGCTCCACGAAGATTAGGTGGAGCTATCTCCGATAAGAAGAGTGGTACCGCCTGAAATAATAAAGTGATTAATATAAATTAATGATTAATACATGTAAATTAATCACAAATATTAGTGATTAATATAAATTAAATTGAAAAGGATACATGTAATTATGTAAAGGCCATTGGTAGAAGTAAAGTAAGGCATGCAGAAGAGTCTGTCACTAAAACTAATTATATAACTTACTTGATTGGCAAACCCAACACCAAAGCCGAGAAAAATTCTCCCAAAAATTATCATTTCGATGTTGATACCTCCAGCAGTCAACATCACGCCTATTATGAAAAAAATTGAAGCAATCTGCATGGTGAGTTTCCTACCATGTTTTGAGCACACCTTTGAAGCTACAAAACTAGCTATTAAAGCAGCAAGGTACAAGCAAGACGTGAACAACTGGAGGAATTGGTTATCGTATTTGCAGTAATTGTTTTCAAGTGCATAATGTTTCTTTTCAAACACAGCTGGAAAGAATTTTTTTAAGAAATCATCCATGGATGTTACTCCACCTGTTAAATCAAATCAAACACTTTTCTTAGCACATGTTTTTAATTTGAATCTAATAATACAAATATTCTAAAGAAAAAGGAAAACCTGAAATGCCAATATCATATCCAAACATCAAGCCCCCAAAGGCTGCTATGATCACACAAACTATGACATACACTGTTATCCTGCCTTCAAATTCTTGATTCTCACCAGAGCCGCTTACTACGACTGCCGGCATTTTCCACTAAAGTTGCAATGAAGATATAGAAGTAAATATAAATATAGATAGGAATACTAGCTCTCTTTTCTTTTTCTTTATTTGTGAATAAGTAATAAAGACCAACACTACTATTATTATTTAGTTGTCATAAATTAAAACGTCAGTGTCTTAGACCTTATTTAATAGCATGGTTTATATACGACAGTTGGGATTCCAACTGAAATCTAACATTGACATTTTCTTCTAACTAAAACCACGATAAGTTGTCCCTAACAGGTTTTTTCTAAATTTAACCTTCATCTGGCTTTATTCAGATTTGGAATGTATGCTCAAACCCCACCCCAAACTGATATTCCTGATCCATTATTTTCGACATTGACAAAGGACTACTCACACTAAACAGTTACTAATCCACCTCAATAAGCACAATTCCACATCTTTTCCTAATTATGCGTGGATTTGGTCACATTTAGAGTTCATACTCCTACTAATTTCAGAACATTTAGAGTTCATATCATCATCATGAATTAAGAGAAGCACCAGTTCAGCAAAAGAAACAAATCTTACATATAATCGAGAGCTATCATTGTATTGTTGCTTTTTACAATTTCTGCACCATACAACTGACCACAAATCTTGTGTTTGTAGCTGACATCCACACAAGTTTATCCTCTCTTTCAAAGTCAATTACCAGGCCCATCCATCTTTTTCCACAACTCCCTACACTCCTCTAAGTCCAAATGAGACAATTCTCTTCTGAATTCAATCTTTCACAACATTATACACTCCAATTAGCTATCATTAAGCCTAAAGACAATTTGTAAGGTCCCTCACTCATCTCGATGGGTGGTACGAAAGAGAGATGCTCACAAAAACATTTTCAATGTAAAAACCAGTACTTTATTTAAGAACAGAAATAATAAAATATTTTTATAAAATCATAGAAAATAGATATATTCACTTTTAATTGGTAAGAATCATGTTATTAGCATTTAGAATCCAATTACAGGTGATTGGAGGTGTCCGAGGCCTAAAACGAGACTTGGAAGGCTTAAAACTAACAAAATAGTGCAGGGATCCTCCTTTGACATTGTTGTATTGTTACAACTATCTAGTTGTGCAGATACAAGTGTTCAGAACTATTCACTTGTGCCAATACATCTGAGCCTATCTATTGAAGCTTCGACCTCCAGAGTAAAATATTGCCTTAAAAGAATCTTATTTCAGCTCCAGACTTCACCACATCAAAAATCAAACTTAGAGAAATTAAAAATCACATTTTAATGACAAAAAACAACTCCCAAAGTATCTCCAAACATGTTCAAAAAATAGTTAAAGGTCAACATCTTCATCCATAAGACATAGTCAAAATAAAGAACAACTTGTCAAAGCATACATGAGTTACTCTAGCATCATAAAACACATATAAAACCATGTAAAAGCCAATCTAATTGTGTCAGACCTAATCATGTAAAAAACCATTCAGAAATATAGATTGGACTCAAGGCCATCTAAAGTAAACAAAATAAAAGTGGAGGTTACCACCATTACAATTTATAGTAAAATGAAACAAATATATATGCATCCCTCAATGACCTCTTTAGTACATGCCACTAGGTACTCATTACAAATACAAAAGTTTCATACTATTCAATGATAGAAATGGCATTTTCATGGGATCCTCGTGTTGCACCGAGCCTTGATTCTGAAAACCTATGTGCAAAAATAATGACGCGTTAAACATAAAGCTTAGTAAGATAACATGGAAATTCCCTAAATACTTACCTTTCAAACGGTGACCTAGACTTCGTACAATAATTTATAAAGGGTTTAAAGAAATGCTATTAATATCTTTCCTAAGGATTATAACACCCTTTGTTTGACCTGATTGTCGAGTTTAAGCTATAGGATGTTACATTCGTTGTCAGCGCAACTACGATCAATTACAACATAATTGCTATTGAATCAACACAATATATTCACAAACATAATCATTACATCAGTATTTTATAGTATATTAACATATTTAGGGTTTATACGAGCTTATGAAAGCTCTTTTCGTAACTCGAGACCACTAAAGGACTAAACTGTAAAGTTCCAAACTTTTTCGGGCTGAAGTCACTGTTGGGAAAAATCCGGTTTGAAAACAATTTTCTTGCACAACAAAAAATTAAAAATTTGAAAATTGAGTCGGTTTCGGAAAACTAAATTGCAAAGTCTCAAACAGCGACGCCTGGTGACTACCCAAGTAATTTTTCTACATTTGCTGTCTTTCTAAATTTTCAATGTCCTTGCTTCCTTCAAATACTAGAGCTCACTAACGACACCGAAACATTTTCTCTTCCGATCTATTTTCAAATGAGGCTTCTTAGGACATGCAATTCCTACCTTTGTAAACTCAACAAGATTCCTGCCATTCTCTATGGCTATGTTTGACCTCCTCTTTCCACTTCCTTCTAACAGAAACTACTGGCCATTCAACATTGGACATGCAGTTCCTATTAGGGATTACCTTGATCGACCTATCACACCCTTCGATTGATTACGTCTGTAAACTAATCAGTGCCTTTTTGAATCGTATGGGATCCACAGCTTCCCTAGTGAACTAGTATATGCGTGTACAATGAACACCTCCATACCTAATAAGCGATCGTGTGTCAGAGTCTTAAAAATTTATATAAAGAATGATCGAGCCTAGAAACTAACTGTGACAACGACTTGAGGCAAGTGCACCTATCGAACAGTAGTATAGCTTAGTGGCAAGACTGAAATGTCGAACCCAAAGGAACCAAAAGTACTAATACTAACTTTCTTTTTATTATTTAGCCTAAGATAAAAGTGAATTGTTTATTTAATCTAAAATTAACTAACTACTAAGCTAAAGATGCAAAGACAAAGAGAATGAATTGGGGAAATACTTGTGGGAAAAACCAATTGATTAAGACAATACCTAAGGAAGAATCCACCTAGACTTCACTTGTTATTTAACTCTGAACCAGACGATTTATTCACTTGACTTGATCCGTAGGATTCCCTAATGTATATTAATAACTCTCTCGAGGCTACTAACGTCTAACCCTAGGTTGATTAATTGAAATCTCTTTCTAAATAAAACCCCTAGAATTGCATTAACTCGATCTATGGACTCCTATATTAGGTTTTACCCTAATCCGACAAATTTTCGTCATCCTATCTTTAGGGTTGCGATCAACTCCGCTTAACTATGCTAGATTTACTCTTAGACAGGGTCTATTCCTCCTCTGCCTAAGCACATCAATACTTGAATCAATATCCTGAAATATTAAAACAAGAATTAAGAACACATAATTAAGAACAAATCAAGTATTTATCATATAGTTCAGAAAACAATAACAAGATTCGTCTTAGGTTTCATCCCCCTTACGTATTTGAGGGTTTTGTTCATAATTATAAAAGAATACATATCAGAAGAAAATATAAAACAAAACATAAGAAAAACCCTAAAACCCCCTGAAGGAATTGAAGAGAAGATCCTCCGTCTTGAGTATAAATTCGGCTTCTTAAGATGAATCATCTGGCTTTCTTTGAGTAAATCCCACTATTCTGGCCTCTCTAGCTTGGCTCTTCGGCCTAACTGGATGCCCCTGAAGGTTGGCCTCTAGGGTGTTTTGATCGCTGAAATCAGAACTTTAAAAATTTATAAAACGAACGATCAAACCTGGAAACTGACTCTGACAACGATTAAAGGCAAGTGTACCTATCGAACAGTAGTATAGCTTAGGCAAGACCGGATTTGTCGAACCCAAAGGAACTAAAAGTACTAATACTCACTTTCTTTTTATTATTTAGCCTTAAATAAAGTGAAGTTACTTTAATCTAAATTAACGACTACTAAGCTAAAGACGCAAAGACAAAAAGAACGAATTGGGAAATAACTTGACGAAAAAAACTCAGTTGATCACGATGATACCCTTAGGAAGAATCCACCTAGACTTCACTTGTTATCTAACACTGAACCATACGATTTATTCACTTAGTTTGATCCGTAGGACTCCCTAACGTATATAAAACCCTCTCTCGAGGCGAATAACGTCTAACCCTAGGTTAATTAGTGGAACTCTCGTTCTCTTATAATAACCCCCTAGAATAGCAGTAAATCGATCAATGGATTCCCATATTAGGTTTCACCCTAATCTGGCAAAATCTCGTAACCCTATGTCTAGGTGTTCGATCAACTCCGCTTAATTACGCTCGATCTACTCTTAAGCAGGGTCTATTCCTCCTTCACCTAAGCACATCAGATTTGGATTAAGCATGCATAATTAAGAACAAATAAGTATTTATCATATAATTCAGAAAACGATAACAAGATTCATCTAGGTTTCATCCCCTTCAGGTATCTGAGGGATTTAGTTCATAACAAATAAAGAAAACATCTCAAGAGAAAAGATAAAACAAAACATGAGAAATCCCTAAAACTCCCTGAAGGAATTGAAGGAGAAATCCGCCGTCTTGTGTAGAATTCCGACTTCTTGGGATGGATCAACTGGCTAACTCGAGCGATTCCCACAACTCTGACCTTTTCAGCTTGGCTCCTTGGCCTAGCTCGACGCCTTTCGGCTTCTACCGAACTCTCCATTTCAAGTTGCCCCCTTGGGTGTTTATATAGACTTTGAGATGCCTTACTTGGTCCCTAAGTATCGTAATTTAAGTAGAATTCCTACTAAGGTGTTTGAATAGGCTTTGGAATGTGTTTCTTTGCCTCCAAGTATCCTTTCCCGAATGAGATTGCTCTTTCCAGCGACAGGGACACGGCCAAGGCATACGTCCGTGTGAATCGTAGCCAGGCTGTGTTCGGATTCTTTAATGAGGCACGACCGTGTGAATCAGGGGTCAGGCCATGTTCTGTATGATCAATAAGGCACTACCGTGTGGGCTTAAGTCCAGGCCATGTCGATTTCATGATACGGCCCATTTACTCCGTTTTCCTGGGTATAAGACATGAAAACAAAGGATTAAAAGCACCTTTTTACATAAATCGATGCTTAATTCATCTAAAAGCATACTAAATGTGGGATTAAAATTTGTTACTTTTGTTGTTTATCAAATACCCCTACACTTAAGCTTTTGCTTGTCCTCAAGCAAAATTCTCAACTTACAATTAAAATAAACTTTCCATGATTCATAATTCCTATCAATAATGTCTCATCATAATTCATAGATAATTTATACATGGATGAGTCAATTCGAAGAGTCCTAAAGATTCAAAACAGTCAAAGTCATATATTTGTAGCATAAAAATGTAGGTGTTTCCCTTATCTAAATAATTACCTTTGATTCAAAATCAACAAGGATTGACATCCTCTCTAAGGATTCACTCAAACCACTCGAGGTGTTTAATGTTCAAAATTAAGCTCTCAGAAGTCGAACCTGAAAAGTTAATCCCATAGGCTTGCCTGAAAATTAAATCTCCACCACTATAATATGCGATGATACACAAATCAAAAGGTCTTTAACAGGGTTGTAATGGGGCTAGGGTTAAAGGTGTGGATAAAGGCTGAAATTAGAAGGTTAGAATCGAGACTGACTTGACAAATTGCCTAACTAAAAATATCAACTAATCCTAAATAATTACATCAATTGAAGACTAATAATACGAGCTTTTCCTTTAAGATTTGAAATTTTAACATGTAAGCTCACTTAATAGAACTAATACTGAGTATACTTCGAGTTTTTTTTTTAGAACAAATGAATGTATCTATTACTTAAAAATAAAGATAACATCTAGGCAACACATCAAATTCAATCTCGATATGAGGGTAGTCAAAAGGAATGGTGATTACAAATACAAAGGGGTTTTGGGTTAATATTAGTCGGCGAGTCAATAAAAAGGGTTGTTAGGATTAAATGGGGTTCACTAGGGGTTAATTTATGGAGGTAGGCTGTTTAGTGGAGTGAGTGGGTTAAATCCTAGGTGCCTTTATCATCTCTATATATCAAAACATAAATGTGGTCTCAACATGTATAATGGAGGCAAATTCTAAAATAACAGTTCAAAGTTGACACACTTATAATCAATAAGTGAGCACGAAAGAATGTATGCTCATAAGGCTCAAAAGCTCACAGAAATTATGGGTTTTTGATGTCAACCTCGTAAATTTTGAACTTCAAGATATCATTCAGATTCAGGTGGACAATCTTAAAAAAATTTTAATTCTGAAAAATAGACTTATCATGCTTGATTCCCTAGTATCCTTCAAATTTAATCATCAATGCATAATTATCAATGACTTAATCCAAAACATATCAATAAAAATCATGAATCAAAGGAATTTTCATTTTAATCATAATATGAGAAACTTACTTTAAGATCAAGGCATAATTCAGGGATTTTCATATAATACTATAATTAACCCCCCTCCACACTTAAGTTGTACATTGCCCTCAATGTACAAAGATAGATAATAGCAAAATAATCATAAAATCAATAGATGGGGAGAGAAGTGAAACTTCCTGAATTTTGGGTATGGGCGGAGTTGAACGTGGGGAAGTGCCTCTAACCATTTGAAATTGAATCCTTGAAGCAGCCGTTCTGCTTTTATTGAATCCTAAGCTAAATCTAAATGTCATAAAGAATAAGAAGAAAATAATAAAGAAAATAAAATAAAGTAAAAGTAAAAATAAAATAAAATAAAATAAAAATAAAAATAAATAATGGAAAATGAAAGACATCTAGAAAAGAAAAAGGAAGAAGGAGGTTTAAATAGAGATGTAGCCCGTTTTTTGGGATTTTGAATTTTTAGCGCGTTTAGGTATCTGGCTACGACCGTGGGTATAGTGGCACGCCCGTGTCTTCCTTCACACGGTCATTTGAAACGGGCGTGCTCCTCCTGTGTTCGTCAAGTCAGAATGTTGGCACGTTTAAACGGCACGGGCGTGTTCTGCCCGTGTTTGGCAAGTCAGTATGTAGGCACAGTCAGAAGGCATGACCGTGTTTATCCCATGTTTAACAAGTTAGTAACCTCGCACGGGAGGTCGGCACGGGCGTGGGATATTATCGCCGCTCGTGTTTTGGGAAAAGAAAATTTTCTCTATCGTGCATGGCTACTGGCACGCCCATGGATCGTCCCCTGGCTTCCACACGGCAACGGGCACGCCCGTGTGCAAGGCCGTGTGGTCTGGAAATCTGCTTTCTTGGTTAGTTCGGTGCTAAAGAAGAAGAAGAAAATGAAAAAAGAAAAAAGAAAAAAATAAAAATGTAAAAATAAATAGGGTTAGTGCTCGGGTTGCCTCCCGAGAAGCGCTCGTTTATAGTCTTAAGTTAGGCTTTACCTCTCATTCGTATGGTCATGGTAGTTTGAGGAGGTGGAAATCCTTTCTCATGCGATCAATTCGGTTATGGATATATAGTTCAAGTCGAGTAGTGTTTACCTAAAAAGTGTTGAATTTAGGCTTGCTTACCTCAACTGTGTCGTATAGGAAGACATTAAGTACCTCAAAAGTGGTTTCTTCGTTTGTCTTGAGGTCTGAATTGGTGATTCGAGGGTCTTCCTTATTCAACAATACCTGATCCCCTATTTTGAAGTGATTTGTTGTTCCTATCAGCTCGTCTGGGGATTCCTTCAGTTTCACTTCGTGTGGTTTCGGTTCTTCTTTAAATTGTGTTTTCCACTCTTCTAGTTTGTCGACCCTAAGGCTTCGTTACTCATATAATTCTTCTTTGTTGGCACGAGGTCTAAGATCTAGCTCAGCTAGGTGATTTCGTGATGCTTCCTGTAAAGAAGGTTGAACCAAATGGTTATCAATAAAATTAACGTTCGTACCTTTATTACTCGATGTCCTAGTTGGGTCGAGCTTGAAGAGTGATTGTTTCATCGTCTACACGAAGTGTGAGTTCATCGAATTCTTCCTCTGTGTGATCTTTCTTTATTGCATCGGGATATGGCACATGAGGTTGGTATTCTGTAATTGTCGGTTTTGGTATATCATGGCACACCTCAACCTTACCTTCGCTTACCACAGGTTCTTCCCTTGGGTCAGATTCTACTAACAATTCACTGTTATGAGCTTGTACGGCTTGGAGCCCATGATTCGACTCAGGTTTGTAGCCTTGTGGTGTTTCCTGTGGTAAAAGTTGAACAATTTGATTATCAACTGAATTTACTTTCTCACCTTCATCACTTGATGTCCTGGCCGAGTCAAGAGCTTGTAGACTGATTGATTCGTCACCTACACGAAGAATGAGTTCTCCTGTACCAACATCAATTTTAGTCCTGGCAGTTGCTAGAAAGGGTCTTCCTAAAATTAAAGGAATTGAATTGTCCTCATTCATGTCTAAGACAACAAAATCTACTAGGAATATGAAGTTATCAATTTTGATTAGAACATTTTCTATTATACCCCTAGGAATTCTGATAGTTTTATCAATTAACTGAATGCTCATCCTAGTTTGTCTGGGTTTCCCTAGACATAGTTGTTTAAACATTTTATAAGGCATAACGTTGATGCTTGCCCCTAAATCAGCTAAAGCATTATCAATAGATAAACTACAAATTAAACATGGAATTGTAAAACTCCCTGGATCCTTTAATTTTCGTGGCAGTTTATTTTGTAGAATTGCTGAGCACATTGCGTTTAGCTCCACATGCGATGCCTCGTCTAGTTTCCATTTGTTTGTCAATAGCTCTTTTAAAAATTTTCTATAATCGGGTATCTACGAAAGAGCTTCGAGTAACGGTAAGTTAATATGTAATTTCTTTAAAAGTTTAAGAAACTTACCAGACTGTTCCTCTATATCGTCTCTCTTCATCGCTTCGGGATAAGGTATACGAGGTTTGTACTCTTTGATTACCAGTTTCGGCTTTTCTTGCGTTACCTCTATTTTACCTTTGTCTACCTCTTGGTTTTGTTCGTCTAACCCTTTGCTATCATGATCTGTGATGGCTTGAATTTGCTCCTTAGGGTTAATCTCGGTGTTACTTGGTAGACGTCCTTGCGGTCGTTCTGCCATTAACTTTGCAAGTTGGCTGACTGCATTAGTGACTTCTTTGATTGAATTAGAAACTTTTTCCATCAACGATTTTCGATCTTTAAGTGTTTTCTCATTTTCTTGGAAACGATTTTCCATGTTTGCCATAAATTTTTTCAGCATCTCTTCGAGGTTCGACTCCTTTTCCTGATGGTAAGGTGGTTGTTGAAAATTTGGAGGAAGTTCCTGTTTTTGGCTATTTTGATCATCCCACGAGAAATTAGGATGGTACCTCCAACCTGTATTATAAGTGTTACCATAAAAATTATTTTGAAGTCTAGGATAGTTACCCATATAGTGGACTTGTTCGTTCTCCATGCCATATCCGTAAGGTGGGTACTCAGGATTCGCCACGCCTCTTAGATTCGAATCATATTGCATTACTGGGTGTACTGGGTCGAGGTTGTAGATATTGGCTGCTTTTGTTGGCTCTGTCCTCATGAATTGCCACTGATAATTATTCAGTGCCATCTCTAAAATTATCTCCCAAAAAAAATTAGCAAAGTAAAAAAATAATAATGAAAATAAGTTGCAATTAAAAAAATGGCTAAAGTAATAAAAATAGAGCTTTCTTAATATTTTAGTTTCCCCGCAACGACGCCAAAAACTTGATCGCTGAAATCAGAGCTTTAAAAATTTATAAAACGAATGATCAAACCTGAAAACTAACTTTGACAACGATTAAAGGAAAGTGTACCTATCTAACAGTAGTATAGCTTAGGCAAGACCGGATTTGTCGAACCCAAAGTAACTAAAAGTACTAATGCTCACTTTCTTTTTATTATTTAGCCTAAAATAAACTGAAGTTGCTTTAATCTAAATTAACGACTACTAAGCTAAAGATGCAAAGACAAAAAGAACGAATTACGAAATAACTTGACGAGAAAAACTCAGTTGATCACGATGATACCCTCAGGAAGAATCCACCTAGACTTCACTTGTTATCTAACACTGAACCATACGATTTATTCACTTAGTTTGATCCGTAGGACCCCCTAACGTATATTAAACCCTCTCTCGAGGCGAATAATGTCTAACCCTAGGTTAATTAGTGGAACTCTCGTTCTCTTACAATAACCCAATAGAATAGCAGTAAATCGATCAATGGATTCCCATAATAGGTTTCACCCTAATCCGGTAAAATATCGTAACCCTATCTCTAGGCGTTCGATCAACTCCGCTTAATTACGCTTGATCTACTCTTAAACAGGGTCTATTCCTCCTCCACCTAAGCACATCAGATTTGGATTAAGCATGCATAATTAAGAACAAACTAAGTATTTATCATATAATTCAGAAAACAATAACAAGATTCATCTAGGTTTCATCCCCTTCAGGTATCTGAGGGATTTAGTTCATAACAAATAAAGAAAACATCTCAAGAGAAAAGATAAAACAAAACATGAGAAATCCCTAAAACTCCCTAAAAGGAATTGAAGGAGAAATCCGCCGTCTTGAGTAGAATTCCGGCTTCTTGGAATGGATCAACTGGCTAACTCGAGCGATTCCCACAATTCTGACCTTTCCGGCTTGGCTTCTTGGCCTAGCTCGACGCCTTTCGGCTTCTGCCAAACTCTCCCTTTCAAGTTGCCCCCTTGGGTGTTTATATAGACTTTGAGATGCCTTACTTGGTCCTTAAGTATCCTAATTTAAGTAGAATTCCTACTAGGGTGTTTGAATAGGCTTTGGAATGTGTTTCTTTGCCTCCAAGTATCCTTTCCCGAATGAGATTGCTCTTTCCAGCGACAGGAACACGACCATAGCACACGCCCGTGTGAATCGTAGCCAGGTCGTGTTCGAATTTCTTTAATGAGGCACGACCGTGTGAATCAAGGGTCAGGTCGTGTGGGCTTAAGTGCAGGCCGTGTCGATTTCGTGATACGACCCATTTACTCCGTTTTGGCCCCGTTTTCCGTTCTTTTCATCCTCGGGTGCTTTCCTGGGTATAAAACATGAAAACAAGGGATTAAAAGCACATTTTTACATAAATCGAGGCTTAATTCATCTAAAATCATACTAAATGTGGGATTAAAATATGTTGCTTTTGCGGTTTATCTTGTTTATATAGGTTTTTGGAATGGCTTCCTTTGCCTCTAAATACCCTAATCTGAGTAAAATTCCTCTTTATCACGGCAGGGACACACCCATGGCACACGCCCGTGTGAATCGTGGCCAGGCCGTAGTCAGGACTGTTAATGAGGTACGGCCGTGTGGTCTTTGGCTCAGGCCATGTCGATTTTGTAAGTTGGCCCATTTACTCCGTTTTAGGGCCGTTTCTCGTTCTTTTCGTCCCCCGGTGCTCTCCTAAATATAAAACATGAAAACAAAGGATTAAGAGCACTAAATTACACAATTCAGGGAATAAATCATCCAGAAGTATGCTAAATGTGAGATTAAAATATGTTTATATTACGGGTTATCAAATACCCCCACACTTAAGCATTTGTTTGTCCTCAAGCAAAATTCTCAACTCACAATTAAAATGAACTTCCTTAATTCATAATATTCATCAATAATGTTCCATTAGAATTTAAAGATAATTCATACATTGATAATTTAAGTAAAGGGTCTTAAAGATTCAAACAATCAAAGTTATGGTTTTTGTAGCACGAAAACATAGGTGTTTTCCCTTTACCTAAATAATTACCTTTAATTCAAAATTGACAAGAGTTGACATCTTCACTAAAGATTCACTCAAATCACTCAATCTGTTTAAGGTTCAAAATTAAGCACTCAAAAGTCGAACATGAAAAGTTAATCCCATAGGCTTTCCTGAAAATCAAATATCCACCACTGTAAAATGAGATGATACACAAATCAAAAGGTCTTTAAAAAGGGTTGTAATGGGGCTCAGGTTAAAGGTGTGGATAAAGGATAAATTATAAGGTTAGAATCGAGATTGAATTGAAAATTTACCTAACTAGAAAAATGAACTAATCCTAAATAATTACATCAATTGAAAACTAATAATACGATCTTTTTCTTCAAGATGTGGAAGTTAAACGTATAAGCTCGCCTAATTATAAAACTAATAATGAATATACTTTGATTTTTTTAAGAATCTATAATAATAGGAATGAACTTTTACAACTGAAATATAAAACATAGCTAGGCAACTGTTCAAAATCAAATCTCGACAAAAAGGAAGTCAAGGAATGGTGAATCAATAAGAGGGTTGTTAGGATAAAAGGGGTTTCACAAGGGGTTAATTGTGAAGGTAGGTTTTTAGTGGAGTGAGTGGGTTAAATTCTAAGTGCCTTTATCATCTCTGTATATCAAATCAATAATGTGATCTTGACATTTATAATCGAAGCAAGTTCTAGAATAACAAATCAATGTTGACACACTCATAATCAAAAAGTGAGCACGAAAGGATGTATGCTCTAAAAGGCTCAAAATCTCACAAAAATTATGGTTTTTTGATATCAACCTTGTAAATTTCAAACTTCAAGGTAATAATTAGATTCAGGTAGACAACCTAACAAAATTTTAATTTTTGAAAATAGACTTATCATGCTTGATTCTCTAGTCTCCTAAAGTTTAAATCATCACTGCACAATTATCAATGACATAATCTAAAACATATCAAAAAAAATTATAAATCAAAAGAAATTTTGTTCTAATCATAATATGAGAAAGTTACTTAAGAACAAGGTATAATTCAAGGCATAATTCAGGGATTTGAGAATAATGCAGAAAGTTAGGCACTTTCTCGAAATAAATATTCACCCCACACTTAAAATGTACATTACCCTCAATGTACAAAGATATATATGAAATTTAAGAGATAGGGAGAGGTGAAACTTCCTGAATTTGGATGGCTTCCTTGAGTTGGGAGTGTCGTTGTGTGGTGACTGTCGACGTTCTTACGCTAGATGAAGAAATTGGGAAGCTTGTGAAGAATTAGCTAGGAAATAATAATAATTCAAAATATACTAAATATATATTTAAAGACAAGAAAGATAAAGAGAACGAAAATAGAAAGTAAAATAAAATTAAAGAAATAGATTAATAGACCGGAGAGTCCTTATTGTTAGATGGTTAGCGGGGTGAGTGTGATTTCTAATGTTGTGGTGTCGTGGCTATGGTCATGGTGTGGTGATTCCCAAGCAACCTTTAGAACTTAAATAAAAGAAAACGAAATAAAATAGATTAAACTAAGTAAAAGAAAATTAAAGAAAAAGAAAATAAATGAGAAGTGAAAATGAAAAGAAAAGTTAAATGGACTCAAAAGTCCTTTTCCTGTCGAATTAATAAAGCGGCCGGCATGAACTTATGTAGATCGGTCTCACAAAGGGTGACTATGCTAGGATCCTTCCGTTTCTTCGACATGGATGATTGTTAGAACAAGAGTTAGGAGAATGAAGGAAAGAATCAAAATTGAGAGGGGATGTAAAGAAAAAAGAAGGGTGGGGAGTAGGTAAGAAAGGGAAAGGGGTGGTTTAAGTAGAAATTTCAGGTCTGGTACGTTCCCACGCCCGTGTATCGTGGGCGTGTCGAGTCACACGGCCGTGCTATGCTTCGTTCTTTTCTCCCACGGCCATGTGCAGATCGCCACGCCTGTGTTGCTAAAACAGTTTCGGTCACGGCCGCATCGCACAGCTGTGGTGTTCAGTTGAGGGCCCGTGGCTTGAAGATATTTTTTGTCTTGTTTCGTACTATCTCTGATATGTCAGTACGTACATCCGTAGCATCCAAACGGTCATGGCCACGGCCGTGTGGTATGGAAATCAGCACTTGGTTAGTTTATAGTTAGGTGCTAAAAAAGGAAAAATTAAAGAAACAAAAAAATGTGAAGATTAATGGGGTTAGTGCTCGGGTTGCCTCCCAAGAAGCGCTCATTCACAGTCTTAAGCTAGACTTACCTCTCATTCTCAAATTAATGTTGGTTTCAGGAGTTGAAAGTCCTTTCTCATGCTATCAATCCTATTATCAGTATGTAATTCGAGTCGAGTAGCGTTTACTTTAAAAGTGCCGAATGTAGGATTACTTATCTCGACTGTTCCGTATGGGAAAACATTGAGTACCTTAAAAGAGATTCCTTTGTTTGTATTAGAGTCAGGAGGAGGTATTCGAGGGTCTGCCTTATCTAACAATACCTGATCTCCGATCTTAAATTCGTTTGTCCCACGGAATGGTGTTGGTTATGCTTTGTGTATTCCTAATTTCTCCTTGAAGTGTGTCTTCCACTCGTCTAGTTCATCGACCTGAAGCCTTCGTTCCTCATGAGTTAGTTCCTTGTTGGCATTAGGTCTAGGATCTGGCTCAGTTGTGTAGTTCCGTGGTGCTTCCTAAAAAGAAGGTTTAGCCGAATGGTTATTAATAGAATTTATGTTCTCACCTTGATTACTCGATGTCCTAGCCGAGTCAAGAGCCTGGAGACTGATTGATTCGTCACCTACACAAAGTATGAGTTCACCTACGCTGACATCAATTTTAGTCCTAGCAGTTGCTAAAAAGGGTCTTCCTAAAATTAAGGGGATACTATTGTCCTCATCCATGTCTAAAACGACAAAGTCTACTGGGAATACAAATTTATCAATTTTCACAAGAACATCTTCAATTATACCCCTAGGAATTCTAATAGTTTTATCAACTAATTGAATGATCATCCTAGTTTGTTTGCGTTTCCCTAGACCTAGTTGTTTAAACATTTTATAAGGCATAACGTTTCTGCTTGCCCCTAAATCAGCTAAAGCATTTTCAACAGATAAACTACCAATTAAACATGGAATTGTAAAACTCCCTGGATCTTTTAATTTTCGTGGTAGTTTATTTTGCAACATTGCTGAGCACACTGCGTTTAGTTCCACATGCGATTCCTCGTCTAACTTCCGCTTGTTTATTAATAGCTCTTTTAAAAATATCCTTGAATCTGGCATCTGCGAAAGAGCTTCAAGAAACGGTAAGTTAATATGTAATTTCTTTAAAAGTTTAAGAAATTTACCGAATTGTTCTTCTATGTTGTCCTTCTTCATCGTATCGGGATATGGTATACAAGGCTGGTACTCTTTAATTACTGGTTTTGGCTTCTCGTGACTTACCTCGACATTACCTTTCTCTACCAAATTCTCTTGGCTTAATTTGGGCTCATCTAACCCTACACTATCCTGAGCTGTTATGGCTTGAAGTTGCTCCTTTGGGTTAGTCTTAGTGTTGCTTGGCAAGCTACCTTGTGGTCGTTCTGAGACGATCTTGGCAAGTTGTCCTAATTGGTTCTCGATCCCTTGAATTGATGCTTGTTAATTTTTAAGTGTTGTCTCTGTGTTTTGGAGACGAGTTTCTGTCACCGTGATGAATTTCGTCAGCATTTCCTCAAGGTTCGGCTTCTTTTCCTGTGGGTAGGGCTGTTGTTAAAAGTTTGGAGGGGGTTGTTGTCTCTGATTTCCTTGACCGCCCCACGAAAAATTGGGGTGGTTCCTCCAACCTGGATTATAAGTATTACTATAAGGGTTATTTTGAGATCTAGAATTATTACCCATATAGTGAACTTGCTCGTTTTCAGCATTCAGGTTGTAAGGTGGATATTCTGTGTTGTTCATCCCTCCTCTATTCGTATCACACTGCATGACTAGATGTACCTGCAAAGAATCACATACGCCATCAATCTTTCTATTTATCAGTTCTACATGGTTTGACAGCATGGTTACTGCGTCGAGGTTGAAAACACTGGCTGTTTTTGTTGGCTTGGTCCTTGTGACTTGCCACTGATAGTTATTCAGTGACATCTCTTCAAGGAATTCGTAAGCAGCCTCAGGTGTTTTGTTATTCAGGGTTTTTCCGGTGGCTAAATCGATTAACTACCTAGTTGAGGGGTTCACACCGTTGTAAAAAAGTTTGGACATGTAGCCACAAGGGTAATCCATGGTGTGGGCACCTTCTCAATAGATCTTTATATCTCTCTCATGCATCGTAAAGTGTTTCTAAATCCATCTACACAAAAGAAGAGATATCATTCCTTAACTTGGCTGTTTTAGCCGGCGGAAAATATTTTAATAAAAATTTTTTAGTCATTTGTTCCCATGTAGTGTTTGATCCTCGTGGAAGAGAATGCAACCACTGTTTGACTTTATTCCTCAAAGAAAAGGGAGATAACCGAAGACGAATGGCATCATCAGAAACGCCATTTATTTTTGAAAGTATCGCAAAATTCTAGGAAATCTGCCAAGTGATTGTTTGGATCTTTATCCTGCAAACCATCAAACTGAACAAATTGTTGTATCATCTGAATAGTGTTAGGTTTCAGTTCAAAATTATTTGCAGCAATAGCAGACCTAACAATACTTTACTCAGTTCTTGTTAGATTAGGTTTGGCATAATCATACAAAGTTCAAGGAGCATGATTTTCGGCCACCTCTGGAGGTAGCGGATTATTCTCAGCCATCTATTCGACGGTATTGGTTTTGTCTTTTTTCTCTTCCTCTATGTAATTTAAGCTTTGCCTTATTTCTCTATGATTTTAGCGAACAGTACCTTCAATATCACTGTCATAAATCAGGGGTCCTGTCGGGTTCCTTCTAGTCATAAACTAGAGGTACCTGCTAGGAACAAATAAAAGAAGGAAAATTAGTAAGGTTAAAAGAAAAATAAAAATAAAAATAAATTGCAATAATAAAAAAGGCTAAAATAATAGAAATTGAGCGTTCTTAATATTTTAGTTCCCCGGCAACGGCGCCAAAAACTTAATCGTGTGTCAGAGTTTTCAAAATTTATATAAAGAATGATCGAGCCTAGAAACTAACTGTGACAACGACTTGAGGCAAGTGCACCTATCGAATAGTAGAATAGCTTAGTGGCAAGACCAGAATGTCGAACCCAAAGGAACCAAAAGTACTAATACTAACTTTCTTTTTATTATCTAGCCTAAGATAAATGTGAATTGTTTATTTAATCTAAAATTAAATAACAACTGAGCAAAAGATGCAAAGACAAAGAGAATGAATTGGGGAAATACTTGTGAGAAAAACCAATTGATTAAGATAATACCCGAGGAAGAATCCACCTACACTTCACTTGTTATTTCACTCTGAACCAGACAATTTATTGACTTGACTTGATCCGTAGGATTCCCTCATGTATATTAATACCTCTCTCGAGGCTACTAACGTCTAACCCTAGGTTGATTCATTGAAATCTCTTTCTAATTAAAACCCCTAGAATTGCATTAACTCGATCTATGGACTCCTATATTAGGTTTGACCCTAATCCGACAAATTTTTGTCATCCTATCTCTAGGGTTGCAATCAACTCCGCTTAACTATGCTAGAACTACTCTTAGATAGGGTCTATTCCTCCTCTGCCTAAGCACATCAATACTTGAATCAATATCTTGAAATATTAAAACAAGAATTAATAACACATAATTAAGAACAAATCAAGTATTTATCATATAGTTCAGAAAACAATAACAAGATTCGTTTTAGGTTTCATCCCCCTCAGGTATTTGAGGGTTTAGTTCATAATTATAAAAGAATACATCAGAAAACAATAACAAGATTCGTTTTAGGTTTCATCCCCCTCAGGTATTTGAGGGTTTAGTTCATAATTATAAAAGAATACATCTCAGAAGAAAATATAAAACAGAACATAAGAAAAACCCTAAAACCCCGTGAAGGAATTGAAGAGAAGATCCTCCGTCTTGAGTATAATTTTGGCTTATTGAGATGAATCAACTGGCGTTCTTCAAGTAAATCCCATAATTCCGGCCTCTCTGGCTTAGCTCTTCGTCCTAACTGGACGCCCCCTGAAGGTTGGCCTCTAGGGTGTTTATATACGCTTTTGGAATGGTTTTCTTTGCCTCTAAGTACCCTAATTCGAGTAAAATTCCTCTTTGTCATGGCAGGGACACACCCATGGCACACGCCCGTATGAATCGTGGCCAGGCCATGGTCGGGTCTGTTAAGGAGCACGACCGTGTGGTCTTGGGCCTAGGCTGTGTCGATTTCGTAAGTTGGCCCATTTACTCCGTTTTAGGCCTGTTTCTCGTTCTTTTCATCCTCCAGTGCTCTCCTAAATATAAAACATGAAAACAAAGGATTAAGAGCACCAAATTACCCAATTCAGGGAATAAATCATCCAGAAGTATGCTAAATGTGGGATTAAAATATGTTTATATTACAGTTTATCAATAAGCCTATTTTTCTTGTTACCATATTCGGGGTTGATACATAACCTTGGCATCAATCACTTTTTTGGTGGTCTATATTCCTTCGACACACCAAACCCACTTTTTTTTGTGAATTATCACTCTAGCCACATCACGAACTCTACTCTTACTAATACATCCTTCATGACCTTGGACTTTCCAAGTATGATCCCCATGTTTTGCATCCTAGCGGAAATTCTGTGTTTACTATCCTGACGGACTATACTAGTTGCCATAGTTGAAGGACCTACCACCATCATTGTAACACTCGTAACCCATATCCATCGCTGAAATAGGGTTACAGAGCATTATCGTAAACCCGTAACTCAAATCATTCATTCCAAACATTTCATAATCATTGCAAAATCCAAAAATACACATGCATAACGTCCCTAATTCGAGCCCTTAAGGCCTTAGAAACAATTCAGGACTAAACCAGAAACATTTAAAACTTCATGGAAAAAAAGTTAGAAAATTCACACTACAAGGGTCATACGGCCGTATGGCCAAGCCGTGTGACTCATACGGCTGAGACACACGCTCGTGTCCCAGGCCGTGTGGACATTCGAAGTAGGGACACACGGTCGTGTCCCAGCCCGTGCAACTCTCTGACATTATTCATATGGCCAAGCCACAAGCCCGTTTTCCAGGCCGTGTAACTCTCGAAATGCAACCTTTAAAATATTTACTAGGGACACACGACTGTGTCACATGGCCGTGTGCCACATACGGCTGAGACACAAGCCCATGTCTTAGGCCGTGTGGACAAGAAATCGGCCAAATTCAAGCCATTTCTTTCACCCAATTCAAGCACACCTAAACAAGCCATTTGCACATATGACCAAGGTATCAAAACATGTTCAACTATGCATAAAATAACCACTTTCAAATGACCAAATTCCATTCAACCAATATGACATAAAGGCACCTCAAACACATACATTAAACATGCCTAAATATGTGCATATTTAACTATTTATCCATTTACTTCTGTCCATATCAAAACGTAATCAAAATGACCTTATCATTTGAACCACTTCTCACATGCATCAACCATTTAAATGTTACCCGTCCAGCCATTTTCAAATGGTTCCAACAACCAACATGTATACATACCAAATTAATGTCCAAATTATCATAATTCAACTGAACATATTTAATTTAAATTCTATACCAAAACATGCCATAAATGATCATTTTGCAACTGTGCCAACATTTATCACTTTAGCCACAAACTATACATCAATTTGATCTTATAAATACCAACCATCAAGGTATCAAAATAACATAAGTTTCACCAATTTAAAAACAACATTTCATGCCAATATCACACACAAGCATACCAAATTGGCCATTCAAAATATCATCACTAAACCATTTCAATATTAGCCCCACAAATGCCAAAATGTCATCAATCATATAACCATATTTGTAGACAAACATAGTGGCCATATCATTTAGCATAAAACACCTATACATGCCATTATAACCGCGACCAAAGCATAAAAATCTACCAATAAAATACATGGATAGTGTGATGGATCTCCGAGTAGCTTCCAACTCGATGGAGCTTCCAATAATCTGTAAGGTAAAAGAAAAACTATATAAGCAATGAATACTTAGTAAGATCGTATAAACTTTAAACGTAATATTCCATTTCAATACTACATTTCATAGAACAAACATAAATCTATGCCAATGCTATAAGATTCATAAATTGATATGATCATCAACTCACAAATGAATAAGTTTATTGATGTCGTATATTTATTGAACATTCATTTGATAGGATTTCATGAGACATAATATATATCATTAATCTATTTTATAAGTGATCGTGTGTTAGAGTATTAAAAATTTATATACAGAATGATCGAGCCTAGAAACTAACTGTGATAACGATTGAGGCAAGCGCACCTATCGAACAGTAGTATAGTTTAGTGGCAAGACCGGATTGTCAAACCCAAAGGAACCAAAAGTACTAACACTAACTTTCTTTTTATTATGTAGCCTAAGAATTAAGGGAATTATTAATTCATCTAAAATTAACTAACAACTAAGCTAAAGATGCACAGACAAAAAGAATGAATTGGGGAAATACTTGTGGGAAAAACTAATTGATTAAGACAATACCCGAGGAAGAATCCACCTAGACTTCACTTGTTATTTAACTCTAAACCAGATGATTTATTCACTTGAATTGATCCGTAGGATTCCTTAATTTATATTAATATTTCGAGGCTACTAACGTCTAACCCTAGGTTGATTAATTGAAATCTCTTTCTAATTAAAACCCTTAGAATTGCATTAACTTGATCTATGGACTTCCATAAGGTTTGACCCTAATCCGGCAGATTTTCATCATCCTATTTCTAGGGTTGCGATCAAGTCCGCTTAATTATGCTAGATCTACTCTTAAACAGGGACTTTTGCTCCACTGCCTAAGCACATCAATACTTGAATCAATATCCTGAAATATCAAAGCAAGAATTAAGAACATATAATTAAGAACAAATCCAGTATTTATCATATAGTTCAGAAAAAAATAACAAGATCCATCTTAGGTTTCATCCCCTTCAGGTATTTGAGGGGTTTAGTTCATAATCATAAAAGAATACATCTCAGAAGAAAACATAAAACAAAACATAAGAAAAACCCTAAAACCCCTGAGGGAAATTGAAGGGAAAATCTCCGTCTTGAGTATAACTCCGGCTTCTTGAGATGACTCAACTGGCTTTCTTCGAGTAAATCCCACAATTCTAGCCTTTCTAGCTCGGCTCTTCAGCCTAACTAGACGCCCCCCTTGAAGGTTGGCCTCTAGGGTTTTTATATAGGCTTTTGGAATGGCTTTCTTTGCGTCTAAGTACCCTAATCCGAATGAAATTCAAACAGGTCACGTCAGGGACACGCCGATGGCACACGCCCGTGTGAATCGTGGCCAGGCCATGTTTGCTTCTGTTAAAGAGGCACGACCATGTGGTCTTGGGCCCAGGTCGTGTCGACTTCGTAACTTGGCCCATTTACTCTGTTTTAGGCCCATTTCTCATTCTTTTCATCCTCTGGTGCTCTCCTAATTATAAAACATGAAATTATAGGATTAAGAGCACCAAATTCCAAAATTCAAGGAATAAATCATCCAAAAGTATGCTAAATGTGGGATTAAAAGATGTATATATTACTGTTTATCAAATACCCCCACACTTAAGCATTGCTTGTCCTCAAGCAAAATTCTCAACTTACAATTAAAATGAGCTTCCTTGATTCATAATATTCATCAATAGTGTTTCATCATAATTCATAGATAATTTATACATTGATAATTTAAGTAAAAGGGTCTTAAAGATTCAAACAATCAAAGTCATAGTTTTTGTAGCATAAAAACATAGGTGTTTCCCCTTACCTAACTAATTACCTTTAATTCAAAATTGCCAAGAATTGACATCCTCACTAAAGATTCACTCAAATCACTCAAAGTGTTTAACGTTCACAATTAAGCACTCAAAAGTCGAACATGAAAAGTTAATCCCATAGGCTTGCCTGAAAATCAAATCTCTACCACTGTAAAATGAGATGATACACAAATCAAAAGGTCTTAAAAAGGGTTATAATGGGGCTTGGGTTAAAGGTGTGGATAAAGGCTGAATTAGAGGGTTAGAATCGAGATTGAATTAACAATTTACCTAACTAGAAAAATAAACTAATACTTGAATAATTACATCAATTACAACTTCACTAATAATACGAGCTTCTTCTCAATATGTGGAATTTTAAACGTATAAGCTCACTTGATCCTAGAACTAATAATGAATATAATTCATTTTTTAAGAACAAATCATTACGATAATAAGAAAGAACTTTAACAATTGAAATATAGAACATAGTCAGGAAACTGTTCAAAATCAATTCTCGACAAAAAGGGAGTCGAGGAATGGTGATAACAAATACAATATAGGTTTTGGGGTAATATTAGAGGGCGAGTCAATAAAAAGGGTTGTTATGATCAAAGGGGTTCACTAGGGGTTAATTGTGAGGGTAAGCTTTTTAGTGGAGTAAGTGGGTTAAATCCTAAGTGCCTTTATCATCTTTGTATATCAACTCAATGATGTGGTCTTGACATGTATAATCGAAGCAAGTTCTAGAATAACAAATCAATGTTGACACACTCATAATCAAAAAGTGAGCACGAAAGGATGTATGCTCAAAAAGGCTCAAAATCTCACAAAAATTATGGGTTTTTGATATCAACTTTGTAAATTTCAAACTTTAAGGTAATAATTAGATTCAGGTAGACAACTGTAACACCCCAAACCCGGCCCAAACGCCATGACCAGATCTGGTATGTTACGGGTTAAACGTTAAAAACTTTGCTTGGAAGGGATTTGAAATCTCGGTTTGTTTATGTAGGTATTCATTAAATAAGTGTTATACGCAGAAAACCTTTGTGGGGTTTTTTTTTCTTTTAAAACTTGTTTGAAAATCCCATTTCATTTCTTCTCATAAATAAAACTTTGAACATAAATTTATAAATGTAAACATTAACAAATATAAATTGATAACCTAAGCTATGGAGGCCTTATTACATAAATAAACCCCAAAACCAAAACTTATAGGAAAAACCAGAAATAGTTTATGAAAATAAAAGACTTGATGGCCCCTCGAGTCCGCCTCGACTCCCATGTCCACAATCTACTGCTCACCTGAAAGGTTTAGGAAAATAAAGGGTGAGTCACCAAGACTCAGTGTGCAAATCCCGAAAACACATAAAAGCCTTGAGGCCCACAAACACATTATGGGCCTTGGCCCATACACAATGGCAACAAAATATTCACATGCTACATGGCCCAACCCAACCTAAAAGTCCATCCGCTACACACCAGCCCGTACCAGCCATCACACCTCGGGGATTCCTACAATCAACCCTCCAACCGCTACACACCATATTGACAGTCATGCTGCCTATTCCTAACATTCAGGAATAAATTTAATGTGGCTTAGCCACCGATCACTTTGTGACCTAACTTTACAATTCGTGGTTTAACCACCGATCACCAAGTGACCTATTAACATGCTCTTCCCCTTCATCATATTTATCCTCATCTCATGCATACATCCATGTAGAATCAAAACAATATACTATAAAAGATCACAGGCTATCACATACATCGATACACATAGAGAAGTTTCTATGATTACGTACCTGGCATCCCTTGCCTACCCTTTTCAGGTAATACGACTATCCATACAGCATTTTTTTGGCTTTTAGCCCATAACATATATAGTATAGATAAATTAGTGTGTTAGAGATCTACACACCTGATTACCGTCAAGATGATACTTTCTATGTCGACACTATTAGAAGCCGATACGACTGCTATCTGTCTAAAGTTTTGTTCTGACGCCGGTCCACAACCCGGTGACCAATCCCGAACTGCTGACACTGCTTGTTTCTTAAACTTAGGGATTGGGTTTACAGATCCAATCCCCTCCTTCTCCTGATCGACAAGTGATTCCATCAAAAGACCTTATCAGTTGCTACCATCACAACATATGGTTGTTAATCCATATCATAAGGTTACAATCACAATTACGGTAAATGAACCTAGCGAAAATCTAAAGAGAACCCCTTACCTTGAAATCCCGAAGGAGATGGAGTTTAGAGACTAGCAATTTCCGGCTTTTAGATCTAGACGTTCTACTTCGATTCCCGATGTGTCACCCCAAAATAAGAACACGAGAACAACTAAAACATTACTCCAAGGGTAATCTTACCACGCCAACTAGCCTTTCGGCTTTGGCCTCCAAAAACTGGAAGAGAATAAAAAAACAGAAGAAATCGGCACTTACCTTAAAGTAGAGAATTCGGCAACTCCTAAGGAATTTCGGCTTTTGAGAAGATCAGAAAGAAGATGATCTCAAGAGATCTATGAAGATTCGGCTTTGATGAAGAAATCAGCAAAGAGAAAGGAATAGACAAGGGTATTTGGTTATGGAGATGAAAGCAGAGAAAACAATGGAATTTCGGCTTTTGCATAAAAGTGGAGATGAGAGAATATGATTAGGGGTTTCGGCTTTGGAATAATGAGAGAAAAGAATGGGAAATAAAACCCTAATGCCAAAAATAAAAAGATACTCCCCCCCACTTGAACCAAATTTCGGCACTTACTACACAAAAGCCGAAAATGCCCCTTTTGAAAACTCAAAACTCACCCTACTAACAGGGAAATTTCGGCACCCCTAAGCCACCACAAAACCGTTTCCCCCTACCTCTTAGTGCTGGAAATTCTGGCACCACCTTGACCAATAGATAATTCCTAAACTTTCTCCCTTATCTTAATCTGATCACTCATCCTCAAGTGACCCAGATAACACCACCTGTTCCTTCCTTTATCTGCCACATTATCAGCCATATTATCTACATTATCCAAACATTTATTCCCCCTATTTCCAAGTCCCATTTCCGTCCAACTCACTCCCCCCTTTAATGTCGAAAATAATTAAAATTAAATAAGAAAATTGTGCTTCATGCGACTCGAACTTGGGCCTCCTCAGCTGACTCCACCTCCCTGCTCTCTAAGTGGCGCCACTTTGCCACTGGGCCATAAGCCCATTTTTGTTTTAATCCACAGATATCATCCTTTAAGCCCTATCCTAACTGGCTTTCCACTAGAGTGTCCAAACAGAAAATTGGATTAAGGCCTTGGCCCAATTCCTGAGCCCAGTCTGAACCCCTTAAACACTCTAATTAACACATTAGGCATAACATAAACATCTCAGCACATTAAATGCAAAGCCCCACAAATTTAGGATGTTACAACAACCTAACAAAATTTTAATTTTTTTGAAAATAGACTCATCATGCTTGATTCTCTAATCTCCTAAAGTTTAAATCATCACTACACAATTATCAATGACTTAATCCGAAACATATCAATAAAAATCACAATTCAAAAGAAATTTCATTCTAATCGTAATATGAGAAAATTACTTAAGAACAAGATATACTTCAGGGATTTTCAAATAATACTATAGTTAACCCCCCCACACTTAAGATGTATATTGTCCTCAATGTACAAAGATAGATAATAGCCAAATACTAATAAAATCATAAGATAGGGAGAGAAGTGAAACTTCCTGAATTTTGGATGGAGTCAATGAAAAGAAACCGAATAGGATTGGTAGAGGTGAACGTGGGGGAGCGCCTTGAACTGTTTGAAATTGAATCCTCAAAGTAACTAGCTTGATTTTATTGTATCCTAAGCTAAATCTAAATGGCATGAAGAATAAGAAGAAAATAATAAAGAAAGTAAAAGGAAAATAAAAATAAGAATAAAAGTAAAAATGGAAAATGGATATGCGTTTAAAAAGAAAAGGGAAAGGGGACGAAGACTTTGGGGGGGGGAAATGAACAGAAGAAGGGGATTTTAAGTAGAGGAACAGCCCATGCCCATACCCTGGGCATGTTATGTCACACGGCCGAATCGCACAGCCGTGTTAAACTTCATGCATTTCTCCCAAACCCGTATAAAGTGTTCGCTCACCCGTTTTGCTTAATCAGTGTCGCCCACGGCTTATAAGCACGGGCGTGTCGCACGCCCGTGTTCTTTAGTCAGTTTCAACCATGGCCGCATTGTACGGCCATGGCGTTTTATCGCAGCTCGTGTTTTGGGGAATTTTCGTCCTTGATTTGCATGGTCTCTGCCACACTGGTGTGCAAATTCGTGGTGTCCACACGGCCACAGCCACGCCCGTGTGCAAGGTCGTGTGGTAGGGAAACCTATGCTTAAAAATTTTGGTTGGTTTTTAGATAGATGCTAAAATTCAAAAAATATGGACATTAGTGGGGTTAGTGCTCGGGTTGCCTCCCGAGAAGCGCTTGTTTAAAGTCTTGAGCTAGACTTACCTATTATTCGTATGGCCATGGTTGTTCACGGAGTCGAAACTCATTTTCCTTACTATCGATTCTATCAATATATGGTTTGAGTCGGGTAATATTTACCTTAAAAGTACCGAAATTAAAATGTGTTACCTCGATCGTTCAGTATGGAAAGACCTTACGTGCCGAAAAAGGAGTTGCATCGTTTGTATTAATCTCTGAAGTGGCTATTCGAGGGTTGGTTGCATCTGACAGTACCTGGTCCCCAACTTTGAAGTGATTAGTTCCACCTTTAATACTCGATGTCCTAGCCGTGTTAAGAACTGCGTTTAGCTCCACATGTGACGTATCGTCTAACTTTCGTTTGTTTGTCACAAACTCTTTTAAAAATTTCCTTGAATTTGGCATCTGTGAAAGAGCTTCAAGAAATGACAAGTTAATATGTAATATTTTTGGAAGTTTAAGAAATTTACCGAATTGTTCCTCAGTGTGGTCTTTCTTTATCGCTTTGGGGTACGGCACACGTGGTTGGTACTCTATAATTACCAGGTTTGGTTTATCATGGCTTACCTCAACCTTACCTTCCTCTACCACATTCTCTTGCTTCAATTTTTGTTCATCTAACCCTTCACTATCGTGAGCAGTTATTGCTTGAGGTTGCTCTCTTGGGTTAGTTTCAGTGTTGCTAGGCAAGATACCTTGTGGTCTTTCTTAGATCAGTTTAGCAAGCTGACCTAATTGATTGTCGAGCCCTTGAATCAACGCTTGCTGATTTTTAAGCGCTCTTTCAGTGTTTTGGAAGCGTGTTTCTAACACTGAGATAAATTTCATTAGCATCTCTAATTAAAGTTCATAGCGCTTAATTAAAGTTCGCAATTTTCACAATAGACTCTAACCAATTTTTCCAACATATCTGCATCTGTAACTTTCAACTGACAAGACGACCTGAATACAAGTGTATTAACTGTTTCTATCAAGACGATTTTAATACATAATATCATTTCTCGATTATAACCGGTTTAATAGATGTATACATGCATCATGTCTTCTAGAATATGGATCCCTCATTTTGACTATCCGTCAAATTACCCGTGAATGCGCAAAATTTATTCCTAAATGTAACACCCCAAACCCGACATAGACGCGTGCCACATTAGGTGTTGTTTAGAAAACCTTATCGTTGGAACTCATTTTTAAATCTAAACCTCAAGTGTTCAAAATCCCATTTCACGTTTTGTGCTAACAAAAGAAGCTTTATTCGAGTTAATACCCTTTCAAAAAACTGCACGAATTATCTTGCTTATTAAAACCATGTCTATTACAAAAGTTTGGTTTTAACAGCTGCGGAAACGTGATATTTTTAAAACAGTTGTTACTGTTTTTAAAAAACCCGTGTTGAATAAATTTGCAGTGTTTAAAGAAATCCCAAATAAAAGTTAAAACAGTTCCAATGGCCTTATTACAACAATTATAAAACCCAATAATTAAAGTAAAGTAATCTCAAGTTGAAATACTAAATTAACCCTCGAAACATGCAGTACGTGTGGCCATCACCGAGTCCCTCGCGGCTCCAAATCCCTTAAGGCTGGGGATTACCTGCATAGATAAAGGAAAAGGGTGAGTTACAAGAACTCAGTGTGTAATCCCCAGTTACAGTCACAGTCTGGGCCCAAGCCCATTCAGTATCAGTTCGGGCCCAAGCCCCAAAATCATGATAATGCAAACAAAAATGCCGCCCAACCCAATCCAACCATCACACCACCCGTACCAACCCTACACACCTGTGGGGACCAAGTCAACCCACCCAGCCCTACACACCAATACCGCAGTCGAGCTGCTAATATAAACATAGCGAAGCTGCAAGTAACAGTATACATGGCTGAGCCACTAAAATCAGTATATGTGGCAGAGCCACTGCATTAGTATAACGTGGCATAGCCACCAGTACAATACTTCCTCCAAATACATAACCCAACCCAATGTAACATGTCGTGACATATTAACTCAGTGTATGCATTAATTTACCATCATAACAATTAAACAGATTACACACAAACACACTAAATCTACCTCTAGGGGTATAATGGTCATTTGATCAGTTGGGGGTAAAACGGTAATTTACCCCTCGGGGGTAATCAAATAATTTCACCCAACGAGGGCATTCCAGTAATTTCACCCTTTAAGGGTATTCCAGTTATTTTTACCCACCGAGGGTATTTCAGTAATTTTACCCAACGAAGGTATTTTGGTAACTTTACCCCTACAACGACCTTTCCAAGGGCCTAATGTCACCTCGAGCGACTCGATTTCCATTTCCAGTCAATACAGTGCTATTGGGCCTAAAACCCGATTTTGGCCCATTCGGGCCCGCACGCTCATGTGGCCCATTCTGATCATTTTCAGTCTCAGTTCCACGGAGTATGCAGTCGCATCGATCAACTTACACTTTTCATCATTTTTGCTCATATGGGCCTATTAACCCGTTGGGCCCATTTAGCCCGCCTCGGCTTAACAAGGCCCATTATGGCCTCAGTTTCACTCGAGCGTCTGTGACACTCTCAACGGTCTATCGCCCTCACTAGAGGCTCAGTTTATCATTACGAGCACTTGCACGCTCGAGTGATCTTAATAGTCGGTATTTTGGCTTTCAGTATTTCAGCTTTCAGTATTTTGGCTTCTAGCCGACTCGCAGATTATAGCAGTAATAGTTCAAGCAGGGGTGTGAGATTACACACCTGTTACGGATTACAGATCGCGCTATTTTTCGAGGCACCTAAGATCACAATTGACAATCAATTAGTGTTCACATTCGATAATCCAAAATATTAAAATATTTAACTATTGACTTATCTTACCAATGAATGACAGACTACCTTCTCTAGAGAGTATTCGGCTCACACCTACTGATCAAAGAACCGCATCCCTAAAGAAAAGAACGTGTTAGAATGTTGTTCAAGATAACAAGAGAAACGACCTTTCGGCCCCAGCGATCTCAAAATAAAAAGAGAAACTTCCATCCCTATTCGGCCATGGCCTCAACTTACCAACCAACGAAAGAGATCCCGAAGCAGTTTCAACCAACAAGAAGAAAGTTTCTATACCCTAGAGGATTCGATCCACACAAGGAGCCAAGGTTTACTATTTGTTTAGCTTCGCAACACCAAGAGAAGAATGAGAGAAAGAGGGGAGTTGGATGTTCGGCCAAGGAGAACCCAAAAAGAGAAAGTGGAGGTTCGGCTATTGGAAGAAAAAGACAACGACAAGTATGATAGAAAAAGGGAAGAAAGATGTATTGGTACGACTTAGGGGTAAAGATAAGAAGTGTTCGGTTAGGAAGATGAGAATTGAGGAGAAGGAAAGAAAAGAAAGGAAAGAATAGTTTTACCAATTCGGCACTTAGTAGAAGAAATGCAGGAGGAAAAAAAAGAGATGAAAGCAAAGTGAAATCGGTAGAAGTCAGGAAAGTAGAAAAAGACATGAAATGATGATGAACTAAAACCCCAGAATGCAAAACCCACAAGAAAGACCAAAGGGATTCGGCACACTCTCACAACACCAACAAAAAATACACTCCCAACACTACTAACCTTTGGCCGAATTTTTCCAATTCACTTCCCCACATTCGGGCGACACTTCCACATACTCCACTTCCTTGATTTTCTCCATTTTTCTCTCCTACACTTACTCTCCTTCACCCATTTGAATTGTTTGACCAAGTCTCCAGCCAACCTTTTAGAGTTTGATCACAACTCCACCTCTTGCACTCCCAAGTCACAAAATAAAAGCCTCCAGTTGCCAACTATGGGATTCGAACCCCAAACCTCCTTGCTCCCCACCTGACGCCTCTGCCAGTGAGCTACCAGCTCATCTTGTGCTTCTAACGACACTCAAATTTACTTTGGGGCCAATAGCCCTTTCCACTAAAGGGCCAAAAACCAAAGATTTTCCAGGGCTCAGACCCGAACCCAGGCCTCTATAGAACCCTCAAACACACTCAAATAGCTAGCCAAACAAGCATAACATGAATTTAAGCAAAACTACTAACCCGTAACTTTTGGGGTGTTACAACTCTACCCCCTTAAAGAAATTTCAGCCTCGAAATTTTCTTGATCAAAAGAGATGAGGGTATTACTATCGCATTGCCTCCTTAGGTTCCCACGTGGCTTCCTCCGCACCAAGATTACGCCACAGTACCTTAACTAACGGAACTGACTTCCTTCTCAATACCTTAACATATCGATCTAAAATCTACACCGGTTCTTCTTTAAAAGTCAAACCAGGTCTTACCTCGATCTCCTCCACCGGCATTATATGAGAAGGATCAAAATGCTAGCACCTCATCATAGACACATGAAATACGTTATGTAACTGATTCAACTCAGGAGGCAGCTCAAGCTGATAGGCGACCAGTCCAACACGCTTTACTATCTAGTAAGGTCCGATAAATCTAGGACTCAGGCCCTTTCGCCCAAATCTCAGAATCTTTTTCCAAGGTGAGACCTTCAAAAAGACATAATCCCCAGAGAGTGCTCTATTTCCTTACGCTTCAAGTTAGCATACGACTTCTGCCTATTAGATGCTTCCTTTAACCGATCCCAGATCAATTTTACTTTCTCCTCGATTTCAAAAATTAACTCTACATCCAACAATCGCCGCTCACCTAATTCCGTCCAACAAGTAGGGGTACGGCACCTACGACCATGTGGTGCCATCTAAATACTGGATTGGTAACTGTTGTTGTAAGCAAATTCTGCCAATGACAAGTAGTCTTCCCAACTACTCTTGAAATCAATCACACAGCTTCTCAACATGTCTTTTAAAATTTGTATTACCCTTTCCGACTGGCCATCAGTCTGAGGATGAAATGTCGTGCTGAAATCTACCCTTGTACCCAAAGCTTCGTGTAACACTTTACAGAATCGAGATGTGAATCTAGGGTCTCTATCCGAGATGATAGACACTGGTACCCCATGCAACCTTATAATCTTTGCCACATATAACTTGGCTAACTTTTGCAACAAGTAGTCCGTGCAAACCAGTATGAAGTGAGCGGATTTAGTCAGTCGATCAACAATAACCCATATCTAATCTTTCTTAGTAGGCGTCAGGGGTAGCCCACTAACAAAATCCATGGTTATCCTCTCCCACTTCCAAAGTGGAATCTTAACAGGTTGCAATAGTCCCGAAGGCAGTTGATGCTCAGCCTTCACTTGCTGGCATGTCAAACATTTACTTACAAAATCGGTCACCTCATGTTTAAGCCTTGGCCACCAGTACAGTTCACGCAAATCTTAGTATAATTTGTTTCCACCAGGATGCATAGCGTATGGGCTACTATGCGCCTCCTGTAGAATCGACTGCCTTAACTCGGAGTCCGTCAATACATAAACTCTCCCACGGAAGCATAATACTCCTTCACTATTTAACCTAAAATCCACAGTTTCTCCCTTCTTCACTTGTTGGAATCGAGGAACCAACGATTCGTCCAACATCTGTTTCTCTCTAATCTGACCAATCCACATCGGTTTCACTTAAAGTTCAGCTAATAAACTACCATCCTCAAACAGGCTAAGACGAGTGAACATAGCTCTTGGATTAGATACCATCTTACGACTCAGTGCATCCGCTACCACGTTAGCTTTTCCTGGATGATACTCGATCGAGCAATCATAATCCTTCAGCAACTCTATCCATCTTCGTTGCCTGAGATTCAACTTCTTTTAGGAAAGGAGGTACTTAAGACTCTTATGGTCGATGTAGATGATCGACCTTTCCCTGTACAGATAATGTCTCCAAATCTTTAGTGCGAACACCACCGCAGCTAACTCCAAGTCATGAGTGGGGTAGTTCACCTCGTGCGGCCTAAGCTGACGAGATGCATACGCCACCACCTACCCCTCCTACATCAGCAGACAACCCAAACTCGTGTCTGACGCATCACAATAGACAATGAATTCTTTTCTAGCCACTGACTGAATTAGTACCGGAGCCTCAATCAGAATCTTCTTCAACTTCTCAAAACTCTCCTGCTGTTTGCCAGTCCAAACAAACGGTACTCCCTTACTCAGTAACTTAGTTTGGGGTGCAGCAATCAGTGAAAACCCCTCAACAAACCGTCTGTAGTACCCGGCAAGACCCAGAAAACTTCAAATCTTTGAAACTGACTTCGGTGGCTTCCAATCCAATATGGCTTCAACTTTCCGAGGATCAACTCTAATCCCCTCAGCAGACACAACATGACCCATAAATGTAGAAGAATCCGGAGATGGGAATCATGCTCCTCAGTTCTTGAATACACCAGGATGTCATTTATAAATACCACTACGAACTGGTCTAAGTAGGGTTGGAAGACCCGGTTCATCATGAAAGCAGGTGGTGCATTTGTGAATCCTAACGGCATAACCAAAAACTCGTAATGTCCATAACGAGTTCAGAATGCAGTCTTGTATATATCTGCCTCCTTAACCCTTAGATGATGATACCCCGATCTAAGATCTATTTTAGAAAAAACTGAAGCCCCGTGTAGCTGATCAAATAGATCATCTATCCTTGGTAGCGGATACTTGTTCTTGGTCATTAACTTGTTCAACTGATGGTAGTCAATACAGATGCGCATTGACCCATCCTTCTTCTTTACGAACAATACCGGTGCTCCCCATAGAGAGACACTCGGTTGGATAAACCCTCGATCCAGAAGCTCTTGGATCTGAGCCTTTAATTCTACCAGCTCCTTCGATGCCATTCTATAAGGGGTGATGGACACTGGAGCCGTTCCCGGTAACAGCTCAATGCCGAATTTGACCTCACGATTTGGTGGCAATCCCGGAAGCTCTTCAGGGAATACATCCAGAAATTCCTTTACAGTCCTGACATCCCCAACAGACAAACTCTTAGCATCAGTCATGCTGACATAAGCTAGAAACGCCTCGCAACCTTTGTGAACCAGCTTCTCGGCCCTTAACGCTGAGATTACGTTGGATAGATAATCCCTTTGCTCCCATATCATAATCACTTCCTCATCCTCTGAAGACTTCAATACCATCTGCTTAGCTGCACAATCCAAATTCGCACGGTGTTTCACTAACCAGTCCATGCCCAAAATGAGATCAAACTCGCCAAACAACAATTCCATCAGGTCTGCCAGAAGGACTACCCCATTGAACCTTTAGAGGCACATCTCTAAACAGCTTATTCACTATAATCGACTGTCCTAAAGGGTTAATCACCGACATTTCTCTATCAGCAAGTTCATACTATAAACCCAAAGTTCCAGACACAGTACATGCAACATACGAGTGCATAGATCCAATATCAATCAAAGCTATAAATGGTACATCATGAATGAGGAACGTACCAGTTATAACGTCAGATGCGTCACCATCCTCTCGACATCGAGTAGCATACACCAACCCTGGCTGTCTCACACCTGTATTACCAGCACCTCTCCGGGTGCTCCACGACCTCGTCCAAACCTATTTCCCCCTCTGGCTGGACCACGACCTCTTGGTGACTGCTGATCACTTCTCTGCTGATCACCTCTCCCTGGCTGAACATATCCCGGACCTGCAGCTTGCATCAGACTCGGCCTCTGCGTACAGTCTCCAACCCTGTGATCTCTAGATCCACATCTGAAGCATGCCCCAGTTCTCTTCCAACATTCACCCTGATGAGATAACCCGTACACAGCGCAAGGCTGCAGTCTGCAAGCAACAATCAGAACTCCAGTTCGGATTAGCCATCAAATCTAGGCCTCTTATTAGACCTACCAAAAAAACTTGAGGGCCCAAAATCCCTCTTATTTTTGCCCCTTTCCTTCTCACAGTTATGACGCTCTGAACGTTTCACCTACTCGGCAATCTTAGCCTTTTCAACCAGGGCAACAAAGTCTCTTTCCCTCTGCAGAGCTATCAGTACCCGGAACTGATCCTGAAGACCATCCTCAAACCGTACGCAGTGCTCATATTCTATTGCAACTATACCCCGAGCGTACCAGCTCAAACGCAGGGACTTTGCTTCATACTCCACTACGGACTTATTCCCATGAACAAGATTCAAAAATTCCTTTCTCCGGGCGTCTACATAACTTGTCCCGACATACTTCCCTTAGAAAGCCGCCTTAAAGAAATCCCAAGTCACCCGGTCTTCCTGCATACCTTCCCTCACTATAAGCCACCGTTGGTACGCCTCATCTCGCAGTAGGGACATTACTCCCTTCAGCTTTTGTTCTACCGTGCAGTCAAGGTCGTCCATGATTCGCTCAACCGCCTCCAACCAGTATTCCGCTACATTCGGGGCTACACCAGAAATGCCCCTAAATATTTTCGCCCCATTTGACCAGAGTCGCTCAGAAATGGACCCCGAGGCACCGACCCAGTACTCGCTCTAGCAACCCTTTCCAGAACTTGTAGCATTGCTTGGGACAAAGCATCATCCCCTCCAGCTCGGTTGTGAGACCCTGTTTTAGTTACTGGTGATGCTGGTGCTTCCCTTTCAGGCATACGTCCCGATGCTGAGGACCCAACCCTAGCATCTCGGCCTCTACCACGGCCACGTGTACCCCTTCCACGACCTCCTGCGCTCATATCGATGTAGCATATTTTCTGATTAAAAAGTTTTATGAATCAACTTATAATTCATGTAACTATTAGTAGATATCTTATGAAAGGTAGTAATTAGGGTTATTCTCATAGATCGCACTTACTACAGTTTTAGTCTCCTATAGCCTCAGTTTCTACAACTAAGGAGTTTCAGTATACTATTACTACTATCCCTAGTATTTCTGTAGTATAGTCATATCAACCTAAAACAAAGTATAGAGTAAGGGGACTTACAGATTTGGTGCCGGAGACTCAGTGTGCCACACTTTCAGTAACATCACTACTTTCTAAGCCAAAATTTAAACAGATTTGGAAAAATTTTCAAAACTCATTCCACAGCCGAGTTTTCCAACCTAGCTCTGATACCATTAAATGTAACACCCCAAACCCGGCCTAGACTATATGACCAGATCTAGCATGTCACATCAGGTGTTGTTTAGAAAACCTTAAGATCATTGGAACTCATTTTCAAATCTAAACCTCAAGTGTTCAAAATCCCATTTCTCGTTTTGTGCTAACAAGTTAATACCCTTTCAAAAAAATACACGAATTATCTTGCTTATTAAAACCATGTCTGTTACAAAAGTTTGGTTTTAACAGTTGCGGAAACATGATATTTTTTAAATAGTTGTTATTGTTTTTAAAAAACCCGTGTTGAATAAATTTGCAGTGTTTAAAGAAATCCCAAATAAAAGTTAAAACAATTCCAATGGCCTTATTACAACAATTATAAAACCCAATAGTTCAAGTAACGTAATCTCAAGTTGAAATAATAAATTAACCCTCAAAACATGCAGTACGTGTGGCCATCACCGAGTCCCTCGCGGCTCCAAATCCCCTAAGGCTGGGGATTACCTGCACAGATAAAAGAAAAGGATGCGTTACAAGAACTCAGTGTGTAATCCCCAGTTACAGTCATAGTTTGGGCCCAAGCCCATACTGTACCAGTTCAGGCCCAAGCCCTAAAATCATGATAATGCAAACAAAAATGTAGCCCAACCCAATCCAACCATCACACCACCCGTACCAACCCTACACACCTGTGGGGACCAAGTCAACCCACCCAGCCCTACACACCAATAGCGCAGTCGAGCTACTAATATAAATGCAGCAAAGCTGCCAGTAACAGTATACGTGGTTGAGCCACTAAAATCAATATATTGTGGCAGAGCCATTGCATCCGTATAACGGGGTATAGCCACCAGTACAGTACTTCCTCCAAATACATAACCCAACCCAAAGCAACATGTCGTGACATATTAACTCAGTGTATGCAATAATTTACCATCATAACAATTAAACAAATTACACACAAACACACTAAATCTACGTCTAGAGGTATAATGGTCATTTGATCAGTTGGGGGTAAAACGGTAATTTACCCCTCGAGGGTTCTCCAATAACTTCATCCAATGAGGGCATTCCAGTAATTTCACCCTTTAAGGGTATTTCAGTTATTTTTACCCACCGAGGGTATTTCAGTAATTTTACCCATTGAAGGTATTTCAATAATTTTACCCACGGAGGGTATTTTGGTAACTTTACCCCTACAACGGCCTTTCCAAAGGCCTAATGTTGCCTCGAGTGACTCGGTTTCCATTTTCGGTCAATATTCAGTGCTATTAGGCCTAAAAACCCAATTTTGGCCCATTTGGGCCCGCACACTCATGTGGCCCATTCTAATCATTTTTAATCTCGGTTCTACAGAGTACGCAGTCGCATCGATCAACTTACACTTTTCATCATTTTCGCTCATATGGGCCCATTAACCTATTAGGCCCATTTAGCCCGCCTCGGCTCAACAAGGCTCGTTATGGCCTCAGTTTCACGAGAGCGTCCGTGACACTCTCAACGGTCTACCGCCCTCACTGGAGGCTCAGTTTATCACTACGAGCGCTTGCACGCTTGAGTGATCTCAATAGCCGGTATTTCGGCTTTCAAACTTGCAGATTATAGCAGTAATAGTTTAAGCAGGGGTGTGAGATTACACACCCGTTACGGATTACGGATCGCGCTATTTTCTGAGGCACCTAAGATCATAATTGACCATCAATTAGTCTTCACATTCGATAATCCAAAATATGAAAATATTTAACTATTAACTTATCTTACCAACGAATGACAAACTCCCTTCTCTGGGGAGTATTCGGCCCACACCTATTGATTAAAGAACCGCTTCCTTAATGAAAAGAACGAGTTAGAACGTTGTTCAAGATAACAACAGAAACGACCTTTCGGCCCCAATGAACTCAAAATAAAAAGAGAAACTTCCATCCCTATTCGGCCATGGCCTCAACTTACCAACCAACGAAAGAGATCCCGAAGCAGTTTGAACCAACAAGAAGAAAGTTTCTGTACTCTTGAGGATTCGACCCACACAAGAGTCAAGGCTTACTGTTTGTTTAGCTTTGCAACACCAAGAGAAGAATGAGACAAAGAGGAGAGTTGGATGTTCGGCCAAGGAGAACCCAAAAAGAGAAAGTGGAGGTTCGGCTATTGGAAGAAAAAGAAAATGACAAGTATGATAGAAAAAGGGAAGAAAGATGTGTTGGTACGGCTTAGGGGTAAAGAAGAGAAGTGTTCGGTTAGTGTAATGCCCCGAATTTGGGCCTAGTAGAATTGGGCCCATTGGCTTTGGGCACGGGAGCGTTTAAATGTTTTTTTTTTTGAGAACAAGGGAATGGCACTAAGGCAAGTTGGACCTATTAGGTGAGTGATTTTGGAAGGTTAGGGGGCTTCTATGAAGTCCCAGGTTCAAACTTTGGCTTTAGGGAAATTTTGGTTTTAGGTGAATAAAACTCTGGGAGTTAGTAGTACGCTTTAAGAATAAAATATAGAGAAAAATAACACAAGTGGAGTGTGTGGTGTAGGGGCAAAGTGACGCCACATAAGAGACAAGGGGGGTAACGCCACAAGGAAGGAAGGAGGTCCAAGGTTCAAGTCTTGGCACTTGCATTTCTTTTTGTTTTATTCTTTTTAGTGAATTTAGACTTTGGCCATAGGGTTATATTTAGTTGCGCATGATTTTAGTCACAAGAGGAGCTTGTGGCTTGGTGGCAAGTGGCGTGTTGAGCTATTGAATGGAGCAAGGGTTTGAATCTCATGACAAGCATGGGAGTATTTATTTTGCGGATTGGACGGCCAGAGTTTGAGTTGGATTTAAACTCTGCTAGCGTAGGGATCCCACATCGAAAAGATACAAAGAGGGAATGTGAGAAGCTGGCTATATATAGAGCTATCTATGATTGGAGATAAAACATATCTTGGTGGGCGTTGGGCATAGGAGTGCTCGGAGCGTGGATTAGCAGCTTCTGATTCCTATCAGGTGTGTATTCTCTCTATTCTAGATGTAGAGCGGCAAATGCCAAAATGCCGGCCACCAGGCGATGGTAGCCACACGAGCGTACGAGCACACATGTAGGGGCTTCGACGCCATAGTTGAGGCCATCAGTAGTATTCTTGTAGGTTGAGGCTGCTTGGGCCACGATGGGCCCGTGGGCCCATATGAGTAGACTGTATGATTGTGTAGTATAGATTAGACTGGACTAGGTAAATCTCATATATGTGGCTAGATTTGGGCTAAATGGGCCACACGAGCGTGTGGGCTCATTTGGGCCGAGAATGGGCCTTAGGCCCATTCGTATCGTTATCTTTGTTTAGCAAACCTTGGTTTACAAAATTACAGAAATACCCCTGCTTTGTAAAATTACCGAAATACCCCTGGTTTGCAAAATTACCGAAATACCTTCAGTTTGTGAAATTATCAAAATACCCCTAATTTGTGAAATTATCGAAATACCCTCGGATTGTAAAATTACCGAAATACCCTTGATTTGTGAAATTACCGAAATACCCTCAGATTGTAAAATTACCGAAATATGCCTGGTTTGTAAAATTATTGAAATACCCCTCGTTTGTAAAATTACCAAAATACCCTAGTTTGTAAAATTATCGAAATACCCCTTGTTTGTAAAATTACCGAAATACCCCTAGTTTGCGAAATTACCGAAATACCCCTGGTTTGTGAAATTACCAAAATACTCCTGGGTTGCGAGATTACCAAAATACCCTTAAAGGGTAAATTACTGAAGTACCCCTGGGTTGCGAAATTATTGAAATACCCTCGATGGGTAAAATGACAGATATGCCCCTGAAGGGCAAAATTGACGAAAATGCCCCTATATGTTATATGGTTATTTTTGTATGCGATTTATAATTGTTATCATATGTTTAATTTTGAAGCGTTGCATTCATGTGATATTATGTTGCATGGGGATGGGATTATTTGAAAGGGGAAGTGCAAATAGGATCGCATGGTCGCTTGACGACTGTGGATCCACCGAAGGCTTTTTAGCCACCGAGCAGCTATGCTGCACCGTTAAGGTAATGCCACAACCGGTGTTACATAAGGAGTGTTCGGATGGGTGGGTCGATTAAATCCCCACAGAAGTGCACGGTTGGACAGGAGACGGAGTGTTTGGTTGGTATGGGCATTAATGCATTGCATATATGGATTATATTACTGATATGGGCTTAGGCCCAGATTTATATATATGATATGTGACGTTTGATATGGGTTAAGGCCCAACCGAGGCTATTTTGGGCTAAGACCCAATTGCCACCGTTACTTTAATGGGCTGGGCCCGGATTGTTTTGATGCATGTTCTTACTGATGAGGGTGTACACACTGAGTTTTCGTAAACTCACCCCCTCTTTTTAAATGTTTCAGGTAACCCTTAGTTGGCGGTTCGACGTACTGGAGGACTCGGAGATGGCCATACTAAGAGTAGCTTTGGATTTTAGTATTTTACTTTTCTATAATTTGGGTTAATATTATTGTAATAAGGCCTCTCTTAAATTCTGGTTTTTAGTTTTGGATTTTTAGTTTATTATGTTTAAAATCTGCTCAACATTGAATCGCGGTTTTCCAAAACAATATCTGTTTTCAAAACACTACACTTTCGTAGCTAAGTTGTAAATATCACATTTTCATAAGTCACTTGCTTTAAATTAAGCTTCCGCCAATAAACAAGGTTTTAAAAATGATAATGTTTTTCCAAGAATGATTTCTAATAAACCACATCTTGAGAACAAGCACACGAAATCTGAGGTTTTGAACAGTGGAAAGTTTTTGAAAATTAATAATTTTTTTTAATAAACGTCGACTAATAATAACAAACGCAAACTGAGACTTCAGTTTTTTTATCAAGAAAAGTTTCAATGGAACCACGGTTTTTAAAAAACACCTCAATGTGACACGCTAGATTCGAGCCTAACTTCTAGGCCGGGTTTGGGGTGTTACAGTTAGGAAGATGAGAATTGAGGAGAAGGAAAGAAAAGAAAGGAAAGAATAGTTTTACCAATTCGGCACTTAGCAGAAGAAATGCAGGAGGAAGAAAAAGAGATGAAAGCAAAGTGAAATCAGTAGAAGTCAGGAAAGTAGAAAAAGACACGAAATGATGATGAACTAAAACCCCAAAATGCAAAACCCACAAGAAGACCAAAGGGATTTGGCACACTCTCACAACACCACCCAAAAATACACTCCCAACACTAGTAACCTTTAGCAGAATTTTTCCTATTCACTTCCCCACATTCGGCCAACACTTCCACACACTCCACTTCCTTGATTTTCTCCACCTTTCTCTCCTACACTTACTCTCCTTCACCCATTTGAATTGTTTGACCAAGTCTCCAACCAACTTTATAGAGTTTGATCCCAACTCTACCTCTTACACTCCCAAGTCACAAAATAAAAGCCTCCAGTTGCCAACTGTGGGATTCGAACCCCAAACCTCCTTGCTCCCCACCTGACGCCTCTGCCACTGAGCTACCAGCTCATCTTGTGCTTCTAACCACACATAAATTTGCTTAAGTCCCGCTTCCAATAGCCCTCTCCACTAAAGGGCCAAAAACCAAAACTTTTCTAGGGCTCAGACCAGAACCCAGGCCTCTATAGAACCCCCAAACACACTCTGTAACATCCCGAAATTGGGCTTAGAAGAATTGAACCCAATGGGCCTTAGGCGTAGTAGCGTTTAAAATTTTTGAGAACGACATTAATGCAAGATATACTTATTAGATAAGTGATTTTGAAAGGTTAGAGGGCTTCTATGAAGTCCCGGGATCAAATATTGGCTTTGGGAAAATTTTGGTTTTAGGTGAAAAAAAAAACCCTGGAAGTTGGCAGGTAGGCCTTAAGAATAAAATATGGAGAAAAATGACACAAGTGCAGTGTGTGGTGTAGTGGCAAAGTGACGCCACATAAGAGACAAGGGGGTGACGCCACAAGGGAAGGAAGGAGGTCCAAGGTTCAAGTCTTGGCTTTTGCATTTTGGTTTCTTTTTACTTGGATCTTAGAATTTGGGCCATAGTTTATATTTAGTTGCGCATGGTTTAAGACACAAGAGGAGCTTGTGGCCAAGTGGTTAGCAGCATGGATTATGCTACAAGGGAGCCTGGGTTCGAATCTCATGAGAAGCAAGGGAGTATTTATTTTGCGGATTGGACGGCAAGAGTTTCAGTTGAATTTAAACTCTACTGACGAAGGGGTCCCACATCGGAAAAATACAAAGAAGGAAGGTGAAGAGCTAGCTATATAAAGAGCATTCCAGGAGAAGAGTTAACATACCTTAGAGGGCGTTTGGGCACAGGAGTGGTCGGAGCGCGGATTAGCACCAGACTCCTATCAGGTGTGTGTGTACTTCTCTACTCTAGTTGTAGAGCGGCAAATGCCGAAGTGCTGGTTACGGCAATAGTAGCCACACGAGCGTGCAAGTGCATGTGTGGGGCTTCAACGCGATAGTTGAGGCCATCAGTAGTATTCTTGTGGGTTGGGGCTGCTTGGGCCTCGATGGGCCAAAGTAGGCCCAATGGGCCTGTGGGCCCATATGAGTAAATTGTATGATTGTTTAGTATATGTTGAACTAGACTAGGTGGAACTTATATACGTGGCTAGATTTGTGCTAGGTGGGCCACACGAGCATGTGGGCCCGAATGGGCTAAAATCGGGTTTTAGGCCCAATAGTCTGATAAGGACCGGAAATGGTAGCTGAGTCGCTAGTAGCGACATTAGGCCTTCGAAAAGGCCATTGCAGGTGCAAATTTATGAAAATACCCTTGGTGGGTAAATTACGAAAATACCCTTAGTGGGTAAATTACGAAAATACCCTTGGTAGGTAAAATTATGATTATACCCTTAGAGGTTGATTAGCTTGATTTTGTTGTTTTATGTCTATCTGATTATGATGGTAACTCATGTTATTCTTATATTTGATATATGTTTTGCATACATGACACATTGCATATATCTGAATAATATGTATGTTGCATGGGCATATGGGTGATATGATATGAAAGGGGAAGTTTTCCGGTGGTTTTTACCACATTATCCGGTGACTTATGTCACATATTATGTATCCGGTGACTTATGTCACATATTATGATTTCGGTGACTCTATCGCATTATCTGGTGGCCATGCCACGATTATAAGGGCGATGTGCAGTTGACTGCAGCGACTGCCTTCGATGGTGTGTAGCGGATGGAGGGTCGATTTAGTAATCCCCACGGTGTGATTGGCAGGTACGGGTGGTGTGTAGAGGATGGATACCTAGGTGGGTTTGGGATTGCATTTTCATTCTTATATGTACATGTGATTTAATATGCTATGGTTCGATATGCTATGTTATGGGCTTATGGCTGAATATGACTAGAGAATGGGTTTTGCATCATTTGGCATGTGCTATCTGCTATACTGTGATGTTAAGGCTACAGCCCGATTCGATTTATGTGGGCTTCGGCCAAGTATGTTATTGTGAGGGCTAAGGCCCAATCTGCTTCTGTGGGCTTAGGCCCAGTTATCACTCGTAAGGGGAAACACACACTGAGTTTTCGTAAACTCACCCCCTCTTTTTAAATGTTTCAGGTAATCATTAGACCGCGGATTTGGGGAGCCGAGGCAGACTTGTGGTGGCCCTGCAATGTTTTCTCGTAAACTCGTTTCTTATATTTAAACTTACTTTTAATTTTGGGATTTTGATATGTAATAAGGCCTTTGGTATTTTATTTGGTTTTAGCTTTCAATTTGGTTACTGTTTACTATTTAATGTTCAATATGGGATTTTCCTGAAATGATAATAAACCGTTTTTATTCAAAATTACTTAAACTCGATTTTCACAACAAATACAATTTTATTCAAATTAATAACAACTTTGTAAAGTGGGCATTGAATGAATTGGCTTTTATAAACAAACCACAAAACGCGGAGTTTCAAAAAGAATACGAACTTTTTAACAAACGCATAGTTTTTAAACAACCCTTTTATGTGACATGCTAGATTCGGTCGTAACGTTTAGGCCGGGTTTGGGGTGTTACACACTCAAATAGCGACCCAAACACACTCAAATAGCTAGCCAAACAAGCATAACATGAATTTAAGCAAAATTACTAACCCCTAACTTTTGAGGCGTTACACTAAACACGGGAATAAACTCAATTGTATATAACTCAATTAAGTTTTCAAATGAATAACTCATTTTTTAATAACACAATTGATTTGATATATCAATTGAATAATAACATTTTAGAATAATTCTTTCTTCTTGTTGTCGAGATAATCCATATATACTGTCTATAATAATTTCCTCAAAATGCCAATCAAAGATCACCAAAACTGCATTAACTCAAACGAAATATGACATGTTATTGGCTTGTTGACACAATCCGAGATTACCTGAGTAATTAGAACTATCATGCGAGATTGAGCTCAATCTTCCACATCTATACTTTTGTCGTCACTTATCCCTTTCATGAAAGTTAGAAATGGGATATATAATGAAACTATTTCAATTAATAACAGCGAAACTTTGAACCATACCGAAGCCATAATCATCAGATGAATTAAAAGCATAGTACTTTAATAAGGCCGACGTTACAATCGTATAGACAGAGCAATACCCCAACAATCAACAGTGCACTCCGAAATATGAGATGAAAATCGAAGGTAGTCCCAATAACAACCAGTGCAGTAATACAATCTCTATAATTTGAGATCTATAACACCATGCTCCCATGATCAAACCAGGAATTATAACTGTAATAGATGTAATTACATCCTGCCTATGAATATCCCTTACAGATAAACCATGTTGAATAAATTAAACAATAAGAATGAGAAGAAAATTGAGATAATGAAAACCAAGATGTGGAGATCTACTGAATTTTTGAGAATACAACCCATATTGAATGATAAAGAGATCAATGATATCCTAGAGAAAATCCAGAAGAAGAATATCACTCATACGCACTAAAACCAATTGTGACAGATAAAACATAAATTGCATATATATAATTCAGAGCATCAACCAGTAGAAGAAATAAAATAACATCATATGAGTCTTAATCGTTGAATCTTCTACCGAACATAATAGAATAGAATGCCAAAGAAAAATGGAGAAATGCCGATCATAAATCAACCAGACTAATAATACTTCCGTTTAACATTATGATTAGCCAACATTTCTATATGATAAGAATCACATCTAAAAATTAACAGTTGCATATATCTCTGAGAATAAAAGAACATAAAGAATACCCAAAAGAGATCATTGTAAGATACTCGACCATAACAACTACATTCAGATATATTTGCAGTTCAAACAATATCCTACTGACTACTAAAGTCATTGATCATCTAACATTATCCCGTTTCACTAAGGAAATCAATTCAAAATAAATCCTGACCAACCAGTTCTTTAGATACCATATTTAAATAAGTCGATTACCAGTGATTAACTTGTTCTTTAATAGCGACATTGAATATCCCGAATGATCTTTAGAAAAGAAATCTAACATCTCTTCTAGAATTCTCATTACTTGCTAACCCATTCTCGGCTCTAACCGCATTTTATTCATTCTTCCACTGAACTCATTGATTTATACTTGTAGGCTTATCAACATAAATCTTGTGAATTCCGTTAAATAAGATTTTGAGGGTGAGGGGGTTGATATCATAAAGCCTCTAAATTTGACTATCACATATATATATATATATATATATACACATAACATAGCATTCATTATTAACATAATATGTAACACCCCTCACCCATATTCAACACCGGAATAGGGTTACGGAGCATTACCAGACTTACAACACATTTAAACATACTTTTCACATACATTTAATCAATTCATATACAATTCATCCATAACCAAACATTTTGTCCCTAATACGAGCCTACGAGGCCCAAAACATACATTGGAAGTGGTTCGGGACTAAATCGATAACTTTGGAAACTTTTTGAACGCTTAAGAAATTTTCTCAAAAATAGGGCACATACGCCCGTGTGGCCCGCCCGTGTGTCTCACACGGCCACCAGACATGCTCGTGTCACAAGCCGTGTGGACATTTGAAATGGGAACACATGGTCGTGTCCTAGCCCGTGTCTGACCTTATGTAACTCTCTGACTTAGGTCACAAGGCCAACACAAACACCCATGTGCGTTAAAAATGGCCACACATGCCCGTGTTCCAGGTCGTGTGCTAGGCCGTGCCAAACCAGTTGGGTATACTGACTTATACCACACGGCCAAGTCACATGCCCGTGTATGAGGCCGTATAGAGCATACTGACTTGATTTCAAATTCAACACCAGGAGAGACACTGTCGTGTAACTTGACCGTGTGTCACACACGGCTGAGGCACACGCCCGTGTCTCTACCCGTGTGGAAAAAATAGGCTATTTACCAAGCCAATTCGCCAGCCAAATTTGAATGTACCTACAACACATCAATTTTCACCATCACATAGCATAAATACACACTTAAACCAGCCAATTCAAACCTAATTCATGCATATTCTATACCACATTTCTCAATACACACAAGTTGTAAAATAGACCAATCCATTTATGCCCAAAATCTCATAATCTTAGATCATCAATATGACTACTTAAAACATGCATTCTTTACCTTGATTCACAAACAAATAACATCACCAATATCAACATTCAACTTCCATAATACCAACTATTAATAAGCATCACAAAACCAACCTCAATTTACATAACATAAACTATAGGCACATACACATATACACAAGCAAATTAACTCAAAATAAGTCAACTCTCATGGCTATTATATACAAACCCAGACATATACATTTACAAGCCAATTCAAATGGCTAAAATCATTACCAAAACATAACCAACATGACCAAAGTCCCTATACATGCCATATACTTAAAATATCAAAGTTCATAGATACCAAGTGATAGGTGGATAGTGTGAAATGATCTTCGACGATCCCCGAATCCAAGCTAGCTTGATAACACTATAAAACATAGAAAAATAAACAAAGTAAGATATAAAGCTTAGTGAGGTTGTATACAATAAACTTAATTCAATCTCAAGATTATAATTCAAAAATTTGAATAAATCAACATTTAGCATATATTAGCTAACAAACCTTTCCTATACAAAATTATGATATCAATCAAATTCTTCACAAGTTTCTTCGACCCAAAGCTTATACATTTCACGTACGTACCATTACCATCTCATACCATTCTCATACTCAATCACATATTTCGTTTACCCGTTGAACCATTCGGAATAGAAGTTGGATACTCAAGAGTCTCGCACACTAAGTACCTATACCATGGCCCGAAACCAAATCAAGGTAGCTTATATTTGAAGTACTGATATCATGGCCCGAAGCCAAATCAGCCAATATTTATGGCTCGAAGCCCAATCGGTATAACCCCTAATGACATGCCACTAGTATCCTAAACTATTCCTAAGGTTCAACTGGGATTTCGAATGTCAAATCATCATCGAATTACTACCGATCATATCCATAGTCTCGTATTTGCAATTTAAGCAATGCCAAAGCATACGAAATAAATTTGTATTAAAACTTATAATATACGAACTTACCTCGGATGTAGAAACGATGACACAAGTTGATTAGTTGATAACTTTGGTTTTCCCCCGATCTAGATTCGAATTTCATTTTTATTGATCTAAATATATTCAAAATTAACTTATTTAATAATCCCTCTATTCAATTTAATACAAAACACACATTTAAGCATATTTACACTTTTACCCCTAAAATTTCATAACTTTTACAATTTAGTCTGTAGGCTCGTAAAACAAAATTCATTCAATTTCATCACAACCCAAGCCTAGCCGAATTATTATTATACCCCTAGTAGCCCTTATTTTTCATTTATTTCACATTTTAACTGTAAAGTTTTTACATTTCACAATTTATCCCCTAATTTGCATTTTCATTAAAAATCACTTAACAAAACTTGTATATCTATCAACAAGCATTCATAATCTATCATTAAACCTCAAAACACACCAACATTCATCTATGGCAACATTCAAAATCTTTAATTCAAAATCTTTAACAATTTTGCAAAATAGTCCCTAGGCTAGCTAGACCTAGTTCCAATGATATCAAAAACGTAGAAATCATTAAAAACCGAGTGAAAAATACATACCATGCATAAGGAACCATGGCCAAAACTTCAAAGCTAAAAAAATGGTGTATTCTTCTCTTATTTTCAATTAAGGAAGAAGATGAACACCAATTATGGCTTTTGTTTTGTTTATTTATTACTTATTTATCTAATTACTAAATTAACCTTACTAATTAACCTTTAAAACCATTAAAAAGATGTCCATCTTTGTCCACTCATGTTTCAAATGGTCTAATTACAACATACGGACCTCCACTATTTAATTTCATAGCTAATAAACCCTTTTAGTTTATTGAACTTTAATTTTTCACTTTACACGATTTAGTCCTTTTTGTCAAATTAACTAATCAAACGATAACTTTTCTTAACAAAAATTTCACACAATCATATTTTCATATTGTAAACATTAAAATAATAATAAAATAATTATTTCAACTTCGAATTTGTGGCCCCGAAACCATTATTCTGATTTGACCAAAAACGGGTTGTTACATAATATTATGAACTTTTATTCTTACCTTTATGAGTTTCGACTCATCATTATAAAGTTTTTACTCATACACATGAATATCGCATCCAGTATTATCAGAAGTAGCTAGGTTGGAAAGCATCTCTTTCTAAAAGGAAATAAATCTCATCATTGTCAGGAGATATCACACTATCACAGGTTATATAATGGCATGTATTTCTAGACTTCATACATGCTACGTTCAGTCCAAGAACTGATTAAACTGTAGCTCTAATACCACTAAATGCAACACTCTTAATCCGTATCTGTCGTCAAAATAAGGTTACAGAGTACTACTGTAACAACCTAACTCAAATTATTCATTCCTAACATTTCTTAATCATTGTAAAATCCAAGCATACACATGCATAATGTCCCTAATTCGAGCCCTTAAGGCCTTAGAAACACTTTAGAAACAATTCAGGACTAAACTAGAAACATTTAAAACTTTATGGAAAAAGTTAGAAAATTCACACTACAGGGGTCACACGACCGTGTGACTCACACGGCTGAGAAAAACGCCCGTGTCCCAGGTCGTGTGGACATTCGAAGTAGGGACACACGGCTGTGTGACTCACACGGCTAAAACAAACGCCCGTGTCCCAGGCCGTGTGGACATTCGAAGTAGGGACACACGGCCATGTCCCAGCCCGTGTCCATGCCAATGTAACTCTCTGACTTGATTCACACGACCAAGCCACATGCCTATGTGCCAGGCCATGTAACTCTCGAAATGCAACCTTTAAAATATCTACAAGGGACACACGACTGTGTCGCATGGCCATGTGTCAAACACGGCTGAGACACACTTCTGTGTCTAAGGTCGTGTAGACAAGAAATATGCCAAATTCAAGCCATTTCTTTCACCCAATTCAAGCACACCTAAACAAGCCATTTGTACATATGACCAAGGTATCAAAACATGTTCAACCATGCATAAAATGTCCACTTTCAAATGACCAAATTCCATTCAACCAATATGACATAAAGGCACCTCAAACACATACATTAAACATACCTAAATATGTGCATCTTTAACTATTAATCTATTTACTTCTGTCCATATCAAAATATATCAAAATGACCTTATCATTTGAACCACTTCTCACATGCATCAACCATTTAAATGTTACCCGTCTAGCCATTTTCAAATGGTTCCAACAACCAACATATATACATACCAAATTAATGTCCAAATGGTCATAATTCAACTAAACATATTTGATTTAAATTCTATATCAAAACATTCCATAAATGATCATTTTCCAACCGTGCCAACTGATAAACCATAAAAGCAACATATTTTAATCCCATATTTAGTATGCTTTTGGATGATTTAAGCCTCGATTGATATAAAAACGTGCTCTTAATCCTTTCTTTTCATGTCTTATACCCAGGAAAGCACCTGAGGATGAAAAGAACATAAAACGGGCCCAAAACGGAGTAAATGGGCCATATCACGAAATCCACACGGCTTGGAATTAAGCTCACACGACCGTGCCACATTGATCATCTAGAACACGGCCTTACCCCTGAGTCACACGGCCGTGCCTCATTAAAGGAGTCCGAACACGGCTTGAAGACTAGTCACACGGGCGTGTGATATGGTCGTGTCCCTATCATGGAAAAAAGCAATTTCATTCGAATTTGGATACTTTGGGGCGAAGAAACACATTCCAAGAGCCTATATAAACCCCCCAAAGTGCTACCTGAAAGGGAGGCAGTTAACTAGGCCAAGGAGCTAAGCCGAAAAGGTCAGAATTGTGGGAATCACTCGAAGATAGCCAGTTGAACCATCTCTAGAAGCCAGAATTTTACTCAAAGATGGCGGATCTCTCCTTCAATTCTTTCAGGGAGTTTTAGGGATTTCTTATGTTTTGCTATATCTTTTCTTCTGAGATGTTTTCTTTATTTGTTATGAACTAAACCCCTCAGATAACTGAAAGGGATGAAACCTAGATGAATCTTGTTATCATTTTCTGAACTATAAGATAAATACTTGATTTGTTCTTAATTATGTGCGCTTAATTCTTGTGTTAATGTTTTCGGGATATTGACTAAAGTCAGATGTTCTTAGGTGGAGGAGCAAAAGTCCCTGCTTAAGAATAGATCTAGCATAATTAAAGTGGAGTCGTTTGCGCACCTAGAGATAGGGTGATGAGATTTTGCCAGATTAGGGTGAAACCTAATATGGGAATCCATAGATCGATTTACTGCTATTCCAGGGGGTTATTAAGCGAGTAAGAGATTTCTATTAATTAACCTAGGGTTAGACATTATTCGCCTCGAGAGAGGGTTTAATATACATTAGGGAGTCCTATGGATCAAGTTAAGTGAATAAATAGTATGGTTCAGTGTTAGATAACAAGCAAAGTCTAGGTGGATTCTTCCTGAGGGTATCGCCTTAAATCAATTGAGTCTTCCCTCAAGTTATTTCCCAATTCATTCTTTTTGTCTTTGCGTTTTTAGCTTAGTAGTCGTTAGATCTAAACAACTTCACTTATTTTAGGCTAGATAATAAAAAGAAGGTTAGTATTACTACTTTTAGTTCCTTTGGGTTAGACAATTCGGTCTTGCCTAAGCTATACTACTGTTCGATAGATACTCTTTCCTTTAATCGTTGTCAGAGTTAGTTTGCATGTTCGATCATTCTCTTTATAAATTTTAAGACTCTGCTTCCAGTGATCAAGTTTTTGGCGCCGTTTCCGGGGAACTAAAATATTAAGAAAGCTCTATTTTTATTACTTTAGCCATTATTTTTATTTTTCGCAATTTTATTTTATTTTTAGGTTAAATTTTGGTTTTTGCTAAATTCTCTTTCTTTTCCAGTAGGTACCTCTAGTTTATGACTAGAAGGAACCCAAGAGGAGCTTTAGTATACGACAGTGATATTGAAGCTACCGCTCGAAGAAATCGCAGAGAAATCAGGCGAGCCCTAACTTACACAGATGAAAATCAAGAAGACAGATCCAATCCTACTGAAGGGATGGACGAGAATAATCGACAACCACATGATGTGGGAGAAAACAATGCTCCACGTACTATGTTTGATGCAAAATCGAGTATTGTTAGGCCTGCTATAGCTGCTAATAATTTTGACTTAAAGCCTAACACAATACAAATGATTCAACAATTTGTTCAATTTGATGGTTTACAGGACGAAGACCCAAACACTCATATAGCTAATTTTTTAGAGTTTTGTAATACCTTCAAAATAAATGGCATTTTTGATGATGCCATACGTCTTTGGTTATTTCCGTTTTCATTAAAAAATAAAGCCAAACAGTGGTTAAACTGTTACCACGAAGGTCAATCACTACATGGGAGCAAATGACCAAAAATTTTTTATTGAAATATTTCCCATCGGCCAAAGCGGCCAAATTACGGAATGATATCTCCTCTTTTGTGCAAATGGATTTAGAGACATTATACAACGCATGGGAGAGATACAAGGATCTCTTGAGAAGGTGTCTGCACCACGATTTACCCTTATGGCTACAAGCCCAAACCTTCTATAACGGTGTAAACCCATCAACGAGGCAATTAATTGATTTAGCCGCCGGTGGAACCCTAAACAACAGAACTCCTAATGCAGCCTACGAGTTCATTGAAGAGTTGTCACTGAATAACTATCAGTGGCAAGTTATAAGGACTAAACCGACAAAATCAGCCAGAGTTTACAACCTCGATGCAATGACCATGCTATCAACACAGATAGATATGATAAATAAAAAGCCTGATAGTTTGTGTTCTTCGCAGGTACACCCAGTCATGCAATGCGACGCAAATGGAATTGTGGCGAATCCTGAGTACCCACCCTACCAACCGGGCGCAGAGAGCAAACAGATGAACTATATAGGTAATAATTTCAGATCCAATAATAATCTTTATAGTAATACTTACAATCCAGGTTGGAGGAACCACCCAAATTTTTCATGGGGAGGTCAAAGAAATCAAGGAAATCCAAGACAACAACCTCCTCAAAATTTCCAAAATCAGCCATATCCGCAAGAGAAGAAGCCAAACCTTGAAGAGATGCTGACAAAATTCATGGCAGCCATAGAAAATCGTCTCCAAGATACTGAGAAAACACTTAAAAGTCAACAAACATCGGTTGAAGAGACCAAGAACCGAGTCGGGGAACTTACTAAGTCAGTAGGGGAAGTCACTAAAGCAATCAGACAACTTGCAAAGTTAATGTCCGAACGACCGCAAGGACGTCTACCAAGTAACACGGAGATCAACCCAAAGGAGCAAATTCAAGCCATCACAGCTCATGATAGTAAAGGGTTAGATGAACCCAAATCAATACAAGAAAACGAGGTAGAAAAAGATAAAATAGAGGTAACAAAGGAAAAGCCAAAACTGGTAATCAAAGAGTACCAACCTCGCATACCTTATCCCGAAGCAGTGAACAGAAATGGTACAGAAGAACAGTTCGGTAAGTTTCTTAAACTTTTAAAGAAATTACATATCAATTTACTTCTTCTTGAAGCTCTTTTTCAGATGCCAGGCTCAAGAAAATTTTTAAAGCAGCTCTTGACGAACAAGCGCAAATTAGACGAGGAACCACATGTGGAATTAAACGCAGTATGCTCAGCAATGTTACAGAATAGACTACCGCGAAAGCAAAAAGATCCAGGGAGTTTTACAACTCCATGTTTAATTGGTAGTTTAACTGTTGATAATGCGTTACCTGATTTAGGGGCAAGCATAAATGTCATGCCTTACAAAATGTTTAAACAACTAGGTCTAGGGAAACCCAAACAAACTAGGATGAGCATTCAATTACCTGATAAAACTGTTAGAATTTCTAGGGGGATTATCGAAGATGTTCTTGTAAAAATTGACAAATTCGTTTTCCCAGTAGATTTTGTTGTCTTAGACATGGATGAGGATAATTCAATCCCCTTAATTTTAGGAAGACCCTTTCTAGCAACTGCCAAGACTAAAATTGACTTTGCCACACGAGAACTCATACTTTGTGTAGGCGACGAATCAATTAGTCTTCAAGCTCTTGACTCGGTCAGGGCAACAATTGATGAAGGTAAGAAACTCAATGCAGTTGATAATCAGTTTGTGCAACCTTTATCGCAGGAAACACCACAAGAATACAAACCGGAGCCAAGTTATAGACCCCAAGCCAACAAGGAAGAACTACATAAGGAACAAAGCCTTAGGGTTGACAAACTAAAAGACTAGAAAACACAAATCAAAGAGGAACAAGAATCGCACGAAGTAAAACCTAAGGAGCCCCCAGAAGAGCTCATAGGAATATCAAACCACGTCAAAATAGGAGATTAGGTATTGCTAGACAAAGCTGACCCTTACATCACCACATCAGGCCTAAAAGTAAACGACAAAATTCCTCTTAAGGTACACAATACCTTCCCACACGAAACAATCAAGGTAAGCAAACCAACATTCAGCACTATTAAGGTAAACGCTTCTCAACTTAAACTTTATCAAGAAAATAGAACTGTAAGCATGAGGGAAGATATCCAAACCTTTAAACCTCCCTGATTTTAAATAAAAGGAAAGTCTAGCTTAAGACTATAAACGAGCGCTTCTCAGGAGGCAACCCGAGCACTAACCCTATTTACTTTCGCATTTATTTTTTAGTTTTTTCTCTTTTCCTAGTTCTGAAAATTTAGTTTTTAAACTAACACAAAAGTGCAGATTTTCAAGCCACACGGCCTTGCACACGGCCGTGGCCGTGGCCGTGTGGACCACCAAAATCTCCGTACTGACATAGCAGAGGCAGTACGAATCAGTCCCAACCAACTTTTGAATTCACAGACTCAACCACTCCCTCACGGGCACCGCGTGGCCGTGGCCGTGTGGACCACCAAAATCTCCGTACTGACATAGCAGAGGCGGTACGAATCAGTCCCAACCAACTTTTGAATTCACAGACTCAACCACTCCCTCACGGGCACCGACAAAGTGGCACGGCCGTGCCCGACGACCGTGTGAAGCTACTGACTTGCAAACCACAGGCAGAACACGCCTGTGCCTTCAAACCGTGCCAACATACTAACTTGTCACCAACGGGCGTGGCTGGCTGAAAAACGGGCGCGGAGAATCAACACGCCTAGACACACGCCCGTGTGAAGCAGCCATGTGCATTGACACACCCTCGGTCCACAGACGTGGGAGAATGTCAGAGTTGAGCCTCTATTTAAACCCAACCTCCCTTCCCCATTCTTTCCACTGTTCAATTCTTTTTTCTTCCCCCCCTTATTTTTAGATTTCCCTCTACATAACAAATCTCAATAACTCTTGAGCGACACCAAAACCATGCCGAAGAAGCGAAAGAAGCCAACCATAATCTCACCATACCGGCTGCTTCATTCCAACAACAAGCCAAGGGTCTTTGAGACCATTTATCTTTTATTTTTCTTTACGCTTTTTCTTCAATTTTCTTCTCTTTGATAATCTTATGCTTAATTTAGTTTAATACATTTTAATTTCTTAGTATTAGGTTCTAAAGGCTGCTTGGGAATCACGCCACTTCTGCCACCGCCAGTACCTCCGTCGCCTTAGAAGTCACACCCACCTCACGAACCATCTACCAATAAGGATTCTCAAGCCCTTTTATCATCAAGTCTTAGTTTATTTTCCTTCTTAGTCTCCTTTCCTTTTTCTTTCTTATTTTTAGTTAGATATTTCGTTTATTTTAAATGTGTCTTAATAAATCTTGGCTAACTATCTAGAGCTCCCCAATTTCTTCATCTAGCTCAGGATCGTCATCTAGACCGACTCCTCCAACTCCGGGATCTCATCCGTAATCCAGGAAGTGTCACCTCTCCCTCTCTTCTAAATTTTATATACATCTTTGTACATTGAGGGCAATGTACATCTTAAGTGTGAGGGGTGAATATTTATTTGAAGAAAGGGCCTAACTTTCTTCATTATTCTCAAAATCCTTGAATTTAGTCTTGTTTTTAAGTAATTTCCTCATATTACTAATTAGAATGAAATTTCTGATGGTTTATGATTTTTATTAATATGTTTTAGATTAAGTCATAGTTAATTGTGCATTGATGATTAAATTAGAAGAATATTAGAGAATCGAGCATGATAAGTCTATTTTTTTCAGAATTAAAATCTTTGCTAGGTTGTTGAGCTGAATCTGAATATTATCTGGAAGTTTGAAATTTACAACATTGATGTCAAAACACCTATAATTTTTGTGAGATTTTGAGCCTATTAGAGCATATATTCTTTTCCATGCTCACTTTATTGATTATGAGTGTGTCAACTATGAACTGTTATTCTAGAACTTGCCTCGATTATACATGTTAAGACCACATCTATGATTTGATATACAGAGATGATAAAGGCACCTAGGATTTGACCCACTCACTACACTAAAAAGCCTACCTCTAAAATTAACCCCTAGTGAACCCCGTTGATCCTAACAACCCTTTTTATTGACTTACCAGCTAATATTAACCCAAAACCCCTTTGTATTTGTTATCACCATTCCTTTTGACTACCTTCATATCGAGATTTGATTTGATGTGTTACCTAGCTGTTATCTTTATTTTAAGTAATAGATACATTCTTTATTATGTAAACTTGATTTGTTCTTAAAAAAAAACGAAGTATATCCAGGATTACTTCTACTAAGTGAGCTTACATGTTGAAATTTCACATCTTGAGGAAAAGCTCGTATTATTAGTTTTCAATTGATGTAATTATTTAGGATTAGTTCAATTTTTTAGTTAGGCAGTTTGTCAGGTCAGTCTTGATTCTAACCTTCTAATTCAGCCTTTATCCACACCTTTAACCCTAGCCCCGTTACAACCCTATTAAAGACCTTTTGATTTGTGTACCATCTCATTTTACAGTGGTGGAGATTTGATTTTCAGGCAAGCCTATGGATTAACTTTTCAGGTTCGACTTTTGAAAGCTTAATTTTGAACCTTAAACACCTCGAGTGATTTGAGTGAATCTTTAGTGAGGATGTCAATCCTTGTCGATTTTGAATCAAAGGTAATTATTTAGATAAGGGGAGACACCTACATTTTTATGCTACAATTATATGACTTTGACTGTTTGAATATTTAGGACTCTTCTAGTTAAATCATCCATGTATAAATTATCTATGATTTATGATGAGACATCATTGATAGGAATTATGAATTATGGAAACTTTGTTTTAATTGTAAGTTGGGAATTTTTCTTGAGGACAAGCAAAAGCTTAAGTGTGGGGGTATTTGATAAACCGTAAAAGCAACATATTTTAATCCCATATTTAGTATGCTTTTGGATGATTTAAGCCTCGATTGATATAAAAAGGTGCTCTTAATCCTTTCTTTTCATGTCTTATACCTAGGAAAGCACTCGAGGATGAAAAGAACATAAAACGGTCCCAAACCAGAGTAAATGGGCCATATCACGAAATCCACACGGCCTGGACTTAAGCCCACACGACCGTGCCACATTGATCATCTAGAACACGACCTTACCCCCGAGTCACACTGCTGTGCCTCATTAAAGAAGTCTGAACACGGCTTGAAGACTAGTCACACGGGCGTCTGACATGGCCGTGTCCCTATCGTGGCAAAAAGCAATTTCGTTCGGATTTGGATACTTTGGGGCGAAGAAACACATTCCAAGAGCCTATATAAACCCCCTAAGTGTTACCTAAAAGGGAGGCAGTTAGCTAGGCTAAGGAGCCAAGCCGAAAAGGTCAGAATTGTGGGAATCACTCGAAGATAGCTAGTTGACCCATCTTTAGAAGCCAGAATTCTACTCAAGACGGCAGATTTGTAACACCCCAAACCCGGTCAACACACCACGACCGAATCTGGTATGTCACAGGAGGAAACGATTTCTAGGAAAAATAGTTTGCAGGTTTAATTTTGGAAAGAAGGGTTACTAATTAAAATGAGTTGGTTGATTTAGTAAAAACATGGATTGTGCGTAGTTTCTTATTTTAAGAAAGTCGTTGGTTTTTATTGAAAATCCGAAATAGTTTAGCCCAGTTGTCAAACCGTTTGCAGTTTTTAAGAAAAACCAAGTTATCGTATTGATGCTACTTGTTTGACGTTACCCGATGGTAAAGTTTCAGAAACCCAATAAGTTGTAAATGTTAGAATACAGTTATTTTAAAAGATCGTTTAAGCATGCCATCTCGTTTAACTTATACAAATTATGATAAAACGCAACAGCAAATAAAAACCCCAAAATAATAAGTTTAAGCGGCCTTATTACAAATCCAAAACCAAATTTAAAGAAAATATAACCCGGAATAGAAGTTTAAAACAAAACCCGAAGGCAAAGTGCATGGCGACCTCGAGTCCATCCCGGCACCATATTCGCGATCTACGAATCATCTGAAAAAACGTAAAGGAAGGGGTGAGTCACCGAGACTCAGTGTATACATCCCCATCCCGATTGTAAAAAAGCACTTACACAATTCATGAGTCAATATGCAATTCATGCAACCCAACCTAACCATCCGAACTCCATTATCTACCCCGTGTAGTCAAAACCACTGGTGGTTAAAACCACTGATGACCGTAGTCACAAAATAATATGGTGGGGCCAACCCACCTTGTGGTCAAAACCACTGATGACAATTCCGTATCTCAATATGTGGGGCCAACCCACTGTGGTCAAAACCACTGGGACGAGTCACAAAATAGCAATATGTGGTCAAAACCACTGATGACCGTAGTCACAAAGTAATATGGTGGGGCCAACCCACCTTGTGGTTAAAACCACTGATGACAATCCCGTATATATATATATATATATGTGGGGCCAACCCACTGTGGTCAAAACCACTGGGACGAGTCACAAAATAGCAATATGTGGTACCAAACCACTGGTGGTCAAAACCACTGAGACTAGTCACAAATATATAGAAAGCGGGGCCAACCCACTGTGTGGTCAAAACCACTGAAATGCCTTCCCCCTCCACTCATCGTACCCATATTAATGAACATACTTTCCATGGCATATTCATGTTTAACATACAAATACCACATGGCAAGACATAAGCAGCATTTATTGATAACCAATCAATTAGTGGACTTACCCGGAGTCCTCGCTCTTACCCACAAGGGTAACATACCGGTTTCAACAGTTATATCGACTTTTAACAACATACATGATAAGCATATTAATTAATGAAGTGTGTAATAGGTACACACCTGATTACTCGCAATATGACGCTCTCTACGCTGCTACTGTCGTTAATCGACACTACCGCTATCTGTCTACTGTTTTGCTCAGATGCTGGCCCACACCCAGGTGGCCAATCTCGAACAGCCGACACTGCCCTCTTCTTGAATTTAGGGGTAGGGACTACGTGTCCAACCCCTTTCCCTCCTTGGCTAATGTTCGTATCCATCAATAGTATCTTAGTCAGAAAACCCTGTTAAGTAATCGAATCAGATCCGTACGAAAACTAAATCACATCTAAATCGAATAATCTTACCAAAGTCGACCAAAACCCGAAGGCTCTCACTTGATCTTGAAGGCTGTCGAGATCCCTACATGATTCATATTAGATTCGGCTCTAACATTCTTGGATGAAAAGAAGTGGCCTTCGGCCTAATGTTACAATCACCTTACCTCGATTGTTCAAATCCCGAAAGACTACCAACACCCTTAACGTTAACTTTAGGCAGAAAACCCGAAATCACCCTTCCAAGATTCGGTCACACATAAAAGTTAAGACTAAGCTTTTGGTTTCGGCAACCAAAGAGAAAAAGTAAAAGATCTAAAAGAATAAGAACCCTTACCACAACACTAGAAATCGATTGGAAGAGTTGAGACTAAACAAACCACAGTGCTCCCTCTGACAGAAGACAAACGAAAAGGGTTACCACAGATAGGTGGATTACTCGGTTTTGATAAAACCAAAGATCAACCAGCCCCCAAAAGATGAAATGGAATAGATTCTAGAAGAAAGAGTAGAAAGAGTTCGGTCAAGAAATGGCTTACAATCAATGAACAGAAGAAGAGTCAGCAATGATCAAAGGTTCGACAATGGTAGGAATGAGGGATGTAATATTCGGCTTGTATGGCAAACAAGTGAAGAATCGAAAAGAAGATGAAAGCAAAGATGATGCAAATGGAATAAAGAGGATTCGGCTAGAGAGATTTCAAGAGAGAAGACGAAAACTTGAAAATGAAAAGGGGAGGAAAAAGTGGTACTTTCGGTTAATAATCAAGAAGAGAAAAGAATTGAATTTCCCAAATGATTTTCGGCACAAAAAGAAAAATAAAAGAAAAACAAAAGCAACAGGTGAGGCACACCCCAAATGCCGAAAATGCTATCTAAGGCCAACCTAATTTCGGCACACTCTCATAAGATCAACACCGAACACTCCCTCACCCCCTTAGCTACTACAAAATTCGGCTATACACTCCTTAGCCAACACTCCCCACGAATCTCTCCTCAATTCCCTCTACATCAACCATTTGAAAGTGTTTGAATGCTTCAAACTTCATGCTTAGCTCTCCACCACACATTTGAAATGTTTGACCATTTCAAACCTCCTATCTTCAAGTTCCCACGCCAACTCCAACTCCTCCCCCTCCTGACGCAAAATGTACCTCCCAAAAAGCTGTCTCCGCAACTCGAACCTTGCCCCTTGTAGCTCCCTGAGGCGTCACTCCCTTGAGCTCTAAGTGGCGCCTCCCTTGCCATTTTACCACTTGATTTCTTATGTCAAAACACACCAATAATTTCCTTTAACACCAACCTCACTCAGCTCCCCTTCTTAGAAGCCCCAAACGAAAAAAATTTGCTATGGCTCAGGCCTACCCCAAGCTCATACCAGGACCCCAAAACACCCCAAACTAACACAACCAACATACTAACACATGCAAACATACCAAAAATGCAGAGACCCCGATTTAAGGATGTTATAGTTCTACCCCCCTAAAAAAATAATTTCGGCCTCGAAATTACCTGGTCAAAAGAGTTGAGGGTATTGCTGCCGCATCACATCCTCAGGTTCCCATGTGGCCTCTTCAGTTCCATGATTCCGCGATAGAGCCTTCACCAGAGGAACGGACTTCCTACGCAAAACTTTGACATCTCGATCCAGGATCTGCACTGGTTCCTCCTCAATAAACAAATCCGGACTCACCTCAATCTCCTCAACTAGCACAACATGCGATGGATCTGACCGATAGCGCCTAAGCATTGAAACATGAAACACGTCGTGAATCTGACTCAATTCTGCTGGCAACTCGAGTTGATAACCTACTGGTCCCACACGCTTCAATACTTTATACGGCCAAACCTCATCACCTTCTTCCATGGCTATACCTTAAGAAAGACCTTGACACCCACTGCAAACTCAATATCTCTCCACTTGAGGTCGGCATACGACTTCTGCCTATCCGAAGCCTCTTTCAAACGAGCCCGAATTAGCTTAACCTTATTTTCTATTTCATTCACTAATTCTAGACCCAACAACTGACGCTCACCCAACTTTGCCCAACACGTAGGAGTACGACACTTACGCCCATACAGTGCTTCATACGGTGCCATCTGGATACTTGCCTGATAGCTGTTGTTGTACGCGAACTCCACCAACGGTAGATATTCTTCCCAACTACCCTTGAAGTCCAAAACACAACCCCTCAGCATATCCTGTAAAACTTGGATTACCCTTTCCGACTGCCCATCTGATTGCAAATGAAATGCCGTGCTGAAATCCAGTCTTGTCCCCAAAGCCTGATGCAACGCTTTCCAAAACCTTGACGTGAATCGGGGATCCCTATCTGAAATAATCGATACTGGTACTCCATGCAGTCTCACTATCTCTGCCACATACAACTTAGCCAACCTTTGAAGTGAATAATCCACTCTAACCGGGATGAAATGAGCCGACTTAGTCAAACGATCCACTATCACCCCAACTGAATCCTTCTTGCTAGGCGTAAGGGGTAACCCAGTAACGAAATCCATCGTAATCCTTTCCCATTTCCACTGTGGAATCGGCTGCAAAAGACCCGAAGGTACCTGATGTTCAGCTTTGACCTGCTGACACGTCAGACACTTACCGATAAATTTCGTTACCTCACGCTTCAGACCCAGCCACCAAAACTGTTCCCTCAAGTCTTGATACATCTTGCTACCCCCAGGATGCATAGCGTATGGACTGCTATGTGCCTCCTGGAGAATCTTCTGTCTTAACTCAACGTCTTTCGGCATACACACTTTCCCTTGGAAACATAACACTCCGTCACTACTCAAGCTATAACCCTCCAATCCACCATTCTGCACTTGCAAACATCGAGCACTGAGAACTTCATCGACTATCTGCTTCTCCTTAGCCTGACTAACCCATGACGGCTTCACTTGCAACTCTGCTAGCAAGCTTCCGTCACTATACAAACTCAGGTGAGCAAACATTGCTCTCAAGTCTGCTACCATCTTGCGACTTAACGCGTCAGCCACTACGTTAGCCTTACCCGGATGATATTCAATAGAGCAGTCGTAGTCCTTCAACAACTCGATCCACCTCCGCTGCCTCAAATTCAATTCCTTCTGAGTCAACAGATACTTCAAACTCTTGTGGTCCGTGTAGACTATAGACTTCTCCCCGTACAGGTAATGTCTCCATATTTTCAGGGCAAAAACTACTGCAGCTAACTCCAGATCATGCGTCGGGTAATTCACTTCGTGAGGTTTCAACTGCCGAGACGCATACGCCACTACCTTACCCTCTTGCGTTAGCACACATCCAAGACCAGTATGCGACGCATCACAGTAAACCGTGAACTCCGTCCCTGCCTCAGGCTGAATTAAAACCGGGGCTTCTGTCAGAATCCTCTTCAACTTATCAAAACTTTCCTGCTACTTGTCTGACCACACAAATGGGACTCCTTTCCTCAGCAACTTGGTTAACGGTGCCGCTATCAAGGAAAACCCTTCCACAAATCTTCTGTAATATCCTGCCAAACCTAGGAAACTCCGAATTTCTACCACCGACTTAGGTGGTTTCCAGTCCAACACCGCCTCAATCTTCCGAGGATCCACTCTAATTCCCTCAGCTGACACTACATGACCCAAGAAAGTCACCTCCTTTAACCAGAACTCACATTTGCTAAACTTTGCGAAAAGTTACTTCTCTCTCAGAATCTGTAATACCACACGTTGATGCTCATCATGCTCCTCCATCGATCTTGAGTACACCAAAATGTCGTCTATAAATACTACGACGAACCGGTCCAAGTACGACTGAAACACCCGATTCATCATGTCCATGAACGCTATCGATGCATTTGTCAGCCCAAACGGCATTACCAAGAACTCGTAGTGCCCATACCGAGTACGAAACGCTGTCTTGTGAATATCAACCTCCTTCACCTTGAGCTGATGATACCCCGATCGTAAATCAATCTTTGAAAAGACTGATGCACCCTTAAGCTGATCGAACAGATCATCTATCCTTGGCAACGGATACTTGTTCTTGATCGTCAACTTGTTCAGCTGTCGGTAGTCTATACACATCCGCATCGAACCATCTTTCTTCTTAACAAAAAGCACAGGCGCTCCCCAAGGTGAAACACTCGGCCGGATAAAACCTTGATCCAACAATTCCTGAATCTGTGCTTTCAACTCCACCAATTCCTTCAGCGCCATCCTATACGGAGCAATAGACACTAGCGCGGTTCTCGGTAACAGATCTATTTCGAACTCAACCTCACGATCTGGGGGTAAACCCGGAAGCTCTTCTGGAAATACATCAGCAAACTCTTTTACCGTGCGAACATTCCTTACCGTTGATTCCTTAACCTCCAAAGCACAAACATGAACCATGTACGCCTCACATCCCTTCCTCACCATCTTCTCGGCCTTCAAAGCGGACACAACATTGGATAGATAATCTCTTCTATTACCTATCATCACCACCTCTTCACCCTCAACGGTTCTCAATACCATACGCTTAGCTACGCAGTCCAACCTCGCTTGGTACTTCACTAGCCAGTCCATTCCTAGGATCAAATTGAACTCCCCGAATGGCAGTTCCATCAGATCAGCCAAAAACACGACCCCTTGGTGTTCTAGGGGGTACATCCCTATAAAGTTTGTTACTTCTACAGAGTGATCTAGAGGGCTTATTACTGTCATCTCCCTAGAAGTAATCTCAAAGTCTAAGTCCAGAGTTTCCACTATGCTACTAGCAACATACAAGTGCGTCGATCCAACATCAATTAAAGCAATATAAGGTAGTCCAAATATTAAGAACGTACTGGTTATGACATCCAATGCGTCGCCCTCCTCTCGACGCCTTGCTGCATAGACCAACCCAGGCTGTCTTGCATCTGCATTTCCAGCACCTCTACCCGGTGCTCCACGACCTCATCCATTACCATTACCACCCCTGACTGAACCTCGGCCCCTCTGAGGTGGCTGTCTATCCCCCCTGAATTGCGTACGACCTTGACCCTCAGACTGGATCTTAGCTGACCTCTGTGGGCAATCCCTTACCCGGTGTTCCATTGACCCACACTCGAAACACCCTCTGTTTTCGGTCCAACATTCTCCTTTATGAAACTTTCCACATCGAGCACACCGCGGCGGCCACTGAGTAGCAGCAGCAGGCCTTGCAGCCTGATTCGGCCCACCATATCTAGCCCTTTTCTGTGAGTTCCCGGTAGACCCTGATGACCCAGAACTCCTCTTAGACCAATTCCTTTCCTGGTTCCATCTTACTGACTGTTTCACTTCCTCAGCAACCTTGGACTTCTCTACCAAGACCGCAAATTCTCTCTCCTGCTATGGTGCAATCATCATCCGCAGCTCATCTCTTAACCCGTCCTCAAATCTGACACAGCGCTCGTGCTCCGTAGCCACAATGCCCCAAGCATAGCGACTCAACCGAAGAAACTCTACCTCATACACCGATACTATCTTACTCCCCTGGACCAAACTCAAGAACGCCTTACGCTGAGCATCAATATAACTACACCCAACGTACTTCTTTTGATAAGCTGCCTTAAAGAACTCCCAAGTGAGATCATCAGCTGTTGCACCATCCCGAACCGTGAGCCACTATTGATAAGATTCATCTCGTAGAAGAGACACTATCCCTTTCAGCTTTTCCTCAACCATAAAATCTAAGTCGTCCATTATACGTTCCGTCGCCTCCAACCAATACTCAGCTGTATTGGGAGCCACTCCAGACATACCCCTGAATACCTCCGCTCCATTAGCCCGGAGTCGTTCGGACACAGATTTCCGAGCCCCATACCTCCACCTGCTCCAGTTACTCTCTCTAGAACCAGTAGCATCGCCTGTGACACTGCGTCATCACCACCCGTCTGGTCCTGAAACTCAACACCCCTAGCTGGTGGCGGCGGTACATCATTTCCCGACCCATGGCCAGACCCAGTAGGCTCAAACAAAGCCATCCTACCTCTACCTCATCCACGTGTGTTACGACCACGTCCTCGAGTACTCATGACTAGCGTTTACGAATTAATCTGGTTTAAGAAATTTTATGAATTAGGCTCATTTCACTATTATTACAGCACAGTTTTATGAATAGTTTAATGAAGTAGTTGTTTTCGCAAGTGCATGTAACCTTATGGTCTCAGTTTCTAAGGTAGTCTCCTATCACTATGAATCATATCACAAACATCATGATCAAGTACACAACAGTTATGGGTACTTACGTGGGTGGATCGGTGCCGGAGACTCGATGTCATGCTTCCAAAAATCATGCATTTCTATCCAAGACTATTTTGTAAATCAATTGTTGAAAACACTTTGGGCATCGGGCCCACAGGCGAGCTTTTGAAACAGGCTCTGATACCAAAATTATAATACCCCAAACCCGGTCAACACACCACGACCGAATCTGGTATGTCACTGGAGGAAACGATTTCTAAGAAAAATAGTTTGCAGGTTTAATTTTGTAAAGAAGGGTTACTAATTAAAATGAGTTGGTTGATTTAGTAAAAACATGGATTGTGCGTAGTTTCTTATTTTAAGAAAGCCGTTGGTTTTTATTGAAAATCCGAAATAGTTTAGCCCAGTTGTCAAACCGTTTGCAGTTTTTAAGAAAAACCGAGTTATCCTATTAATGCTACTTGTTTGACGTTACCCGATGGTAAAGTTTTAGAAACCCAATAAGTTGTAAATGTTAGAATACATTTATTTTAAAAGATCGTTTAAGCACGCCATCTCGTTTAACTTATACAAATTATGATAAAACGCAACAGCAGATAAAAACCCCAAAATAATAAGTTTAAGCGGCCTTATTACAAATCCAAAACCAAATTTAAAGAAAATATAACCCGGAATAGAAGTTTAAAACAAAACCCGAAGGCAAAGTGCATGGCCACCTCGAGTCCATCCCGGCTCCATATCCGCGATCTATGAATCATCTGAAAAAACGTAAAGGAAGGGGTGAGTCACCGAGACTCAGTGTATACATCCCCATCCTGATTGTAACAAAGCACTTACACAATTCATGAGTCAATATGCAATTCATGCAACCCAACCTAGCCATCCGAACTCCATTATCTACTCCGTGTGGTCAAAACCATTAGTGGTCAAAACCACTAATGACCGTAGTCACAAAATAATATGGTGGGGCCAACCCACCTTGTGGTCAAAACCACTGATGACAATCCCGTATCTCAATATGTGGGGCCAACCCACTGTGGTCAAAACCACTGGGACGGGTCACAAAATAGCAATATGTGGTCAAAACCACAGATGACCATAGTCACAAAGTAATATGGTGGGGCCAACCCACCTTGTGGTCAAAACCACTGATGACAATCCTATATATATATATATGTGGGGCCAACGCACTGTGGTCAAAACAGTTGAGACGAGTCACAAAATAGCAATATGTGGTACCAAACCACTGGTGGTCAAAACCACTGAGACTAGTCACAAATATATAGAAAGCGGGGCCAACCCACTGTGTGGTCAAAACCACTGATGACAGTCTGAAATGCCTTCCCCCTCCACTCATCATACCCATATTAATGAACATACTTTCCATGGCATATTATCGTGTTTAACATACAAATACCACATGGCAAGACATAAGCAGCATTTATCGATAACCAATCAATTAGTGGACTTACCCGGAGTCCTCGCTCTTTCCCACAAGGGTAACATACCGATTTCAACAGTTATACCAGCTTTTAACAACATACGTAATAAGCATATTAATTAATGAAGTGTGTAATAGGTACACACCTGATTACTCGCAATACGACGCTCTCTACGCTGGTACTGTCTTTAATCGACACTACCGCTATCTGTCTACTGTTTTGCTCAGATGCTGGCCCACACCCAAGTGGCCAATCGCGAACAGCTGACCTGCCCTCTTCTTGAATTTAGGGGTAGGGACGACGTGTCCAACCCCTTTCCCTCCTTGGCTGATGTTCGTATCCATCAATAGTATCTTAGTCAGAAAACCCCGTTAAGTAATCGAATCAGATCCATATGAAAACTAAATCACATCTAAATCGAATAATCTTACCAAAGTCGACCAAAACCCGAAGGCTCTCACTTGATCTTGAAGGCTGTCGAGATCCCTACATGATTCATGTTAGATTCGACTCTAACATTCTTGGATGAAAAGAAGTGGCCTTCGGCCTAATGTTACAATCACCTTACCTCGATTATTCAAATCCTGAAAGACTACCAACACCCTTAACGTTAACTGCAGGCAGAAAACCCGAAATCACCCTTCAAAGATTCGGTCACACATAAAAGTTAAGACTAAGCTTTTGGTTTCGGCAACCAAAGAGAAAAAGTAAAAGATCTAAAAGAATAAGAACACTTACCACAACACTAGAAATCGATTGGAAGAGTTGAGACTTAACAAACCACAATGCTCCCTCTGACAGAATACAAAAGAAAAGGGTTACCACAGATAGGTGGATTATTTGATTTTGATAAAACCAAAGATCAACCAGCCCCCAAAAGATGAAATGGAATAGATTCTAGAAGAAAGAGTAGAAAGAGTTCGATCAAGAAATGGCTTACAATCAATGAACAGAAGAAGAGTCAGCAATGATCAAAGGTTCGGCTATGGTAGGAATGAGGGATGTAATATTCGGCTTGTATGGCAAACAAGTGAAGAATCGAAAAGAAGATGAAAGCAAAGATGATGCAAATGGAGTAAAGAGGATTCGGCTAGAGAGATTTCAAGAGAGAAGACGAAAACTTGAAAATGAAAAGGGGAGGAAAAAGTGGTACTTTCGGCTAATAATCAAGAAGAGAAAAGAATTGAGTTTGCCAAATGATTTTCGGCACAAAAAGAAAAATAAAAGAAAAACAAAAGCAACAGGTGAGGCACACCCCAAATGCCAAAAATGCTATCTAAGGCCAACCTAATTTCGGCACACTCTAATAGGCTCAACACCGAACACTCCCTCACCCCCTTAGCCACTACAAAATTTAGCTATACACTCCTTAGCCAACACTCCCCACGAATCTCTCCTCATCCCTCTACATCAACCATTTGAAAGTGTTTGAATGCTTCAAACTTCATGCTTAGCTCTCCACCACACATTTGAAATGTTTGACCATTTCAAACCTCCTATCTTCAAGTTCCCACGCCAACTCTAACTCCTCCCCCTCCTGACGCAAAATGAACCTCCCAAAAAGTTGTCTCCGCAACTCGAACCTTGCCCCTTGTAGCTCCCTGAGGCGTCACTCCCTTGAGCTCTAAGTGGCGCCTCCCTTGCCATTTTACCACTTGATTTCTTATGTCAAAACACACCAATAATTTCCTGTAACACTAACCTCACTCAGCTCCCCTTCTTAGATGCCCCAAACAAAAAAAAATTTGCTATGGCTCAGGCCTAGCCCAAGATAATACCAGGACCCCAAAACACCCCAAATAACACAACCAACATTCTAACACATGCAAACATACCAAAAATGCAGAGACCCCGATTTAAGGATGTTACAGGATCTCTCCTTCAATTCTTTTAGATAGTTTTAGGGATTTCGTATGTTTTGTTTTATCTTTTCATCTGAGATGTTTTCTTTATTTGTTTTGAACTAAACCCCTCAAATACCTGAAGGGGATGAAACCTAGATGAATCTTGTTATTGTTTTCTGAACTATAAGATAAATACTTGATTTGTTCTTAATTATGTGTGCTTAATTCTTGTGTTAATGTTTCCAGGATATTGGCTCAAGTCAGATGTTCTTAGGTGGAGGAGCAAAAGTCCCTGCTTAAGAATAGATCTAGCATAATTAAAGCGGAGTCGTTCGTGCGCCTAGAGATAGGGTGACGAGATTTTTCCGGATTAGGGTGAAACCTAATATGGGAATCCATAGATCGATTTACTGCTATTCTAGGGGCTTATTAAGTGAGAAAGAGATTTCCGTTAATTAACCTAGGGCTAGACGTTATTCGCCTCGAGAGAGGGTTTAATATACATTAAGGAGTCCTACGGATCAAGTCAAGTGAATAAATCGTATGGTTCAGTGTTAGATAACAAGTGAAGTCTAGGTGGATTCTTCTTGAGGGTATCGTCTTAAATCAATCGAGTCTTCCCTCAAGTTATTTCCTAATTCATTCTTTTTGTCTTTGCGTCTTAGCTTAGTAGTCGTTAGATCTAAACAACTTCACTTATTTTAGGATAGATAATAAAAAGAAGGTTAGTATTAGTCTTTTAGTTCCTTTGGGTTCGACAATCCGGTCTTGCCTAAGCTATACTACTGTTCGATAGGTACATTTGCCTTTAATCGTTGTCAGAGTTTGTTTGCAGGTTCGATCATTCTCTTTATAAATTTTAAGACTCTGATTTCAGCAATCACCAACATTTATCATTTTAGCCACAAACCATACACCAATTTGATCTTATAAACACCAACCATCAAGGTATCAAAATAACATAAGTTTAACCAATTTCAAAGCAACATTCCATGCCAATACTACACACAAGCATACCAAATTGGCCATTCAAACATATAATCACTAAACCATTTCAATATTAGCTATCAAGCCCCAAAAATGCTAAAATGCCATCAATTATAAACCATATTTACAAGCCAAACATAGTGGCCATATCATCAAGCATAAACACCTATACATGGCATTATAATCGCGACCAATGCATAAAAATCTACCGAGAAAATCGATAGATAGTATGATAGATCTCCGACTAACTTCCAACCTAATGGAGCTTCTGATAATCTGTAAGGTAAAAGAACAACTACATAAGCAATGAATGCTTAGTAAGCTCGTATAAACTTTAAACATAATATTCCATTTAAATATTAAACTTCATAGAACATATATAAATCTATGCCAATGCTATAAGATTCATAAATCGACATGATCATCAACTTACAAATGAGTAAGTTTATTAATGTCGCATATTTATTGACCATCCATAACATGATAGGATTTCTTGAGACATAATATATATCATCAATCCCTTTTATAAGATTATATATATTTCTATTTACTTACTTTCCAATCCATCCCCAATGCTTTTCACAAGCCTAAAGAACATTATTAACTCTCGATTGAGTGTATTTATCCATAGCATAAGAATTTTGCTCACATATAATACATCATAACACAACCCAACTACGTACTTAGCATTTCATTTCCTTTTCTTTCCCGTTTTGTATGCATAGTACAAGTATAATCATAAACATCAATCATATCCACAAGTTTGGCATAAGCCCTAGCACATCAACAACACATGTTAGTTCATTTAAACATGATTCATATGAATTTGACATGGATAACCATTATGCTTGAGTATGATCCAATTGGATTTATCATCCATCACAACATATCATGTTTTTCCATGTATCACTATTCCATTGAGTTTCACATAAACATTTCTTAGTTCTTAGTGAACACTTACCATTTCATTTGCATACATTTAAGACATAAACTTAACATTAATGATAGCCACAAGCTCGCAATATCATCATATGGTAAGTATGGGTAGATAACATAGCATCACTTATATTATACCTTTCATAAACATGAATATTCATACTTTGATCATTGGTACATCATACCTTTCCATATTTGTCGTAGTGAAGTCAATCAAAACCCTTACCATAGCTCACACAATGTGTGCTAAACGATGGTTGCAACTGTCCCTTTTCATGTTCGATGGTCGTCACCATCCATTTTCATAGTTGTTGGTTGTCACTATCCCTTTACATAATCAATAGCCGAAGCTATCGTTTTTTATATTCAATGGTTGTCACCATCCCTTTTCATAGTTGATGGTTATCACCATCCCTTTTCATAGTTGGTGGTCGTCACCATCTCTTTTCATAATCGATAGCCAAAGCTATCCCTTTTCATTAGTCGATAATCGTCGATACGCTGTTGGATTTTTCCGCTGAGACATAATTTGATATTATAAAAAATATCATTTAAAACATAATTTAAAACGCTATTTAAACGTACAAACTTACCTGGATAAATTGTAGAAATGTCAAAGTCCAAGGGCATTTTGGTAATTTTTCCATTCTCCTCGATTTTCCACCGATCTTGATCTAAATTAATAATTTCATTCAATTTAATAATGTCGATAACAAAACAATGTATTTTATGCAATTAAGTCATTTTTTGATATTTTTTCAAAATTGCCCCTAAAGTTTTACTTTTATTCAATTTAGTTTTTTAGCCTAAAACAACAGGTTGCTGGAAGGTGAGTATAATGAATGTATCAACTGGCTTGAAGACGTGTTCCGTGAGCTTGACACCAAGGCAGCGGCAGATTTCTTAACCCTCTTCTGGAACAGTTGGAACGATAGGAATAACATGGTCTTTAAAGGAAAGATGGAGGCTGCGGCAATGATCCGGGATAGGGCGCAGACATTGAGTAAAGACTTTAGAATTTTCAATCTCACCGAGCCTTCGATTTTCTCTTTGACTCTGACGAACAGGGGATGGATTAAACCCCCGACGGGCTATGTTAAAGTGAATTTTGATGCGGCTGTGTCGAATGGAAGCAATGGATTCGGGATTGTGGCGAGAGACCATGACGGCTTTATTTTGGGAGGTTGCTTCAAGTTCAGGGAAGAAACAATGGACGTTAGCTGGGCAGAATTGGAGGCGTTAAAAGAAGGCTTAAAAGTGGCCGAAAAGCTACATGTGGTCCACTTAATATTGGAATTTGACAATACAAAGTTGGTTAATAAAGTCAACAAAAGGGAACAGGACATTGCTATTTTGGGCCAGCACATTAAGCAAGTGTGTGCCGCATTAATCAATTTTAGTTCGGTCGAAATAAATTGGATAAACCGTGATTGTAACAATGTAGCAAATGTGTTGTGTAAGCTAGCTATTAAAAACAAAAGTGATTTGTACTTCGATATGGATTATCCGTCGGATGTCCATAATTTCATTATTCATGATGCAATAAATTGAGGTAGACCCTTTGGGTCGTTTTTCTTTCAAAAAAAAATTAACCATTTAATCACTCAAACCAAATAGTGATCAAATTTGACATCTTTTACGATTTAGTCCTTTTTAATTAATTAACTATCGAAACGTTAAAACTTTTCAACGAAACTTTACTACCACCTTAACGAAACTCTGTAAATATTTATAAAAATATTTATGACTCGGTTTATAGAAACAAGGTCCCGATACCTCATTTTCTAAAACCACTTAACCTTAGAGTCATACCACTTGAGCTTAATAAATCACTTATATAACATAAATTATCAAATCAAAAACCTTTTTAAAACCATATTTGACTCGTAAATATTATTTTTTAATATCTACAATCTTACTCGTCAGATTTGGTGGCCTCGAAGCCACTGTTTCCTACACCACTGAAAAACGGGTTGTTACAATTGCATTGTCGCCCCATAGAGCCTGCTGATCACTATCGCGGTGATGTTCTATGGAACCTTATACTATCGATATTGAACCATATAGCATGTACCTTGATACTTGAACATTGAAGTGTCCCCTTCCCCCCGCAAGTCCCGAAGCTTCGCACATCGTGGTTTGCTCCAAGCAATCCTGGATGACGAAATCTCAATGAAGTTACAATTTCCTTATTCCTTCGCCCATTTCTCCATTCATCATCCTATCCTTAATGCTTGAACACTGTAGTGTCCCCTCCGCAAGGCCTAGAGCTTTGCTCACCAGAGGTGCATTCAATAACACCATGTGGCGATATTTAACAGAATCACCCTTTCCAAATCCTATCTTAATCTAACCCATTGATAGTTTCCCTTCATACATACAATAATCATGTGTACCACCATAAATTATCTCTATGCATGCATCACGCTAGATTACTATTCAACTATTATTTACTAGTAAATGGTCAGTAAATAGCTGGCAATTTCACACAACATACATCAACCAGAAAGCAAAGTACAGAAACTCATCTTGCTTTCTTAACCTTGTCAGTTTAGCTTGTCCAAATCGCCAGAGCCTCTTTTGTCCTGATAGTTAAGCATGACAACAATTCAATGGTTAATTTTAATGGTGGTTAGTCCATTGAAACCTAGAGCCTTAAAATATTACAAACACTTTGAGAGTCTTACTTCTACTCAATCCATAAGCTTAGATAGATTATGAAGGTTACTAGTTCCCTACTTTCTCCATTTCTGGACTTAAATTCACACCTTTGCCGCAACATGCTTTGCATCCATTTCATTTCCAGAACAATTGAAAAAGATAATGTTATGGAGAGGAGAAGATTTTATAAACAGAATTGAGAGAATTTTGTCTCCACTCATTCCTATATATATACTCATTGGGCATAGTCCTCACTGGCCATTTCCACTTTTCATTCTTGATCCTTTTGTCTCCCAGTTTGAAACTAGTCGGTTCCAATCTAACTGAAATAGGATTGGAATCCAACTAATCATGTAACACCCCATACCCAATTCGATCGTTGAACCCGAGCTATGGAACTCCACATTAGCCACCTAGGCGACTCTCCATTAACACCCAACCAAATCTCCAACACACCACAAGTTTAATAACAGTCAACCAGATCTAACCAATCCAAATGAAATCTACCAATCAATCAATTAATAAGATTAGTACATTTGAAACATTCAAAATATATATAAAGTTTAAATTGATTATAATCTTTACACAAACATTCAATTAACAATGTTAAAGAAATAAATATAAAGAATAGAATAAAATAAAGAGATTCTCATGGGTTAATCGATGAAAGCATGGATTTGGAACAATCTCCGCTCGCAAAAGTCTCACTTTCAATAGGATATTCCGATTACAAGAACATAAAATAAACTAAGTAAGAACTAAGAACGAAATAAAACTCTAAGAATAAATGCCTAAAATAGTTTGTTTAAACTGATAATATGTGCTAAACTCATAATATTAAAGTGCCTAAACTATCCTTGAAGTACTTAGATTTTGATTAGGAAAACTACTCCTAATTTGTAACACCCCAAACCCGGCCTAGACGTTATGGCCGAATCTGGCGATATCACATTGAAGTGTTTTTTGAAAACATAATTTCATTAGAAAGCTCATTTTATATTAAATCTCGATTATAATTATAACGGAAATTTAAGGGTATATTGTTCATTTAAAACTCAAGTTGTTTTTAGCAGTTTTGTAACATCTTGGAATTAGGGGCTCTACATTATTGTATGTTGTTGTGTGTTTGGCATGATTTGTTTGTTAATTTGGTGTGTTTGGGGGTCCTGGGAAGGCTCAGGGTTAAGCTTGAGCCTTGGTAAAAATTTTGTTTTTAGGCACTTTAGGGGAGAGCTAGCTAAGGCAGGCCTTAAGGGTAATTACTTGTGTTTGTTGACACAAGACGAGGTGTGGTAAAGTGGCAAGGAGACGCCACTTAGGATGCAGGGAAGTGGCGTCACAAGGGAGCAGCAGCAGGGAAGAGGTTCGAATCCCACAAGCCTCACTTTGGAGCTTTATTTTTGGCACCTGGAAGGGGAGAAGGTGGTTTCCGCAGGGACTCTCTAGGGATGATGGTTGAATGGGTCAACATATTCAAATGAGTGGTCGTGAGGTGTTGGTGATATGGTCAAACCAATTCAAATGATTTTTGGGGAGTGAAGTATGGAGAGAATCAAGGGATTTCAAGTTGGTAGATGTGATGGCCGGTTGTGGGGAGCTTGAAGGGGGAGGAGAATTCGGTTTAGATTTGTAGGATGTGTGTGCCGAAATTTTGGAGGCTTGAGGCACTTGGCTCTTCTCTTTTGTTTTGGTTCAATCGGTCATAAGGGGGTGGTGTAGTGTCGTTAGTGCAAGTGTCTTGTGAGTGAGTGTTAAGTCGAAACTGTCTAGAGGGTCCTCCCTTTTCTTTTGCTCTTTGATCATTTGGTCTCATTTCCTTGTTGTTACCAAAGAGAGCCGTAGCTCTCTTCTCTCTTTTCCTATACTTTTTTCTCCCATTTCTTGTGTTATCCAAAACTCCTTGAAGTTCCCTTGCCGAATCTTTTCTTCTTCTTTGTTCTTCTTTAACACCTTAGCCGAACCTAATTCAACCCTCATCTCCTCTCTTGCCAAACTGAAAACCCTCTTTCTTCTCTACTATTTTCTTTCCCTAAGCCGAATCATCTCTCAAACTCATCTGCTTCATAGCTGAACCTTGTTGACCATTTTCTTCTTCTTTTCCTTTCTCTAATCATTCTCTTTTGCAAAGCCGAAATTCTCTACTCCCTAGCTCTTCTCTTTTCTCTGTTAGATAGCCACCACATATCCTGTTAGCCTTTTCAATCAGCATCCCCTTGTTGTTCTTGGTAAGGAATTCGTCTTCTTCTTTTCTATTCATTCTATTTCTTTTCTCTTATGGTTTATTAAACCGAAAGTGTTGACACCTTTGGGGTATTGGCCTATTGTAGAGGGGCTCATTTTCAAATTCTCTTCTTCATCTAGCCTGCATTCGTGTGGTCTTTGGTAAGTTGGTTGTTGGCCGAAAGGTCATTCCTTTTGTTGGTATTTGGGAATCGGTTCTGACTTGGATTTTATCTAGGGACTTATTCGGTTTCACAAGCCAACCTTCTAGTGTTCGGTTTCATTGGTCAAAGGTAAGATATTCTCTTTTAGTTTCTCTTCATCTCCTTTACTCCTATTCAACAAACCACTCACTCCTTCTTCCATAACGCGTTCTCTAATTCTTCATGGTTAGAAGCCGTATATCAGGAAGAGAAATGCTAAGACTTCTCAAGTGGCCGAAAGTCTTTTCCAAGCTGTCTTGCTTATTCGCGTTAGTACAAAGGTAAGGAGTTACCCTTGGTTCTATTCGTTTGGTTATTCATTGTTGATTCGCCACCTTAGCCTGATATCTTTGTTAGATAACTGTTGTTTCTATTATGGTATTGTATTGATCAAGTTTCTCCATGGATGCAAGTGTTGGTCAATCTAAGGAAGGGAGCGAACCCATAGTTGCGGCTCCTAAGTTTAAAAGACGGGCAGTGTCGGCGGTTCGGGATTTTTCGCCGGGCTGTGGTAGAGAGCCGACGTCTGCCTGGGATAGGCAAATAGCTATCATCCCTGCTAGTGAAAGCGTTGACATAGAAAGCCTAGTGTTACACGTTATCAGGTGTGTATTGCCCACACGTATTTAACTGTATTGGCTGAAAGCCGAAATGACTAATCTGATAGTCGAGATACCCTTATGGGTAAGGTTGGAGACACCGGGTAAGTTCTTCGATGATGATACTCCGGGTAAGTTCTTCAATGATGATACTCTTGATTATATGCATGTATGTCATAATTAATTGTTTTACATTGAGAGTATGTTGCATTCATATTTAGCATGATGAAATGAGCATGGGCTCGGGATTGAAGGAATGGGGAATTGATAATCAATTGACTATTGTCACGAGTGGTCTAAGTACCACGGTGGTTGAAACCACGGATGCATAAATCAGTGACTTGTCTCGGTGGTCAAGGACCACAGTGGGTTGGCCCTCACGTATATACAACTAATCAGAGATTGTCACAGTGGTTTAAGAACCACAGTAGGTTGGCCCCACGATTATACATATTAGTGACTTTGTCACGAGTGGTCCGGGACCATGGTGGTCAAGAACCACAGTGGCATAATGCCACGGGCGTTTGGATGGTGAGTTAGACTGGTATGGGCTACATAGCATACTTGTAACATATGCCATACTGAATGGGCTAAGGCCCAGTTTGAGTTATAAGGGGATTTACACACTGAGTCTCGGTGACTCACCCCTCTGCTAATTTTGCAGGTAATCAGTAGATGGCGGGTTTTGGAGCCGGGGCGGACTCGAGGTTGCCATGCATTGCGATTTCTTTAAGTAAACTCGTACTTTATTTTGAACTTATTTTTATTTCAGGATTTTAATTTGTAATAAGGTCACTTTAACTTTATTTCGGGGTTTTGATTAAATGCCGATTTCATAAATGTTATGAACTATCGAAAAATGGGGTTTTCTTTAAAAAAACGTAAATAAAGGTTTTCCAAAATGTTAACCAAACAGATCACAAGCAATAAATAATTAAAACTTGGGATTTTTCTTAACACTACAAATTTTATTTCCAAAGGTCACGTACTCACTTCTTAATACAACTGTCATCTGATGGATATTTTCTAAGTTCGGTTTTATGAAATAAACCCGTTTTCAGCACCTAGTTAACTTAGTAAAAAGATGGTAAAATATGCATAATCAAACAGAATTTTAAATAAGCCTTTAACATGTGATTGCTGAAATCAGAGTTTTAAAAATTTATAAAAGAATGATCGAATCTGGAGGCTAACTCTGACAACGATTAAAGGCAAGTGTACCTATCGAACAGTAGTACAGCTTAGGCAAGATAGGATTATTGAACCCAAAGGGACTAAAAGTATTAATATCAACTTTCTTTTTATTATTTAGCCTTAGAATTAGAGTGAAGTTTGCTTTAAAACTAAATTGACAATAACTAAACTAAGGACACAAAGACAAAAAGGACGACTTGGAAAATAACTTGAAGAAAACTCAATTGATCAGGACGATACCCTCAGGAAGAATCCACCTAGACTTTACTTGTTATCCAACCCTCAATTATATAATTTCTTCACTTAGCTTGATCGTAGGACTCCCTAACCTATATTAAACCCTCTCTCGAGGCGAATAACGTCTAACCCTAGGTTAAGTAGTGGAACTCTCGTTCACTTATAATAACCCCCTAGGATAGCAGTAAATTGATCAATTGACTCCCATATTAGGTTTCACCCTAATCCGGCAAAATCTCGTAACCCTATCTCTAGGCGTTCGATCAACTCCGCTTAATTATGTTAGATCTACCTTAGGCAGGGTCTATTCCTCCTCCACTTAAGCACATGAGATTTGGATTAAGCAACATAGTTAAGAACAAACTAAGTAATTCATCATATAACTTAAAAACCAAATAACAAGATTCGTCTAGGTTTCATCCCCTTCAGGTATTGAAGGAGTTTAGTTCATAATGAATAAAGAAAACATCGCAAGAGAAAAGATAAAACAAAACATAAAAAATCCCTAAAACCCCCTGAAGGAATTGAAGGAGAATTCCGCCGTCTTGAGTATAACTCCGACTTCTTGGGATGGATCAACTGGCTATCTTTGCGTTTATTTCCTAACTCTGACCTTCTGGGCTTGGCTCATTGGCCTCGCTTTTCTCCCTTTTCAAAGGTGGTACTTAGGGGATATATATAGGCTCTTGGAATAAGATTCTTTCCCCCTAAGTATCCTTTTTCGACTGAAATTGATCTTTCCAGCAACAGAGGCACGATCATAGCACACGCCCGTGTGGATCGTGTTCAAACCGTGTTTGGACTTTTAATTTGAGGCACGGCCGTGCGCAGTGGAGTTGAGGTCGTGCTCTAGGTGATCGTTGAGGCACAGTCGTGTAGGCTTTGGGCTAGGCCGTGTCAATTTTGTACTAAGTCCCATTTACTCCGTTTTGGGCCCGATTTGTGTTCTTTTCATCCTTGGGTGCTTTCCTGGGTATAAGACATGAAAAGAAAGGATTACAAGCACCTTTTTATGAAAATCAAGGAATAAATCATCGAAAAGCATATTAAATGTGGGTTAAAATATGTTACGATTACGGTTTATCAAATACCCCCACACTTAAGCTTTTGCTTGTCCTCAAGCAAAATTCTCAACTTACAATTAAAACGAACTTTCCGTGATCTACAATTTTTATCAACAATACCTCATCATAATTCAGAGATAAATCATACATGGATAATTCAATTTAAAGAGTCCTAAAGATTTAAACTAGATAAGTCATGAGTTTGTACTTCGAAAACATAGGTGTCTCCCCTTATTTAAATAACTACCTTTTCAATTCAAAGCTGACAAGGATTGATGTCCTCACTATAGATTCACTCAAATCACTCAAAGTGTTCAAGGTTCAGGAAAAGAAGCACTCATAAGTCGAACCTGAAAAGTTAATCCCATAGGCTTGCCTGAAAATCAAGTCTCCACCACTGTAAAATGAGATGATAAACAGATCAAAAGATCTTTGTTAGGGTTGTAATGGGGCTAGGGTTAAGGTGTGGATAAAGGCTGAAATTAGAAGGTTAGAATCGAGATTGAATTTGACAAGTATCTACCTTAATGAAAACTGAAATAATAATTACATTAATTGAGAATAATAATCCTAATAACACGAGCTTTTCTTTCGGTATATAAACTTTAAATGTATAAGCTCACCACTAATTCTGAACTTTGAATTTTTTTTAGAACAAACTAAATAATACAAGATCGATTTAATTACCAGAATAATATACTTAGGTAACTTGATCAAATCAATTCTCGATTAAGGGGTAGTCAAAAGAAAGGGTGATAACAATTACAAAGGGGCTTTGGGTTAATACTAGTAGGTGAGTCAATAAAAAGGATTGTTAGGATCAAAGGGGTTCACTAGGGGTTAGTTGTTACGGGTAGGCTATTTAGTGGTGTAAGTGGGTTAAAACCTAGGTGTCTTTATCATTTCTGTAATATCAACTCAACAGTGTGGTCTCGATATGCATCTACGAGGCAAGTTCTAGAATAACAGTTCATGTAGACACACTCATAATCAAAGAATGAGCACGAAAAAAGAAAAGGTTCAAAATCTCACAAAAATTATGGGTGTTTTGACATCGTCCTTGTAAATTTCAAATTTCAAAGTAGTATTTAAAATTAGGTCAACAACCTAATAGAATTTTAATTCTTGAAAAAGAGACATATCAAGCTTAATTCTCTAGTATTCTTTCAAATTCAATTTTCAATGCACAATTAACTATGACTTATTCTAAAACATGTCAATAGAAATCACAAATTGTCAGAAATTTCATCCTAATTAGTAATATGACAACTTTCATAAAAAAAAGACTAAATCAGGGATTTGAGAATAATGAAAAAAAGTTTGGCACTATTATTCCACTTTTACCCTCAGGGATTTGAGAATAATGCAAAAAGTTAGGCATTTTTACCCCCCACACTTAAGATATACATTGTCCTCAATGTACAAAGATAGATAATGTTTTTATTTTTATAGAAATCAAAAGTGAGGGTGAGAGGTACTCCCTGAATTCTTGGGCGGGTTCGGTGGAGGATATGGTGAATACGGCGAAGGCGTCGGTATGGTGGTGGTGTTGGTTCCCAAGCTCTACGCTAGATGAAGAAATTGGGGAACTCGTGAAGGATTAGCCAGGGGTTATTAAGACATAATTAAATTAAACTAAGTATAAAATTAAAAACAAGAAAGAAAAAGGAAAGGAGACTATGAAGGAAAACAAAAATAAAAGAAAAGAAAAATGGACCGAAGAGTCCTTATTGAAGGATGGTTTGCAAGGTGGGTGCGACTTCTAGGGCTGTGAAGGTGGTGGCGGTGGTAAGAGTGGTGAGGTTATTGTGGTGGTCGGCGTGATTCCCTAGCAGCCTGGCAAACCTGACACTAAGAAACTAAAAGAAAATTAATCGAAAAGAGCAGTAGAGAAGTTTAGATAAGGAAGATAAAGGAGAAGAGAAACAAAAAGAAAAAATAAATTGGTCTCAAAGACCCTTGGCTTGGTGATTAGTCGAAGCTGCCGGCATGAACTCATGATGCTCGTTCTCCATTGAGGAGCATATGCTTAGCTTCTTCCGCTTCTTCGACATGATTTCGCGTGGCTCAAGGGTGTTAGAGATTTATGAAATGAAGAATCTTAGAAGGAGAAAGGTAAAAAGAAAAGAAAGAAAAGATGAAACCAGATGAGGGGAAGGGGAAGAGTTGTGGGGTTTAAATAGTATTGAAATTCTGGCATGTTCACACGCCCGTGGTGTATGGTCGTTTTGATTTACACGGCCGCCTCGCACGGTCGTGATTGGTAGCCAATGCCCGCGTTTCATCCTAACATGCCCGTGTTTGTGAAGTCAGTAGGTGGGCACGGTTGGACCGCAAGAGCGTGCTCTGCCCGTGGTGTGCAAGTCAGTAGCTTCACACGATTTAAGGGCACAGCCGTGCCTTTCTGTCGGTGCGTGTGGGAAGGGTGGTTGGATCCGTGACGTTGAGGGGGTGGTTGGACTGACTTGCACGGCCCCTGCTCTGTCAGTGTGGCAGTTTTGATGGTCCACACGGCCACGGACACGGCCGTGTGTAAGGCCTTGTGGCCTAGGAATCTGCACCTTTGGTTAGTTTAAAAGGAGAAAAAGAAAGAAAAATAAAAAGGAATGAAAATGACTTTAAAAAGAAATAGGGTTAGTGCTCAAGTTGCCTCCCGAGAAGCGCTCGTTTATAGTCTTAAGCTAGACTTTCCTCGTATTTGAAACTTTTAAATTTCTATTTCCTTGACAAAGTTGGAGTCGAGAAGCATTTTCCTTGAAATTGCCGAATATTGGATTGCTTACCTCGACTATTTCGTGTGGGAAGATATCGTGTACCTTAAGGAGAATTTCTCCCTTTGTCCTCAGGTCTGTTGTAGTGATGTGAGGGTCGGTTCTGTCTAACAGTACATGTTTTCCTATTTTGATGTGGTTGGATGTCCCTACGAGCTCTTCTCGTGGTTCCTCTGGTTTTACTTTGACGTGTGTTGGCTGTTCTTCTAATTGGTCGACCCTAATGCTTTGTTCCTTGTGTAATGTTTCTTTGTTGAATTGGGGTCTATGAGTTGGCTCAGGGTTTAGGCCTTGCGATGTTTCCTGCGATGAAGGTTGAATAATTTGATTATCAATTGAAGTGACTTTCTTACCTTCATCAACTGTTGTCGCCGCCGAGTCTAGAGCTTGAAGACTGATTGATTCATCACCTACACGAAGTATGAGTTCACCTGTGGCAACTTCAATTTTAGTCTTGGCAGTTGCTAGAAAAGGTCTTCCTAGAATTAAGGGGATTGAATTATCCTCATCCATGTCTAAGACAACAATGTCTACTGGGAAAACAGATTTATCAATTTTTACGAGAACATCTTCGATAATGCTCCTAGGAATTCTAACAGTTTTATCAGCTAGTTGAATACTCATCCTAGTTTGTTTGGGCTTCCCTAGACCTAGTCGTTTAAATAGTGAATAAGGCATGACATTTATGCTTGCCCCTAAATCAGCTAACGCATTATCAATATGTAAACTACCAAGTAAACATGGAATTGTAAAACTCCCTGGATCTTTTAGTTTCTGTGGTAGTCTATTTTGTAACATTGTCGAGCATGTTGCGTTTAGTTCCACATGATGCTCTTCATCTATTTTGCGTTTATTGGTCAAGAGTTGTCTTAAGAATTTCCTCGAGTCTGGCATCTGAAAAAGAGCTTCAAGAAGAGGTAAGTTAATATGTAATTTCTTTAAAAGTTTAAAGAACTTACCGAACTGTTCTTCTGAATCGTCTCTTTTTATGGCTTCGGGGTAAGGTATACGAGGTTGGTACTCTTTGATTACCGGTGTTGGCTTTTCTTGCGTGACCTCTGTTTTACCTTCGTCTACTTTATTTTCTGGCCTTGGATCAAGTTCATCTAACCCCTTATTATCCTGAGCTGTGATGGCTTGGATTTGCTCCTTAGGGTTAATCTCAGTGTTGCTTGGTAGACGTCCTTGCGGTCGTTCTGACATCAGCTTTGCTAGTTGTTCGACTGCATTAGTGACTTCTTTGACTGACTTAGTAATTTCCCCGATTCGGCTCTCATTGCTTTTGAGTGTTCTCTCAGTTTCTTGGATACGTTTTTCCGTGTCTGCTGAGAATTTTGCCATCATCTCCTCGAGGGTTGGTTTCTTCTCTTGAGAGTAGGGCTGATTTTGGAAATTTTGAGGAGGTTGTTGCCTTTGATTTCCTTGAACTCCCCACGAAAAATTTGGGTGGTTCCTCCAACCTGGATTGTAAGTGTTACTATAAGGATTATTATTGAATCGGAAATTATTACCTATATAGTTCATTTGTTCGCTCTCTGCTTCCGGTTGGTAGGGTGGGTACTCAAGATTCGCCATGGTTCCACTTGCGTCACACTGCATGACTGGATGTGCCTGCGAAGAACACAAACTATCAAGCTTTTTATTCATCATCTCTAGCTGCGTTGATAACATGGTCACTGCATCGACGTTAAAGACTCTTGCTGATTTTGTCGGTTTGGTTCTTGAAGCCTGCCATTGATAATTATTCAGTGACATCTCCTCAATGAACTCGTAAGCTACTTTTGGAGTTTTATTGTTCAGGGTTCCACTGGCGGCTGAATAAATCAGTTGCCTTGTTGAGGGGTTTACACCGTTGTAGAAGGATTGGACTTGTAGCCACAAAGGTAAGCCATGGTGTGGGCACCTCCTCAAGAGATCCTTAAATCTCTCCCATGCATCGTATAGTGTCTCTAAATCCATCTGCACAAAAGAAAAGATATCATTCCGTAATTTGGCCGTTCTGGCCGGTGGAAAATATTTCATTAAAAACTTTTCGGTCATTTGATCCCATGTAGTGATTGATCCTCGTTGTAACGAGTTTAACCATTGTTTAGCTTTATTTCTTAATGAAAAAGGAAATAACCGAAGACGTATGGCATCATCAGAAACACCATTTATTTTGAAGGTATCACAGAACTCTAAAAAGTTAGCTATATGCGTGTTTGGATCTTCGTCCTGCAAACCATCAAATTGAGCAAATTGTTGAATCATTTGTATCGTGTTAGGCTTTAATTCAAAATTGTTAGCAAATATAGCAGGCCTAACAATACTCGATTATGCTCCTGTTCAATGCAGTTTCGCATAATCAAACATTATACGTGGAGCATTATTTTCCCCCACATCGCATGGTGGTGGGTTGTTTTCGTCCATCCCTTCAGTAGGATTGGATCTGCCTTCTTCCTCTATTTCTGTGTAATCTAAGACTCGCCTGGTTTCTCGCGGATTCCTACGAGCGGTGGCTTTGATTTCACTGTCGTATACCAAAGGTCCGCTTGGGTTCCTTCTAGTCATAAACTAGAGGTACCTGCTAGGAAAAGAAAGAAAGAAAATTTCAGCAAAAAGTAAAAATAGGAATAAAAAACAAAAATAAATTGTGAAAAATAAAAATTATGGCTAAAGTAATAAAAATAGTGTGTTCTTAATATTTTAGTTCCCCGGCAATGGCGCCAAAAATTTGATCACTGAAGTCAGAGTTTTAAAAATTTATAAAAGAATGATCGAACCTGGAGGCTAACTCTGACAACGATTAAAGGCAAGTGTACCTATCGAACAGTAGTATAGCTTAGGCAAGACCGGATTATCGAACCCAAAGGGACTAAAAGTATTAATATCAACTTTCTTTTTATTATTTAGCCTTAGAATTAGAGTGAAGATTGCTTTAAAACTAAATTGACAAGAACTAAATTAAGGACACAAAGACAAAAAGTACGACTTGGAAAATAACTTGAAGAAAACTCAATTGATCACGACGATACCCTCAGGAAGAATCCACCTAGACTTCACTTGTTATCTAACCCTTAATTATATAATTTCTTCACTTAGCTTGATCCATAGGACTCCCTAACCTATATTAAACCCTCTCTCGAGGCGAATAACGTCTAACCCTAGGTTAATTAGTGGAACTCTCATTATAACCCCCTAGGATAGCAGTAAATCGATCAATGGACTCCAATATTAGGTTTCACCCTAATCCAGCAAAATCTCGTAACCTTATCTCTAGGCGTTCGATCAACTCCGCTTAATTATGTTAGATCTACTCTTAGGCAAGGTCTATTCCTCCTCCACCTAAGCACATTAGATTTGGATTAAGCAACATGGTTAAGAACAAACCAAGTAATTCATCATATAACTTAAAAACCAAATAACAAGATTCGTCTAGGTTTCATCCCCTTCAGGTATCTGAGGAGTTTAGTTCATAATGAATAAAGAAAACATCGCAAGAGAAAAGATAAAACAAAACATAAAAAATCCCTAAAACCCCCTGAAGGAATTGAAGGAGAATTCCGCCGTCTTGACTATAACTCCGGCTTCTTGGGATGGATCAACTGGCTATCTTTGCGTTTATTTCCTAACTCTGACCTTCTGGGCTTGGCTCATTGGCCTCGCTTTTCTCCCTTTTCAAAGGTGGTACTTAGGGGATATATATAGGCTCTTGGAATGTGATTCTTTCTCCCTAAGTATCCTTTTTCGACTGAAATTGCTCTTTCCAGCGACAGAGGCACGGTCATGACACACGCTCGTGTGGATTGTGTTCAAACCGTGTTCGGACTTTTAATTTGAGGCACGGCCGTGTGAGGCGGTGTTGAGGCCGTGCTCTTGGTGATCGTTGAGGCATGGCCGTGTTGGCTTTGGGCCAGGCCGTGTCAATTTCGTACTAAGGCCCATTTACTCCATTTTGGGCCCGATTTGTGTTCTTTTCATCCTCGGGTGCTTTCCTGGGTATAAGACATGAAAAGAAAGGATTACAAGCACCTTTTTATAAAAATCAAGGAATAAATCATCGAAAATCATATTAAATGTGGGTTAAAATATGTTACAATTACGGTTTATCAACATGGATTCACCAAACAAAATAATTTCTCAAATTACGATGTTTTGCCTGAATTTCCAAAACTACCCTTCCGTAACAATCCAGATTTGGTCGTAGTGTATTGACCGGGTTTGGAGTGTTACAAGTTTGTTGATCATATTAGTTTGTTACTATATTTAAAACAATGTTTTATGTGGAAGCTTTTATAGTATGTTACGAAAACATGGTGTTTTGAAAAGCATTTTTCGTTTGAAACTCTGCGTCCTACTTCTTTCCGATGTGAATTAAAATAAGTAAAATCCCAAATTAAAAGTTAAAAATTTAAAGAGGCCTTATTACAAAACAAATACCCAAAATAAATTTCTTGTAAATAGAAGGTCAAATATAAAAGCAGGTGCGGTTGTGTGGCCACCTCTGAATCCCTCGCAGCACCGATCCGCCTAAGACTGGGATTACCTGTACAGATAAATAGAGGGGTGAGTTTATGAAAACTTAGTTTGTAACCCCATGTAAGTAAATAGCCAATGCAATTACAATCTGAGCCTAAGCCCAAATCAATAATAGTTCAGTTCAGTTGGGCCTTAGCCCATTACAGTATCAGTATCTGTGTCGGCCTTAGCCCATTTCAGTGATAGTAACAGGTCAGGCATGCAATCAGAAATCCTACCCAACCAGTCTCTACACTCCACTCCATCCAACCCTACACTCCATGTGGGGATAAAATCAACCCACCCATCCCTACACTCCAAAAATTAGTACCGGTTCCGGCACTAAAAAGTATTTGCAGCAGAGCTACCAGTACAGTACACTTCCTCCAATCATCATAATCCCATCCCCATGCAGCATATCACACATGGATGCAACATATATATATATATATATCATGGCATGCTCATATACAGTCATACATAACATAAGGCATACAGTCATTTAATATCATAGGTGCATAACAATCATTTTATACCATACGGGCATAATAGTCATTTTATCCGTTTGGGGTCTAGGTATACTTACCGACCCATCAGTAGGTCCACAGCCATCTTGGGCGACTTGTGCAACCTTTAACAATCAATCAGTGAAAATAGGCCCAAGGCCCATAATGCGGGCCCATGTGGGCCCACACGCTCGTGTGGCCCACATAGCCCATAAATGGACTCGACCATGTAAATTACATAGATTGGCCCAATATTCTCCACACATTCGTGTGGTTTACCCGTGTCGGGCCCAGAAGCCCGTTAGGCCCACATGGCCCAAAACGACCTAAGACCATGAAATTGCTCATCGTGGCCTCAATAGTTAAATGCCCACGTTTTATGTGTTCAGATTACCACCCGAGTGAGTGCACGCTTGTGTAGCATCAATTGTCATATTTTCCAGCTTTTTTCGATGTAAGAATTGGGCAGTGTTTACACACCTGTTTGGGAAAACATGCGAATAACCTGCAAGCACCAAACCTGCCTTGATTGAACAAAAGTGGCTTAGTCCTCTTAGATCACTGACGAAGGTTGATTACAACTCCTTGATGAATATCTTTGATCGAGTGATGAAAGAAAGGTTTCGAATGCTTCAATACCACTTGCAACTCCTTCGCTCCTCGAGAAGTTCAATTTGTCAGATAATAGTCACTCAACCGAAGACACAATAGCGATAGATGAATGAAGTAATATGCCAAAAGAGGAGTACCACTTTAGCCAAAATCCTTGAGTGACAGAGTCCATTTTCGGCATAACACTCCCTCTCCCCTCATCTCCCTTGATTTTCTCCTAAAATCCCTCCTCAAATCTCTCCACCTGATCACACCTCCCCCCAACCACTCAATTTGAATTCTCCTCAACCACTTCAGTGTTTCAGTTAAACACCAACACCTTCACGGCACAGTAGAAAAATAAATACTCCACTGCTCTCACCAAGATTCGAACATCAGTCCTCTAGCATAGGTAACACGTCACTTACCCCTAGCCCAACAGACTCTTTATGTCATGCTTTACCCACAATAATTTAAAAGCCTACTAACTATAGGCAAGGGTTTATTCCTTAAAAACAAAAATTTTTGCTCAAGCCTAGGATTGAACCTAAGACTTCTTAGACACTCCTAAACACACCAAATCACTTAACCACCGAAGCAAAAAAGTATTTGTGTTACAAACATGCAAAAATAAATAGTTAAATTTTTGGGCGTTACAACTCTACCCACTAAAAGAAAATTTTGGCCTCGAAATTTACCTGATCAAAACAAATGAGGGTATTCTTGACGCATCACCTCTTCGAGTTACCACGTGGTCTCCTCTGAGCTGTGATTGCGCCGCAGTACCTTAACCAGTGGGATAGACTTCTTTCTCAAAACTTTCACATCACGATCTAAAATTTGAACTGGTTCCTCCTCAAAAGTCAGGTCCGGTCTAACCTCAATCTCCTCAGTCGAAATCACGTGTGTGGGATCAGAGTGATAATGCCTCAGCGTTGAGACGTGGAACACATAATACTCAATCTCCTTGTGATGTAAATCTGCATACGACTTCTGTCTGTCAGATGCTGCCTTCAATTGATCCCAAATTAATCTAACTTTGTCTTCGGTATCAGAAACCAATTCAGGACCCAAAACATGCTACTCGCCCAACTCAGTCCAACACTAAGGAGTACGACACCTACGGCCATATAATGCCTCGTAAGGTGCCATCTGTATGCTAGACTGGTAGCTATTGTTATATGCAAACTCTGCCAATCGCAAATAGTCTTCCCAACAGCCTCAGAAATCTATTACACAACACCTTAACATATCTTCTAGTATTTGAATCACCCTTTCTGATTGACCATCTGTCTGGGGGTGAAACACAGTACTGAAGTCCAATCTTGTACCCAAAGCCTCGTGTAACTTCTTTCAGAACCAAGACGTGAAGCAAGGATTTCTATCTGATATTATGGAAGCTGGTACCCCATGCAGTCTCACTATCTCAGCCACATACAGTTTAGCTAGCTTTTGTAAAGAGTAATCAGTATGAACTAGTATGAAATGGGCTGTCTTGGTCAACCGATCCACAATGACCCATACTGCATCCTTTTTAGTAGACGTTAGGGGTAGCCCACTAACGAAGTCTATAGTTACTCTTTCCCACTTCCAAAGTGGAATTTTTTAACTGGCTGAAGCAACCCTGAAGGTAACTGGTGTTCAGCCTTAACCTGTTGGCAAGTCTGACACTTACTCACAAAGTCGGTAACTTCATGCTTAAGACCTGACCACCAATATAACTCACGAAGGTCTCGGTACATTTTATTCCCTCCGGAATGCATAGCATAAGGACTACTATGCGTCTCTCACAGTATAGAATGCCTTAAATTAGTATCCCTTGGTACACAAACTCTCCCACGAGAACATAGTACCCCTTCACTATTCAGTCCAAAATTTGAAGTTTCCCCACTCTCAATCTGTCAGAATCGAGGACCCAAAGACCCATCCTCCAACTGTTTACCCTTAATTTGTTTAATCCATGATTGTTTAACTTGAAGTTCAGCTAACAAACTACCATCATCAAACAAGCTGAGATGAGCAAACATCGCCCCCAGATCCGTCATGGCCCTATGGCTCAGTGCGTCAGCCACCACATTGGCCTTACCAGAATGGTATTCAATAGAACAGTCATAATCCTTAAGCAGCTCAATCCATCTACGCTGCCTAAGATTTAGCTCCTTCTGAGTGATGAGGTATTTGTGGCTCTTGTGATCTGTGTCAATGATACACTTTTCACTGTACAGGTAATGGCTCTAGCTTTTCAGTGTGAATACCACCGCGGCCAACTCCAAGTCATGCGTTGGATAATTTGCCTCATGAGACTTAAGTTCGCGAGACGTATATGCCACTACCTTACCCTCTTGCATCAACATACATCCCAAACTGACATGTGATGCATTGTTATAGAGAGTGAATTCTTTCCCAGACTCTGGCTGTATTAAGACAGGGGCCTCCGTCAGAATCCTCTTAAGTTTCTCAAAACTCTCTTGTTGCTTATTAGTCCAGTCAAATAGTACCCCTTAACACAACAATTTCGTCAGAGGTGCAGCAATCAACGAAAACCGCTCAACAAAGCATGGATAATACCCTGCCAGACCCAGAAAACTTCAAATCTCAGATACCGTCTTAGGCGGCTTCCAATCCAAAACAACTTTAATTTTTCGAGGATGAACTCTAATCCCTTCAGATACCACATGGCTCAGAAATGTTTCACACTTGCTGAACTTAGCATATAATTGTTTCTCCATCAGAATCTGTAGAACAACTCTGATATGTGTGTCATGTTCATCCTCAATTCTCGAATACACCAAGATGTCATCTATAAAAACCACTACGAACCGATCAAAATAAAGCTGGAAGACTCAGTTCATCAGATCCATAAAAGCTGATAGTGCATTCGTCAGTCCAAATGACATCACCAGGAATTGATAATGACCATAACGAGTCCTAAACGTTGTCTTGTAAACATCAGCCTCTTTGACTCTCAGTTGATGGTACCCAGATCGAACATCAATCTTAAAAAAGACCGAAACTCCTAAAACTGGTCAAATAGATCATCAGTCCTCGACAGGGGGTACTTATTCTTTATAATCAATTTATTCAGTTGTCGGTAGTCGATGCACATGCGCATGGATCCATCCTTCTTTTTCACAAATAACACTAGTGCTCCCTATAGAGACACATTAGGGCGGATGAACCCTCGATCCAGTAACTCTTAAATCTGAGCCTTAAGCTCCACTAGCTCTTTCGGTGCCATTCTATAAGGGGCGATGGACACCAGAGTTGTACCCGAATAGAGCTCAATCCCAAATTCAACTCCACGATTTGGATGTAGTCCAGGTAGTTCATCGGGAAAAACATCCAGAAAATATTTGAATGTTCTGATATCTTTAACAGACAGAACCTTAAAATCAACACCACTGATGCAGGCTAAATACGCCTCACACCCTTTATGAACCAATTTCTCGACCCTCAAGGTAGAAATCACATTTGATAAATCATTCCAACGCTCCCCTATTACCACAACCTCACCACCCTCCGCAATTTTCAGTACCACCCGTTTAATAGCACAATCCAAATTCACTTGATGCTTAACCAGCCAATCCATGCCCAGTATTAAGTCAAACTCTCCAAAAGGAAGTTCCATCAAATCCGCCAAAAAGATGGTTCCTTGAACCTCCAAAGGTACATCTCTGAACAATTTGTTTACCTTAACTGACTGCCATAAAGGACTCAACACAGTAATCTCACTCGCAGTGGTTTCAACCATTATACCCAAAATATCATACACTGAGCATGCTATATACGAATGCATAGACCCAACATCAATCAGTGCAGTATAAGGTACATTATGGATAAAGAACGTACTAGTAATAACATCTGGGACGTCTCCGTCCTCTCGACAACGTGCAGCATAAACCAGAGCTGGCTGCCTTGCCTCAGTATGACCAGCACCTTTGCTCGGTGCTCCACGACCAAGACCCATACCATTTCTATCTCTGGCCTGACCACGGCCTCTCGGTGGCTGCTAAACACCTCTCGGTGGCTGAATAGTACCCAGACCTGTAACTTGCATCTGCTCGGGCCTCTGTGGACAATCTTTGATATGGTGCTCTAATGATCCGCACCTCAAACATGCCCCAATCCTTTTCCAGCACTCGCCTTGATGGCGTCTACCATAGTCAACACATGGTTGCAGTCCAGTGGCAACAATAGAGGGCCCAACTCTGAACGGTCCATCCACTCTGGCCTTTTTCTTCGGCCTCTGAACGAAACTAGAGGGCTCTAAATCCCTCTTATTCCTACCCTTTTCTTGGTTTTGACACTCAATATGCTTCACCTCCTCGATGATTTTCGCCTTATCTACCTGTGTGGCAAAATCTCGCTCCTTCTGTGGAGCTATCAAAAATCTCAAACTGTCCCTGAGGCCAACCTCGAATCGAGCACACCTCTCATAGTCAGTTGCCACCATCCCATGCGCATAGTGGCTTAATCGCAAAAAATCAGTTTCATACTCAGCCACTGATTTATCCCCTTGAGTTAGATTTAGAAACTCCCTCCTCTGGGCATCCACATAACTAGCGCCCACATATTTCCCTTAGAAAGTGGTCTTGAAGAATTCCCATGTCAATCGATCAGCCTGAGTACCTTTTTTAACTATAAGCCACCACTAATAGGCTTCATCTCCCAGCAATGACACTGCACCTTTTAGTTTTTGTTGAGGGGTACAATCGAGGTCATCCATGATCCTCTCTGTGGCCTTAATCTAATATTCAGCCACGTTAGGGGCAATTCTAGTAATACCCCTAAAAATCTCAGCCCCATTAGACCGGAGTCGCTCTGTAACCGACCCACGGCCCACAGTACCAATGTTGGGCCCAGCGAGCCTCTCCAAAATTCGCAACATAGCTTGGGACAATGCGTCGTCCCCAGCCGCTCGATCGTGAGACCCAGTCTCAGTAACAGGTGAAGCCGGTGCCTCTCTAGCTTCAACGTTAAGCATGTGGCCCGATCACCTCTACGGCCTCCACCACGACCTCTTGTACCCCTTCCACGAGTACCTCTGGTGCTCATTATCTATTTACGTATTATCTGTTTTTAACAATTTTATGCATCAGTTTACAGTTCCAGTCTTGATTAACGGATATCTTATGGAAAGCAATATTAGTATTTAAGAGTTTGTTTTCGTAACACGCAGTCTTAATACAGTTTCAGTTTTCCCTAACCAGAAAATTTTAGTACAGTCTACTACCTATAGTAGTCTTAATAAACAAACAAAAGTTTCAGAGAACTTACCAAATCGGCGCTGGAGACTCGGTGTACCACACATTTAGTAAAAATATTTCAAAATACTTCTAAATCGTTCAGAATAGTTCTTTTTGAAAGTTCCGAGTTTTAGAAAAAAACCCAAAAACCACATCCGAGTTTTGGAACCTAGCTCTAATACCACTAATTAGACTTTATGGCTGAATCTGGCGATATCACATTGAAGTGTTTTTCGAAAACATAGTTTCATTGGACAACCCGTTCTATATTAAATATCGATTATGATCATAAAAAAATTTAACGGTATCTTGTTCATTTAAAACTCAAGTTGTTTCTAGCAGTTTGTTGATCATATTACTTTGTTACTATATTTAAAACAATGTTTATGTTACGAAAACGTGGTGTTTTGAAAAGCATTTTTCTTTTGAAAATCCGCGTCCTACTTCTTTCCGATGTGAGTTAAAATAAGTAAAATCCAAAATAAAAAGTTAAAAATTTAAATAAGGCTTATTACAAAACAAATACCCAAAATAAATTTCTTGCAAATAAAAACTCAAATATAAAAGCAGGTGCGGTTGTGTGGCCACCTCCGAATCCCTCACAGCACCGATCTGCCTAAGATTGGGGATTACCTGTACAGATAAATAGATGGCTGAGTTTACAAAAACTTAGTGTGTAACCCAATGTAAGTAAACAGCCAATGCAATTATAGTCTGGGCTTAAGCCCAAATCCATAACAGTTCAGTTCAATTAGGCCTTAGCCCATTACAGTATCAGTATCAGTGTGGGCCTTAGCCCATTTCAGTGAGAGTAACAGTTCAGGCATGCAATCAGAAATCCTACCTAACTAGCCTCTACACTTCACTCGGTCCATCCCTACACTCCATGTAGGGATAAAATCAACCCACGCATCCCTACACTCCAAAAATTAGCACCGATTGCGGCACCAAACAGTATTTGCAGCAGAGCTGCCAGTACAGTACACTTCCTCCAATCATCATAATCCCATCCCTATGCAGCATATCACACATGGATGCAACATATATATATATCATGGCATGCTCATATACAGTCATACATAACATAAGGCATACAGTCATTTTGTAACAGCCCAGTTTAGACCTTAGTCGGAACAGTGGTTTTGAGACCACAAATCTAAGGACGGAATAATATTTTAATGTTATTTTTGGTGTTGATTATATGTGATATAGCCTGTGTGAAAATTCTATGTGGTAATTTTATCGACTGTGTCAAATAAGAGAAAAGACTTAATCATGTAAAGTATAAAAGCTGTGTGCTGATTTATAAGTACCTAAGTGCTATTGTCTTTATAATGTGAAGGCTTTAAGAGGCAAATTAAACCACTTGTTAGTAAGTGGGTGGATATGGTCAAAAATGACCTTATATGTTATGTTTTATGTATTTATTATTAAAGGATAGTTTTGTACTTTGATAATATTGCTTAATTAATAGATTAAAAACATGAAATGGCCATCATCTTCCTCATTACTTCACCGAAATTAGATAGAAAGAATAGGGCTAGAAACTTTGAATTATTTGGCTAGCTTGAAGCATAAATTGAGGTAAGTTTGGCTTCGATTTTTGATAATTTCTACATTTTCGTAATCGTTGCTTCGTGCTCTAGCTAACCCATGTTGTAATTTTGAGAATTGGTGATGTTCTTGTGATGAGCCATGATGAATGTTTGAGCTATGTGCTAGTTGATAGTGAAATATGAAAACTTGGTGTTGGGTTAACATAGTTTGTATTGGGATTTTTAGTGAAATTGAGCATTTTAGCTTAATTGAGAAAATGAGAAATTAAATGATTAAAATGTGAAATAAATGAAATGTGAGGGTTTGTATGAAAACAAGGGAAATTCGGCTAAGCTTATGTGGAAAGAAATGATATGAATTTGATGATTTTATGAAATAGGGACTAAAGTGTCGAAATGTGAAAATGTGAGGGCTATTTTATAAAATGTCCTAAATATGTGTGTTTGAACTAAAATGAACGATTTGGTGATTGAACTTGAATGTGTATAGAACAAGAGAGAAGTGGTTCGGATCGAGATTGAGGCAAAGATAAAGTGCTTGACTAATTGATAGTTTCGCTATATACCTATGTTTAAATGTTATGAAATGAATGGTATGATGATATTGAAATGTGAATGCTATGTGAGGGCTTGAGATATATGGCACTAAGTGTGCGTATTCAGAAATGTGACCGAGATGATTAACACTATGTGTACGAAATAATGTAAGCTTCAGCTTTGTGGTTGGCACTGTATGTGCGATATTAATTTTAAGATTTGTTCGATATGGATGCACTATGTGTGCAATGTTAATTGAGCTTCGGCTAACTATTTGGGCACTAAGTGTGCGGTTGAATCGAAGAAAGTACGATAGTTGATCGGAATGAAATAGTGAGTATCGAATAGCATATGTGATCAATAACTAAGTGTTGGCTAAGGTATGCTCGGAACCTATGTGGTTGATGAAACTATCAATGTGTGTATGGAAGAGTTAATTGAACATAATAGTTTTGGGTGGTATGATATATGTGATGGTAAATTAACCTATATGATGGCATGTTTTGGTATAATGTATTATGTTACGAACTTACTAAGCTATTGAAAGCTTACTGTGTGATTGTTTCTCTATTTTACAGTGTCAGTAAAGCTAGCTCGGATCCAGGAATCGTCGGCATCTCTATCACACTATTGGCAATCTATTTTGGTACTTTTGGAAAGATGTATATAGATGAAATATGGCATGTATAGGCTAGAAGTTATTGTATGTTTTGGGGAATGTTTATATCCTTGCCATGTGATTTGGCTTGGAGGTTGAATGATGTTGAAATTATGAATGAGTTGTGAGTTTGGTATATTTCATGATTATGTAGTTGATGAAAGATGTGGTTGAAAATGAATATTGATATGGATTACATGATTGCTTGAATTACATATGTTTTGAGATGTATAAATGTCACTTTGAATGGTCTTAGTTGTGATGTTATTGAGCATGGAAGTAAATGGTATAGTAGGTGGTTGAATAATGCATGGTATGGTAAGTTTGTTTGCATATTGAATCATAAATTGACATTTTATGGAAGCTTGTTGGTAAACCCTTGTGTGGGTGGCAAATTGGCCCTGCAAATGGCCTGTTTTGTCTACATGGTTATGGCACACGGGCGTGCCTAGTGACCGTGGGATAAAGTCAGTAGATGGTCCAGGTATACACAGCCAGGTTATACGGACGTGCCTAGTAGTCGTGTGAATAAGTCAGTATATTGCCTAAGAGTACACGGACTTAGCACACGGACGTGCCTGGTGGCCGTGTGAAGAAGTCAGAATACATGCTCTGTTTTGGCACGGCCTGGACACATGGGTCTGTCTGGTGATCGTGTGAGACACACGGCCTGACTGCACGAATGTGTGATCTCAATAGTATTGAAGAATATTTGAAATTTTGAAAACTTTTGTAAGTGTTCAGTTTAGTCCCGACCCCTTTCTAACCCTTGATTAAGGTCTCGTAGACCTAGATGAGGGACTGTATGCTTGTATTTGATCATGTATGATTGATGATAGACTATGTGTTGTGGAATGGATGTGAATTATTGTGGTTGTTTGGTAACGCCTCTTAACCTTATTCCGATGACAGTCTCGGGTTAAGGGTGTTACACATTTAATATCATAGGGGCATAACAATCATTTTATACCATAGGGGCATAACAGTCATTTTATCAGTTTGGGGTCTAGGTATACTTACCGACCCATCAGTAGGTCCACAGTTGTCTTGGGCGACCTGTGCAACCTTTAACAATCAAACAGTGAAAATGGGCCTAAGGCCCATAATGTGGGCCCACACGCTCGTGTGGCCCACATAGCCTAGAAATGGACTCGACCATGTAAATTACACAGCTTGGCCCAATATTCTCCACACGTTCGTGTGTTACCCGTGTGGGGCCCACAAGCTTGTTGGGCCCACACAGCTCATTTCGGCCCAACATGGCCCAAAATGGCCTAAGACCATGAAATCGCTCATGGTGGCCTCAATAGTCAAACTCCCACATTTTATGTGTTCAGATTACCACCTGAGTGAGCACACGCTGGTGTAGCGTTAATTGTCATATTTTCCAACTTTTGCCGATGAAATTCAATTTTGTAAACCCAATCCACAGCCGAGTTTTGCAACCTGATCTCTGATACCACTAAATGTAACACCCTAAACCCAACCTACAAGTTAGGTCCGGATCTGGCGTGTCACATGGAAGTGTTTTTCAAAACTATATTTCTTGTTGTTAAAACTTGTCGGAGAGTTAAAGCCTCTTTGTTAAAACTCAAAACACTTAAGCAATTGTTATCCACTTGAAAATGAAAATTCCTTTAAAACCTTATCTGTTGCGAAAGCATATTTACAATAAACAATTTACGAAAATGTGACGTTTAAAAATTGAGTTGCATAAGCATTTTGAAAACATTGCAGAACGTAGTGTTTTGAAGACAGTTATCATTTTGGAAATCGTATTCCACTTTTACCAGTTAGAAAACATCATAAATAAATATCACAAATAATAAGGTAAAAATAGAAAAGCCTTATTACAATCCAAATCAAAATATTTAAAAGTAAATAATCAAAATAGTATGCATAAGCAGTGTGTGGTCTTCTTCGAGTCCCTCGCAGCAGCGATCTATCTAAGGCCGAGGATTACCTACATAGTTAAAAACGGGGTGAGCTTATGAAAACTCAATGTGTAATCCTATTACTACAGTAACAGTCAATATACAGAAACAAAAATTGAAACAGTCTGGGCCAAAGCCCTTTAACAATAACAGTACAGTCCAGTTCAGAACATACGTGGGCCAAAACCCACTACAATATCATTTGGGTCACAGCCCATAATAGAATCAATTAGGCCTAGCCCAAACCAATAACAGAACAAGTGGGCCTAAGCCCAGTACAGTGACAGATCTCATAAACAAGTATGCAACAGTATGAGGATGCATCCCACCCAATCCAGCCAACACACCACTCGTACCAACCAACACACCATGTGGGGACTTAGTCGACCAACACAACATGTGGGGACCTAGTCGACCCACCTAGCCAACACACCACCCGTACCAACCAGTGCACCATATGGGGACCAAGTCGACCCACCCAGCCAGCACACTAATAACGCAGCCTAGCTGCTAATAACAACGCAGCAAAGCTGCTAATAACAATATACAAGGCTGAGCCACTAGAATTAGAATATATGGCGATGTCACTATGACAGTGAGAATGTGGCAGAGCCACTACTACAGTACTTCCTCCAAATCAGAATCCCAACCCCAATGCAGAATATCGTGTATGTCATGCTCAGTCATTACCCGTGTATGCAAAATGGCCATCCCAGTAACAGTCATTTCAACACATATTAACAGTATATCAGTCACACGCCCACAGTCAAGTTAATTAAAACACAGTCATACGATCACAGTCAAATCAGTTAAATTTATAGTCAAAGTCAGTCATTTACCCACAAGGGCAAAACAATAAGGGTATTTCGGTAATCCTACCTTTCAGGGGTATTTCGATAATTCTACCCTACAGGGGTATTTCGATAATTTTGCAAACTGGGGGTATTTCAGTAATTTTGCAAACGGGGGTATTTATTATTTTTTAGACCGGGTGTATTTTAGTAATTTTGCAGACCGATGATATTTTAGTAATTTTACAATCCGAGGGTATTTCGGTAATTTTACAAATCGAGTGTGTTTCGGTAATTTTGCAATCGAGGGTATTTTAGTAATTTCACAAATCGAGGTATTTTGATAATTTCATAGATTAGGGGTATTTTAGTAATTTTTAAATTCGAGGGTATTTTAGTAATTGTGTAAACCAAGGGTATTTCAGTAATCTTGTAAACCAAAGGTATTTCAGCAATTTTGTAAACCAAGGTATTCTAAACAGAGATAAGGATGCGAATGGGCCTAGGGCCCATTCTCGACCGAAATGGGCCCACACGCTCGTGTGGCCCATTTAGCCCAAATCTAGCCACATATATGAGATCACATAGTCCAATCTAATATTTCTACACAATCATACAACTTACCCGATTGGGCCCACGGACCCATTTGCCCAACATGGCCCCTTTTGGCCCATCGTGGCCCAAACAGCCTAACCCACAAGAACACTCATGATGGCCTCAACTATCGCGTTGAAGCTCCCACACGTGCGCTCGCATTCTCGTGTGGCTACCATCGCCGTGTGACCGGCATTTCGGCATTTGCCGCTCTACAGCTAGAGTAGTGCGAAATACACACCTGATAGGACTCTAGAGTTAATCCGCGCTCCAAACACTCCTTTGCCCAAACACCAACCAAGGTATGCTTACTCGCCTCATAGATCGCTCTATTTAAAGCCAGCTTCTCACCTACTCTCATGCTAGCTTCCCGATATGGGATCCCACCTTCAGCGGAGTTTAATTCCATCACAACCACTTGGCGTCCCAACTTAGCAAAATAAATATCGCTTTTTACTTGCAATGGAATTTGAACCCTTGCCTTCTCCTATGCTCCAGACGCTACATGCCACCACAACACAAGCTCCTTTTGTGACTTAAAACATGCGCAACTAAATATAAGCCTATGGGCCAAAGTCTAAGTTCATTTAAAAGGAAATCAAAATGAATTGCAAGCACCAAGACTTGAACCCAAGCTCTCCCTTACACCCTTAATGACGCTTTGCCACTAGACCACTCACTTCCTTGTTTCATTTTTTCCACAATTTATTCTTAAAGCCTACTTACTTACTCCCAGGGTTTTATTCACCTAAAACCAAAATTTTTCCTAAAGCCCTGGTTTGAACCCGGGACTTTATGAAAGCCCTCTAACCTTCCAAAATCACTCACCTAACAGGTCCAACTTGCATTAGTTTCGTTCTCTTGTTCTAAAAAATTTTAAACGCTTTCATGCCCAAGGCCTAATAGGCCCAATTCTACTAGGCCCAAATTCAGGGTGTTACATGTTGTTTTGTTGAGGTTGTGATTCTTAGGAAATAGACCATGGACTATCATGTCCACAAAGGACTTTTTTTTTTTGTAAAATTCATAGAATTCTTGTGAGCTGGAAACAGACATAGGACTTAAATGTAATTTTTCCAAAAGGAGTCCTTGATAAGGAAAAGATGCGATGGCGATAGAGGACCCAAGGAATGCCTTATGGTGAAAAATTATTTAACTTTATTTTTCCTTTTATTTTCTAGAAATAGAACCATGGAAACCTTGGCTGACAATTTTATTTTAATTACCTATCTCAGTATATATTTGTTTTATAATTGTTTATAAATATTATGTAATGTTATAATTGTGATATTTATATGAGATGATCCACAGTTGATCAATTAAAAATAAGAAGTGTGGTAATCAGAAAATACATGTGTTGTATTATTCTATTCACCTCTTAAGTTTATTCGGTAACTGTGAGAAGTGTGGTAATGAGAAGGTGCTTGTTTAGGATTGGCTCTGGCTAGAAAAGGCTTGGGTTTTAAGCGGTCAAATTTGACTCACCTCCCTTTCCAGGGACCGTATCTGGTGCACAGATCTCATTCACTTCTTCGATTCTTCCCTTAAAAGAAAAACTATGGAGAATTAAATTTATTTGTTTTAAGATTGATTGATTCTTATGAATGAATATTATAAAAATGCCATAGCATGCCATGCATATATTGGAAGCATGTCATTTAGATTAGGTAAGAATGCCACTAGGGCTATTGTATGATCATTCTTGAAATTTGGGATAAAAAAACCATGCATTTTTTTAAAGTATTGAGTGGGAAAGGTCCTTGAACAAGATATACGACCTCCATTGATGGTCCTTAAATGATAGCATCATAAAGTTTCGAGCCGGTTCCTACCCTGGTTGTACCCTAAGGTAAACTTTGTCATGTGGGTTCACTGATGAGATTTCCTTTTAAGGACAACTAGTCATGCATGAATTTCAGAGAGATTATCCTAAGATGACTCACAAATGAAAGTATGTTCATGATGGGTTTCAGTCAATGGTTACATACTCAAGACCATCTCTTATTAAATAGTTTCCCAAGAAACAATATTTAAGCTAGAGATGATGGCCAAACGTTAAACGATAATTAGTTTGTGTGGAGTCTGAAGAATTAAGATTCACGAACTGATTGGTCCATGTTCTTGCTAGTTAATCATGGGTCCCCAAGGTGACATGGTTGATAGGGTGTGAGAATGATCATAGCAACAAAAAAATATATTTTAAAGGTTTTAATATAAGACACATGCATCATAGTACATTCTTGATATGTTGTTGAAATGAACAATATTTGCTTAATACAAATATAGTAATTAGTGAAATATTTATTTTTTTCAGTTCAAATATGTCACCTACTCATTTTATTTGCATTCTTACTAAGAATAAATTAAATCAGGATAACTTTCGAGAATGAAAACATACCATGCTGATAGTTCTAAGCTATGAGAAACACAAATTTGTTCTTGACGAAATGTGTTCTCTTGAAGCTCAACCCAAAGCGAGAAATCGTTGGAGAGATTCTGACTCGATTGCTTGATGTTATATATTAGTGAGCATAAATAGTGTGTTGCAAAAGCAACACAAGAATTTTCGTACTGCCAAAGAGATCATGACAAATTTGGAGGATTTACTCGGAGGCCAAGTCGTATTGGCTCGACAATTCGCTATTACAAATTTGACAAATTCTCAATAGAAAATTGGCACTTCGGTTAATGAACATATGTTTAAGCTTATGGGATTCTTTGCGAAAGCAGAGGACAATGGGGTTGAACTAGACGTGAACACGTAAATTGAAATAGTGTTCAAATCTTTAACCAAGAAGTTTGCTGGTTTTAAGGCCGCTTACTATCCTTGATTCAACTCATAAAGGAATTATTATCCTATGAGTTGATTCTCAATGGTGGTAAGTCGGTTCAGGAGAAACTTGAGGCAAACTTAATTGTGGGCCCCTCATCTTCTAAGAGGAAATAGAAAGCTAAAGGAAAAAAGAACCCAAGTAAGTCTTCGATTCCACCTTGTATAGATAAGAAGAAGACTAAAAAGTCAAAAGATCCTAAAAAGATCAAATGTTTCTTCTGCAACAGAAAAGGGCATTTCAAATCAAACTGCAAGGAGTACTTGGATAACCAAACAAATAAGGGCAAAGGTATGGAACTCTTTGTGGTTGAAGCTTGCTTAGTGTAAGAATCAATTGACAACTAGGTTATTGATTATGGAGCCACTAACCATTTGTGTGTTTCTTTACAGGGGTTTAGTAAAACGAGAAATCTACGTAACAAGAGCCTCTCATTGCAGACCGAAAATAGGAGCTATGTTTCAGCCGAAGCAATGGGAGAAGTTATTTTACACTTTGTTAATTTTGGGAAGATTGTTTTAAAGAACGTGTTTTATGTACCTCATTTTAAGAGGAATTTAATTTCTGTAGCATGTTTATTTTATGATAGTTATACTGTGACATTCAATAAAGGGATTGTTATTCACATAAATCGTTCTTTAATCTGTAAAGGGTGGATGGAAAACAATCTCTAATTTATAAAACCAAATAACTAATCGATGCTTCAAATTGAAATATTGAATAAAAAACTTAACTTCTTACTATAATGAAGGGTACCTATGGCACTTAAGAATCTTCAGTTAGGATTATCCATAAATTTTGAGAGTTTCGTGCAGAAGTAAAAAAGCAATTAGATTTATCCATAAAAAATCTTCAGTTTGACCGAGGTGGGGAATATTTGTCTGATGAATTCTTAGGATACCTCATAGAGGATGAGATTTTATCCCAATTGACTACATCGGGCATTCCAAAATAGAATGGTGTAGCTGAGAAGGAATATAACCTTGCTTGACATGGTTTGTTCAATGTTAAGCTATTCACAACTTCCTACTTTCTTTTAGGGATATGCAATACAAATGGCTTGCTATATTCTGAATGATGTGTCAACCATATCTTCTTGTAAGACACCTTATGAACAGTGCCATGGAAAGAAACTTCCTCTAAATCACTTTAGAATATTTGGTTGTCCAACAAATATTCTGGATAAGGATGCAAAGAAGTTTGATGCACGGACAGAATTGTGCATGTTTGTAGCATATCCAAAAGGAACAAAGGGAGGATTATTCTACAATCCAAAATATAATACGATTGAAGTTTCTACTCATGCTACTTTCCTCGAGGAAAGCTACATGGATAACTTTAAGCCTCGAAGTAAAGTGTTACTCAAGGAACTTTCGGGAGTGGTAGAACAATTGCCAAGTTCAATTCTCAAGAAAGTTGTAGAAAAACCTGCAAACAATCAACAACATAGGGGAACCCATCGTAGTGGGAGAGTTTCTAAGAAACCATACTTCTTCATCTATGATGGTAGTATTTATAATACGGAAGCCAATCATGAGGATGATGATCCACTCACTTACGAGGAGGCTATGTAAGATGTTGATTCCAAGCTCTAAAAAGAGGTCATGGATGCTAAGATGGATTCTATGAAATTCAATATGGTGTGGGAACTTGCTTACTGATGGGGATTAAACACATAGTTTGTAAGTGGATCTACAAGTATAAGAGAAATGTGGAAGGGAAAGTGGAAATACACAAACCTAGACTAGTAGAAAAAGGCTACACACGGAAAGAAGGCATCGATTAGAATGAGACCTTTTCTGTGGGAGCCATGCTCAAGTCTATCCACATACTCTTATCCATTATTACTACTCTCGGTTACGAGATCTGGCAAATGGATATCAAGAAAGCATTCTTGAATGGCTATCTTGATGAGACCATTTACATAGCTCAACCCACTGGCTATGTTATCAAAGGAAATGAGCAAAAAGTTTGCAAACTACTAAGATCCATTTATGGACTTAAGTAGGCATCTCGCTCATAAAATAAAAGATTTGATCAAACGATCAAGAATTTTGGATTTGAGCAAAAAATTGATGAACCTTCTATTTATAAGTGTATAAAGGAAAAAAAAGGTGGTATTCCTCATTTTGTATGTTGATGATATTCTACTTATCAAAAATGATGTAGGAGAATTGCCATCGATTAAATTATGGTTAGCTCAATAGTTTAGCATGAAGGACTTAGGTGAAGCTAGTTATATTCTTGGAATTTGAATCCTTAGGGATCAAAAGAATAAAATGATAGCTTTATCTCAAGCTTCATACATCGATAAGGTACATGAACATTTTGCAACGACCGATGCAAAGGTAGGCGTTCAGCCAACTACATTAGGTTTTCATCTTTCTTTAGATAACTGTCCAAAGACAACAGAAGAAAGACAGCATATGCTTCGGTAGTTAGAAGCCTTATGTATACGATGCTTTACAAACGTCCAGATATCTATCGTAGTAGAAATGGTTAGTTGATATCAGGCGAATCTAGGTTTCAGGCATTGGTAAACTGTAAAGCATATATTAAGGTACCTTAAAAGAACCAGTGATTATATACTTGTGTATTCTGGGAAGGACCTTACTCCTATTGGATACACAAACTCAAACTTCCAAACCTATAAAGATTCAAGGAAATCAAAATCGAGAAATGTATTTGTTCTAGGCTATAGAGTCATATTATGGAGAAGTGTAAAACAAACTTGCACTGTTGACTCTACTATAGAGGCCGAGTATGTGGTAATTTTTGGTTTTTTGCCCTTTAGGGGGGAAGGCTGTAGGAAGTAGGACTTAAGTTTAATTGTGTGTGTTTAAGAGACACAAGGTAAGCTTATGGCAAGGAGGCTGTAGCGTCATTGGAAAAGCAGGGAGGGAAAGAGTTTGAATCCCACAGTTGGCAAATTGAAAGCATTTATTTTGCTTAGGAGGATTCAAGAGGTTGTGTTGTAATCAAACACTGATGGAGAAGTGTTTGAATGAGTCAAATGGTTCAAATGGATGAATGAGAGGGTTTGTAGGAGGAAAAAGGGGAGAAAATTGTTGGATTCAAGTGGGGAGAGTGTTTGGCCGAATAAGGGGTCTTGTGTAGGGAAAATTCGGCTAAGGGGGCTTTGTGGTAAGCATTTTTGGCTAGTAAAGAGTGTAGGTGTCGAATTCTTGCTTTTCTTTTTCTCTAAAAGTGCCGAATTTCCTTTAGCTTTCTTTTGTAAGTTTTGCATTTTGGGGTCATATTTTCTGGAACATTTCGGGTCATTTTCTTTGTATTTTCTTTCTTGCTGAAATCTTAATCCAACTTTCTCTCTTCTTCTTCGTTTTCTCTTCTACTCCTCCCTCTCCATAAGCCGAATCTCTTAACTCTTCTGCAATCCGTAATTGTTCTTCTTTCTCCTTTCAACACCATTCGACTGTTCTTAGCAGTTTAATTCTCTTAGCCGAATCTATTCTCCACCAACACCTCGTCTTGGGTTCTTTAATTGGTGAGCTTTTCATCCACTTTCTTTCTTTCTTTCTTTCCTCTTTGCTCAGCATAGCCAAAGCACTTTTCTTTTGGTGTAGGCCGAACCTGTTGGAGTTTAAGCATACCCTCCTCATCATTTATTCATCCTTTGAATTCTGGAAATTGGATGGTAGGTGGGGCTAGGGCCGAATAGGGGTGATGGAGTTCTTCTCTTATCGGGTTGTTTTCGCTCAAGCCGAAAGGCTATTATGTTTTCTATTAGGGCCGTGAGTGATATGGCTACCATCTCCCCTTTGTTTTAACATTGCAAGGGACTCGACGTACTTAATCAAAGAGCCGACTAAGCACTTTTTGTTATAGTGAGTCACCTGGTTGTTGGTAAGTAGCATAGACTGATTTATCGATCTCAATTCTTGGAGATATCGTATCAAGAATTAAGGCTAACGGTTTAGAGTTTTTTATTTCTTAAGTACGTGGATTCGGGGTTTCAACCTACGCTCATAACAGGTGTGTACTCACACCAATCTGACTATAGATCAGCAAATGTCGGAAACCCGAAACACCGACAATTGATGCCACATGAGCTTGCTAACGCACGTGTGGTGAACTGAGCCCACAAAAATGGGTGCAAGATGCGTGAGGCCACCATGAGCATTCTCATGGGCTTAGGACATTTTGGGCCTCGTCAGGCTGATATGGGCCAAATGGTCCCAATGGGCCTATGGAACCTACGTCAGTGAATGTTGTGGACGAATAGGAAATAAGGAGTCAGCCATGGCGATCACACGGCCAAAGGCAGTTTTGGGCCGAATGGGCCACACGAGAGTGTGGGCCCACCCGAGTCGAGTTTTGGGCTTTGGGCCCAAATACACCGTTTTGATTAAAAATGATATTTGTGTCACTTACGGTGACTATAGACCTTCGGAATGGTCATAAAATTACTGAAATACCCTCGATGGGTAAAATGACCGATATGCCCTTGAAGGGCAAAATGACGAAAATGCCCCTACATGTTATATGGTTATTCTTGTATGTGATTTATGATTGTTATCGTGTGGTTATTGTTTTATGTTGCATTCATGTGTTATTATGTTGCATAGGGATGGGATTATTAATACAGAGGAAGTGCTAATAGGATCGCATGGTCCCTTGACCATTGTGGATCCACCGAAGGCTTTTTAGCCACCGAGCAGCCATGCTGCACCGATAAGTTAATGCCGCAACCGGTGCTACATAAGGAGTGTAGGGATAAGTGGGTCGATTAAATCCCCACAGGAGTGCAGGGTTGGACAGGAGACGGAGTGCAGGGTTGGTGTGGGTATTAATGCATTGCATATATGGTTTTTAATATTGAGATGGGCTTAGGCCCAGATAAATATGATATGTGACTTTTGATATGGGTTAAGGTCCAGCTGAGGCTTTTTTGAGCTAAAGCCCAATTGCTGCTGTTACCGTAATGGGCTTCGGCCCAGATTGTTGTGATGCATGTTCTTACTGATGAGGGTTGTGCACACTGAGTTTTTGTAAACTCACCCGCTCTTTTTAATTTTTCTCAGGAAATCCTCAGTAGGCGGCTAGATGTATTGGAGGACTCAGAGGTGGCCACACTACGAGCAGTTTCGGATTTTCGTATTCTACTTATTTTTATTTTATTTTGGGTTCATATTTTGTAATAAGGCCTCTCTTAAATTCTAGTTTTTAGTTTGGGATTTTTAGTTTATTATGTTTTAAATATGCTCAACATTGAATCGTAGTTTTCCAAAACAATACCTGTTTTCAAAACACTACGCTTTCGCAACTAAGTTGTAAATATCACGATTTCATAAGTAAATTGTTTTAAATTAAGCTTCCGCAAATAAACAAGGTTTTAAAAATGATAATGTTTTTCCAAGAATGATTTCTAATAAACCACATTTTGAGAATAAGCACTCGA